>CM076582.1:472585347-472932646 GCA_034641835.2 Pinus albicaulis | reverse complement strand
GGAGGTAACTCCTCAAATCTACAATGTATATTAGCTGAAGAATGTACATGCTTATATAGATGGGAAGTGAGGCTATTGGGATTCAGCTCCCAATGACTCTTGGCCTTCCTTATCTCCTAATAATAAATAATATACAAAAATAAATGTGCACACCCATCCATAGGATTAGGTGTCAACATTCCCCCCTTTAATCCGAAGGGATGTTGGTGAGTCCAAGCATCGATCCGAACTTTTCAAACTTTTCTCTTCCAAGTGCTTTGGTGAAGATGTCAGCAGTTTGCTCATTTGTGGAACAATGATGTAGATGGATGGTTTTGGCCCGAACATGATGTCGAATGAGATGGTACTTTGTATTGATGTGCTTTGTTCGATCATGGAACTTTGGGTTCTTGGCCAACTTTATTGCAGAAGTGTTGTCGATCATGAGTGGAGTGGAATACATCTGTTTCATCTGCAAATCTTCCAGGATTTTCTAGAGCCACACAATTTCCTTTGTTGCTTCAGCTGCTGCCACATATTCTGCCTCGGTCGTGGAATCTGCTGGAACTGACTGTTTGCGTGATCTCCATGAGACAGCTCCTGATCCAAGACTCATGGTGTAACCTGTAGTAGACACCCCTGTTTCTTTGTCGCCATCAAAGTCTGAATCAGAGTATCCGGTCAAGATGAAGTCGCCTACCCGTGTATATTTGAGTCCAAAGTCTTGAGTCCCCTTCAAGTACCTTAGCACTCTTTTTGCAGCAGACCAATGTCCTTCACAAGGTTTTTGCATGAACCTTGAGAGGATTCCAACAACAAATGAGATGTCAGGTCTGGTGGTGGTCAGATAGATAAGACTTCCTACAAGCTGTCTATACTTAGTTGCATCCTCAAATTCCTTCCCTTCAACAGATGTGAGCTTCAAGTTTTGTTCCATTGGAGTGCCTAAGGGTTTACAATCATCCATGCAAAATTTGTTCAAGAGATCTCCAATGTACTTCTTCTGAGAAAGAAAGATGAATTTAGGATGTTGAATTACTTCAATACCCAAATAGTAATGAACATGACCCAAATCAGTCATTTCAAAACCTTTCTTCAAATCTTTCTTCATGGATGCAATATAGCTCTCATTGTTTCCTGTTACCAAAAGATCATCTACATATACCACAAGATATACAACTGTTTTTCCAACTTTCTTAACAAACAAAGTTGCATCATCAAGATCAAAGTGTTTGAAATCAAGTTTCAAAAGATGCTCGGTCAACTTCTCATACCAGGCTCGTGGTGCTTGCTTGAGGCCATACAAGGATTTCACAAGTTTGCAAACTTTGTGTTCTTGACCCTTTATCACAAATCCTTCTGGCTGGGACATATAAACTTTCTCCTTTAGATCTCCATTTAAGAAGGTTGTTTTTACATCCATCTGATGGACTTTCCATCCACTCTGAGCTGCTAAGGCAAAGAGAGTCCTGATGGTGGTCCATTTTGCTGTGGGAGCAAACGTTTCTTCATAATCAATTCCTTCCTTCTGTGCGAATCCTTTTGCCACAAGCCTGGCCTTGTGCTTTTCAAGTGAGCCGTCTGCTTTGTACTTGTTCTTGTAGACCCACTTGCAGCCAATTGGTTTCGCTCCCAAAGGCGGATCAACCAACTTCCAAGTGCCATTCTTTATCAAGGCATCATACTCCTTCTGCATCGCTTCTTTCCATTCATCATGAGAAGCGGCTTCTTTGAAGGAATTTGGTTCATGATCTGTAGACAAACTCATTTCACAGTTATAAGCAATATCCATATCAACAGGGGAATCAGAATTATCTACATCACCTTCGATTTCTTGAGTGGAACTTCTTGTTCCTGTTTTTCCAACCTCATCAGGATGAACATCCTCCAGTGTCTTTGTCACCCATTTGGGGGGACCTTTCTGAGATGGCCCTGGCTGGTCACTTGACTGAGTTGGGATTGATTCAAGATTCAATCTCCCAATTCTGTCAATCACATCATCCAATGTGTCATCCGTGGTGGTTTCTTCATGTGGGGGAGAGTGTGGTTCAGAAAATGATTCCACAGTTTGATTCAATATCGGAATCCCCCCTTCAAGGTGTGGAATCACATTATCAAATTCTTTGAAAGACTTTGCATGTGTGAATCTATCCAGGCGATCAAGTTGTCGCTCAACAACCTTGTCACTCTTGGATGATTCAAGAAATATGACATCTCTTTCTATCACAAACTTCTTATTTGCTTCATCATAGAGACGATATCCTTTGGAGGTATTGGAGTACCCCAAGAAGATACATTTTCTGCTTCTAGCACCAAGTTTGTTCCTTCGACCCTTGGGTATCAAGGCATAACAGGTGGACCCAAAGACCCTGAAATGCTTTACCGAAGGAATGTGGCCATGCCACATTTCAAAAGGAGTTTTGTTTCTAATTGAACTTGAAGGACACATATTCTTTATGTAAACAGCACATAGAACTGCATCAGCCCAAAACATCAATTTCACATTCTTGAAAAATAACATGGAGCGGACCATATTTAAAATAGTTCTATTCATTCTTTCAGCTACACCGTTCTGTTGTGGATTATATGGCACAGTTGTTTGATGTTTGATTCCATGTTGACGAAGATAATTTTCAAATTCTTTTGAAGTGTATTCTTTTCCATTATCAGTACGTAGAGAGCCAATATGTGTTTGTGCATCATTTTCAATCCATACATGAAAATTTTTGAAAGTTTGAAAAGCATCAGACTTATTCTTCAGTAAGTAAATCCAACACATCCTGGTGTAGTCATCAATAAATGTCATCATGTATTTGTTTCCATTTGCAGAAGCAATAGGCATAGGGCCACATAAATCCGAATGAACGAGTTCAAGTTTCCTATGTGCTCTTGAGTGTGAATCATGAAATGGCTGTTTGCTATGCTTTCCTAGAATACATGCATCACATTCCTTAGGTTTTCTAGGAATTGTAGGCAGTCCATCAACACCATTTTTCTTCAACAAACGAAGGCTGTCATAATTTAAGTGTCCAAATCTAGCATGCCATAAAAGACTTGATGGAAATGTACCTTCATCATGATATGAATTGAATGCAAAGTTTTGAGCATGAGCAGATGAACCTTTCAGCTTCAAAAGTCTCCCTTCTTCTATTCCCTCCATGACAAGTGAGTGATCTGATGCTGATCTGACCTCTGCCTTGCCATCAAACAAGTGAACTGAGTGTCCTTGCTGTCGGATTTCGATCAGGGACAAAAAGTTTCTCTTCAACTCCGGGAAGTATAGAACCTCATGTAGGATATGATCAGGAAGACCAGGCAGTTTAAGCCTGACTGTGCCAAGCCCTGATGGCTTGAGTTTGGATTTATCTGCGAAATATACTGCTCCATCAACTTTGTCAGTGAATTCTTCAAAAAAATCTTTTCTAAATGTCATGTGACATGTTGCTCCCGAATCTAGCAACCAATCATCTCTCCATGAAGTAAATGAAACATCAAATAGGTTTTCAGTTACTCCATTGTTACAATGTGCTAGAACATAGTGAGCAGATTCAGGTGCTTTACCTTTGTCTTTGTCATTGGTTTTACCTTTGTCTTGATTTCTGTGCTGCTCAATTTTGTTCCATGGTGTTCTGCATTTGGATGCATCATGTCCATCTCTATTGCACCGTGTGCAATGAAGATGGGATTTGTCAGCTTGTCTGCCCCCCCTTTCTGTGAAGTTCCTTCTTCCTCTTCCTCTTCTGCCACCTCTTCCTCTGGATGAATCTGGAGCATGATTCTTTTCTCTATGTGCCAAATATGTAGCCTCTTCGGAAGATGAAGGGACTGTCATCTTCCCAAAAGCTTTCTCTCTTTCTGCAAACTTCTGCTCAAGTTTATCAAAGGTGATTTGTTCAAGGTTTCCACTTGCTTGCAAAGACTCAAGATAATGTGAGCAAGTCGGATATAATGCCTTAACATATGCTATGAGAGGTATGTCCATTTTTACACCAGTGTTTTGAATGTCATGCATTATAGATCTTATTTCTGAAGCTAAAGCAAGGGGATCATCATTCTTCATTTCAAGACTGAACAACTTAACCATCAATTGAACATTTTCTAATTTTGAGTGTGAGTCATAGAGTTCTTTTAGTTTCTTCAAGGCTTCAAAGGCATTTGAGAATGATGAAATATGGCGACTCACCTCTTCACTTACTGAAGCTGCAATCAAGGCATAGGTCTTGCAGTTCTTGTTTTCCCAGATGGCAAGCTCTTTGTCTGAAGTGGGCTTCTCTGGTGGATTTTCTGCTTGTCCTTCACAGATTCCTCTCCACAGCTCATTAAAAATGAGTGTGTGTTTAATCTTCCGAGACCATTCAAGATAGTTCTCTTTGCCCGAGAGAACTATCCCAACAATAGAGATGAGAGAATGCATTAGACTGCTGGAAAAAATCTTCTGAAGAGGAAACAAATTCTGCTATAAAAACTTCAAACTCTTGAAATATTTCAAATACAGGGGCAAAAACTCTTGCTGGAAAAAATTTTCTGAGTTTAAAAAAACTTTCTGGAAACTATATCTGCTCAGAAAACTTTGCTGGAGACTGAATTTTAAAAAAACACTCTATGCTATAGACTGATTCTGCATAAAAAAAATGTATTTTTTTTTTTATTTGGGGAAAAAATGTATATGAAAAGATGATATGGAGTGGAAGGGCGAAATATATGACTATGGAAGGGGGGGAGGGGAATGGGAAGGGCGAAATATATGACTATGGGAGGGGCGCATTACACATACCATGGAAGGGGCGGTATAACACTATTGTAATATATGCAATTTTACATGAATGATATAACAGCGCAATGTATGATATATGGCAATGTATGACAGCGTTTTAATAATAAAGCTCAGCGATGTTGTGACAAATATCAAAACAGCGATGTGAAATATATGACAAAACAACGTTATGAAATGTCAACACAACGATGGTAATATATGACAAAACAGCGTTATGAAATGTCAACACAGCGTTTTAAATATCATGCCACAGCGTTTTAACCAGCGCATTGGAAATAACACAGCGTTGTAATTTAATAACACAGTGGTATGGAAAAATTGCGTTGTTAATACAACCCATATGACAATACAACCAGCGGTATTACGTATGAGAAGACGGGCGGACAGACCATGATACCATGACAGCGTTGATAAACTGTATATGCAATGAACTGTGTAATACCGCGCATATGAACTGTATATGCAATAGGGCCTATGCCACGAATATGCAATGAAATGTATATATGATATAATGTAATATGGACAGTAAATAGACACAGCGTGTACTGTTGTGACAGCGTTAAAACATATCAACACATTGCGTTAAAACATATCAACACAACGTTAAAACAAGGAGACCGCTTTGATATGCGTGACTGTGTTATATGGAATGCGTATGGGGAGCAGTGTATGGTGAGCGCAGGCAGGAGGGCGAAGTGCTGTAGGGAAGAGAGGGAGGTGAGGGCGTAGGAAGAAAAGGAGGGGGGAGGTGAGGGCGCAGGAAGAAAAGGAGGGGGGAGGTGAGCGCAGGGATAAATGGAGCGTAGGGAGAATGAGTGAGGGGAGAGGGCGTAGGGAGAATGAGTGAGGCCCAAAAGGGCTGTTACAAAAAAAATTTGAATTTGAATCTGCAGAAGACAGTTGCAGGACTGCTGGACTGGCAGAGCCTGCAATTTGCAGATTGACAGAGCCTGCAGTCTGCAGGAGCTGGAGCTGCAAATGTCAGTGATAAATAGGGAAAAAAAATGCAGAATAACAGTCTAGCAGTTAATGAGCAGCAAAAAACATTAAAAATATTAACTGAGCAAAGGGTAGGGAGTTACACCACAGGGCAGAAATGCCAAATGTGGGGCTGGCTCTGATACCATGTCAAACCAGGAGGTAACTCCTCAAAACTAGAATGTGTATTAGCCGAAGAATGTACATGCTTATATAGATGGGAAGTGAGGCTATTGGGATTCAGCTCCCAATGACTCTTGGCCTTCCTTATCTCCTAATAATAAATAATATACAAAAATAAATGTGCACACCCATCCATAGGATTAGGTGTCAACAATAAATCTGATCATGGCAAGCACTATAACTTGCCCCATGCTGTCCTCTCCCCCACTTATGACAATTGTGGAGTTTATGTTGATCCTGGGCTGCAAATATATTGCCCTCAAATGGAAAAATGAAGATTAATCCCTCAAGAATGTCCCCTCCATCAATGATAATCTAGTTGGCCCAAGACATGTCATCTATGATTAATAGGACAAGATCACCATAGAATCCCCCCCATGACATGTTTGTTGTAGGTTATACCATGTGAAGCAAGTGCAAAAAATTCCTCATAGGGTTATAATGCAACCTCATCCAATGCAGCTGCAGAAAATAACATGGCAAGTATTGCACAACAAATATCACATCTACTACTAAATAGTAAATAGATGAGTGAATCAGAAACATAAGGTAAAACACCTGCCCATATACATAAAATGGATGGATAACATTTCCAAGCCCATGGCTCTCCCCACAAATGAGAAAATATGTGGTTGTAGCCATGCCTCCTCTCATGTTCCCCTTAGAACATGTACTGCAGAAAATATGGGAGTCTTCCCTCATCAAGGACACATTCATCCCATGTGTCTCTCCTCTAATCATGTCCTTCACTGAGATAATAGCAATATCAGCCAAGGAGACCATACTCAAAAATAAAATGAGGTAAGTATTGAAGGTTTCATGTTTGTGCAAAGTTGTACCAACAGTCTCCAAAGTGGTCACAGCGCAGTTTCCAAAACTGTTGCTTTGAGAAATGATATGGCAAGTTGTTTTCAGCTCATGAATAATAATGTATGTTCTAATAATGCATAGTAAATGGCTGAACATAAATGTTGAACATACATGGAAGGTAACACTTTCCCAAGGCTATATAAAATATGGCTATCTCCATCATACAAATTGGCCCAATTTTGATCCATGGAGAAATCTGAAAATCTTGCCCTCTTGTAGAGCCATGCACTGCGAAATAATGGTAAGAGTATACAAATCATCCAATGCAAGAACAAATTTATTACCATATACCATGAGTAAGATGATGTATGGATCCATGAATGAACCCTCCATAGTTTTTTGGCGAGGAATGAACTAGTTGCAGCAAGAAGACCCTTCTTCTCATGCTTGGAAATCCAAGTCAAGAAGAATGTATCATAGATAACTTCTTCCACTACCTCATCCATCTCACCTCCTCTTTGTTTATCAAGAGAAAAAAATATGAAATTTTCCTGGGACTTGTGGGTTATGGATCCACCACACTTCCACTGGGCACACTTTATCCATCGGTTACTGCTCCAAAGAGAGAACGTTGTTGGCCTATACACATAGGCTCTCATCAATATCCAGCTCCATTCTTTGACATGTTCTTTGTCAAATATATCTGTCATAATGCTGCAATATATAAGAAGTCCCTTCCAAGGTGGAAGTACCTCCCTATTTTTTAAAGTCAAGGAGTGAATTCCATCTCCTCCTCCTGCAACATCATGAGTCTTGTGAGAGAAAATCTGCTTGTGCTCTCCCCCATCAATGCCAAGAAACTCAAGTGCTTGCTGCCCTATTATGTTCACATCATATGACTCATGTGATGAAGGTATAATGACTGATATATGTGTCATATCAGCAATATGTATCCCTTCTCCTTGCTGCCTAATGATGTAAACACCCTACCACTTCTCCTCTTCTTTTGTACTCCTCCCATGAGGGCTACCATTCTCCCAAACCAATTCCTACTTTTTGCATTTCATGAGAGTTTGAAATGCAGCTCCTTGGAGACCTCTTAGGAAAGTCCTCTCTCCCATGACCATGTTGGATCTATGAGGATCCAAATGTGATGGAGGTGATGTATCCTCTCCACCCATGTTCAATAGCGTTGTTGATTCCTCCAATGATGTAGTCGATGTCTCTTCCTCTAGTTCACAATTTGCTTCATGATTCTCCATGGAGGTGTCACGGTTTACTTCATCCTCCAAAATTTCACACTCCCACCTTGAAGGCTGAATGTAAATCATCAAATATGTATGAGGATGAGGGTTCTTCCCCTCCTTAAACCCTTTGCACAACGCAGTGCAAACATGAGGCCCTAAAGTGGCCATGTGATTTGATCCTTGGATCTCCTCATATGAAATTCCACCATCCTCAAGATTATTTGCTAAAATAGAAAGTGGAACTTTACTCATACCTTGGTGGATATTGGGACCTTCTTGTGTGGCTGCAATGGCTTCTTCTTCTAATGGAATGGCTGCCTCATCCATAGGTGTAGAAGGTTGCTCCTCCAAAGCTGTAGCAGCATTGGTGCAATCCTCCTCCCATGGTGGTGTGAGCTTCTCTTCCTTTTTCCTTTCTCCATCAAAGGTTTGGATCAACCTGTTGAGCCCCAAAGATGTCCTTTTCTACCACCACATTTCACTTAATTTCCATTGTTCCTTATCAATTACAGGCTTAAATGATCAATAGGATTAATTAAAGTTGCTTTAAGAATGTATATAATGACTAACTTGCTACACTTTCATGGTTTTGTTGTTGTAGTAATTTTTGACTAGATTTAGCTACAGAATGCAGCCATTCTGTAGCTAGTTGTCAATTCCTCAGTTGTCTTCATTTTTTCACAGGTTCCAGGTGTCACCTCAAAGAAAAACGCATATGGGTGAATTCCAGACTTCATCCACATCATTCCTTGCTCCCTACGAAGTCTGAGCAGAATTCTACAGGTGGTTATGCACGTGGGAAACCAAAACTAGGAGATAGACTTCTAATAGGACAAGGACTGTCCAAATGTTTTTAATCATAGTAAAAGACCACCACCAGAGTTCTAATTTGATTTTAGTTGGGAAAGACATTTATTCCTATTTTATCTCAAGGGCAGTTATGTAATTTTCTTATAAGAATGACTCGGGAGACCGAGAAACAGCTAGCTAGATTTATGTTTTGTTACTAGATCTCAGAAGACCGTAATACTCTGTTTTTGAAATAATTTTCCTTTAATGAAAGAAGCACCACTTTATTGCAATATCTGAGACAATATTGAGGAGATTTGTATGCTAATCCGGTGGTAGAGGGCCCCTACTGCTCGAGAATCTTTGTGCACATTGTTTAGGTAAGTAAATTTAGCCTTGTTGCATTCCTAGTTTAAGCAATTTTCTGAACATTGTGTTTTATATTCACTTGCATTGGATGCTACAGTTTAGTCTTGTTCTTACGAATTATTCCAAAATATCACTAATATTGAATGAGCTATAATTGTAGTATTTTAGGATTTAGTTGCATCTTTGAACTTTATGTTTTTTTGCTCAATGACATTAGTTGTTATAGCTAGTCTTGTTCTTATTAATCTCTTCCAAAATATCACTAACACTGGATGAGACATAGCTATGGTGTTTTAGAGCTTACTGCTTTTTGTTGAAATTTATGTTTTTATGCTCATTTACATCACATGTTACAGCCAGTCCTATTCTATGAATTATTCCAAAATACCACTAACCCCGAATGAGACAGAGCTGAAACATTTCAGTGATTAGTTGCATTTTTATTCTAGTTGTAATACTCCGGAGGTTAATAGCACCCTAGTTCAGTTTCTGTTCACTGTGTTTCAAGTTAGTTTAATTGCATTCTAGTTCAGTTATAGTCACTGTATTTCAAGTTTGATTAGCTAGTTGAATTAGACTTCACGGCCTTCATTATTTACAAACTACTCTTGTTATTAATCTCTTCCAATACATCATCATATGGACAGGAATTAGTGATATCAGTTCAAGGCCTTGACTGTTCTGCAATCTCTTATAATTGTGCAAATAGCCTTTTTCCCAAACTATTCCAAAAGACTTCTAACTTCCGAATAAGGCTTAGTAGTGACAATTTAAGTTGCAGAATGGATTAATCTCAGTGTCATAGGTTAATTTAGAGTAGAATTCCTCACTGTGTTGCAGACTATCTTTTCCAAATATGTTCCAACAAATTTCTAGCCATGGATAAGATTTTCTCTGTGATCTTGTAGGTGGTTGTTTACTTAGAGGAACCTCATGGCACTAACTTATCGTTTTCTCAAGCTATTCCAACATATTTCTAATGAATGAATGGGATTGAGTTCATGTTATGAGTTATTGAGTTCTTGCTATGAGTTATTTTTCTTGTTAAAGTATTTCATTTTCTGTTCTCAAGAGCCATACATAATTTAGAATAGGTTTTGCTCTGTTTTAGTGTGACCAACAACTTCTCTTTGCCAAAACTTAGTTCTTTTCCCTCTTAGAATAAAAACACAAAACCCAAAAACATTGGAAAAAAACTAAACACAACGTAGTGAGAAACAAATACCTAGGCACATATAGTGCACTTCACTTCAACAATTTACTAACCCTAGTTGACAATTTATGACCTCAATTTAGGAACACTAAGTCGAGCAGATATTTTGGCGCCGTTTCCGGGGAAGTGTAACTAGGTAGCCTTGTTTGTTACCTCCCAAAAACAATGATATGCGTAGAGAAAGAGACTCAAGGGGTAGATTCATAAGAAGTAGAAGCTTGATTCCTAGAACACCACCTGTTTCACCAAGACCAAGAGTTAGTACACCTCCAACTCAAACCTACATTCCATCCTTTACTGATCCTAGACTTCCAGATGACTTAAGATCATATATTCCATTAGAAAGACCTTCCACTTCATCCAATGAACCTGTCTTAGAAGAAGATTTAGGAACCCCTGCTACGGACATAAACTTTTCAACTTCCACAGAAGAATCAACCATGGCAGAAGAAGGGGGAGGAGAAGTTTTTAATGGAGAACACACACTATTTGGAGGGGGTAGAGGTAGAGGTAGAGGAGAAGGAGGTAGAGGTGCAGAAGGAGAAGGAGGCAGAGGAAGTGGTAGAAGAGAAATGGGAAGCTCTTTTGGGTTTCCTATAGTAGATGAAGAAACCAATGCAACTATGAAAAACATTTCACCCTCTGTCCTTCCAAACTTTTATGGACTTAAAACTGAAGATCCTGAAACCTTCCTATTTGAATTTGAAGTCCTATGTAGAACCTATGACTACTTACAAGATGCCCAAAAACTTAAATTGTTCCCTTCAACATTGAAAGGAGCAGCATTAAAATGGTTTATGAGTTTGATCAATAGTTCTATTAGGACATGGGAAGACATGAAACAAGAATTTCTAGAGAGGTATTTGGATTAATGTATGCCAGTCAACCATAAGGAGGAAGTGTTTAAAATGTTACAAAAAGAGGATGAAAATTTGGAAAATTTGTTGGAGAGGTTTAACTATAACATCAAGAGGGAAAAAATGGAAAACTTAGACCAAGACACCTTGAAAGCTCTCTTGTTGAAGACAATTAGGGATGAATGGTTGGATATCCTTAACATGATGGGAAAAGGGGATATATCTCAGCTCACATTACCTGAAATAGCTGAATTATGTGTCAATCTTTCAAGAGGAAAATCTAAAATTGTAAAAGGACCAAGAGACCCTGCTCTTGCAAGGGAAAGTAAGTCTGCTTCTCAGACAGTAAGTAGGGCAGAAATAGGACATATGCTTGATGAATTCAAATCTGATATCTTGGGGAGTCTTAGTGAACAAATAGACACCCTTAAGTTACAAAACAAGAAAAAAACTGAATCTGATGCCTTAGCAATCTTTTGTCCCAAATGTAGAAAGAAACATGCCTTGAGAGAGTGCCCTTTGGATGAAAAAGTTGTGGAGACTAGTGTAATTTGTTCAGAAAAACATGAGACCAAGAGTTGTCCTTCACTTCTTGGTCTTAAAGCTGTCTTTAAAGAAGAAACTCCTACAAGTTCCACATAATCTCTCAATTTTGTCTCCAGGAGGCCTTGGCAAGGACCTCAAACACAAGGATTTCATGATCAGTTGTATAATCAACCCCCACCAAATTGGAATTCTTGGTAGCAACCTTGGCCCCAATTTCAAAATCAATCACAAACTTGGGCACAAGGAGCACAAAATCCCTATGGAAGATACTCTCAGTATTACCAATATCCACCATCCTATCCACTATATCCACATTTCCCTCCTCAACAAAATTTTCAACAAAATTCTCCACAAAATCCTCAAAATCCACTACATCAAAATCAACCACTTCCATTACCATTTCCTCAGAAAACAAATCAGTTGCCTGTCGAACCCATACCAAACCCCAACAATAAAAATCCTCAGAACACATACATGATAGAAGGCCAACGGTTTCCAACTTATTTGATCACTCCTTTAGACCTTAGTGATGTTCAACTTAGGTCTGGAAGAATACTTGAAAAGAGGAAACCTTCTGTAATCATACAAGAGCAAGACAATTCTGAGGAAGATTCTCTACGGGTAAATAAAATTCTTGAAGAGAACACAACTTTCCAAGACCCAAACATTGAAAAATCAAAACAAAAATAACCAATAATTTCAACTCCTATATTAGAGCAGCCATCAACATCCACTTCTACACCTCCCTTTCCAAAAAGATTACAAATTGATAGGGGTGTAGAAAAACAAATTATGGTGCCTAATTATGATTTCCTAGATGAGCTGAGAAATGTTTGTATTAAGATCCCATTATTGCAAGCTATCAAGGAAATTCCAATCTTAGCAAAGACAATAAAGGAGTTGAGCATGAAGAAAACAAGAAAAAGAATAATAGAGATAAAGAAAATTCAACTGGTAGGAAAAATAGTAGATATCATGATGGGTAAGATTTCTATTCCAAAGTATCTAGACCTAGGAAATCCAGTTGTTAAAATTCACATCAATGGAATTGAGATCCAAAACACACTTATTGATTTAGGAGCAGCAATCAATATCATGAGTAGACAAATCATGGATAAACTGAAACTTCCTAATCTTCTTTTTACACCCACATTATTACAATTAGCAGACAGATCTGTGATCAAACATGATGGGGTAATAGAAGACATTCCAGTGTCCCTAGATTCCTGGGAGTATCCTGTGGATTTTATGATCCTAACTCCTAAGAATAATCTAGGAGGACATCCTATTATATTAGGAAGACCTTGGTTAGCTACAGCTGATGCTTTCATTAGCTGTAGATCCGGTGATATGTACATCTCTGATGGTAGTTCAACCAAGAAATGTACCTTGTATCCTCCAGCAAAGACAATTACAGAATTAGATGATACTCAATGGATTGAGGATGAAGAAGACATACAAACTCTCTTCACAATTTCAGAAATTAGTGAAGATAGCCAGATTCTAAATACCTTAGAAAACTTTGAATCCTCTTTGGAATACAAACATGAACAATTTCAAGAAGAATCCAACATTGAGTTTTTATCATCAAGACAAATGTCTCTCTATTCCATGGATAAATTTGGCAGCTCTACAATTGAGATATTTCCAGGCAAAACCTTAAACATAAACAAGAACCTAGAGAAATCTCAACAAGAAGAGCTAGTCAAGATCTTACAGAGACATTCTTCTGCATATGCATGGGAGTACACTGATATGAAAGGGATAAGCCCCAAGACTTGCACTCATCACATCTACATAGAGGAAAATTGTAAACCAATCAGACAACCTCAAAAACGGATGAATCCAAATCTTAGGGAGATTGTTAAAGAAGAATTGCAGAAATTGTTGAATGTCAACTTTATCTATCCTATTTCAGATAGTCAGTGGGTTTCTCCTTTGGTAATTGTGCCAAAGAAAAATGGTAAATGGAGGGTATGTATTGACTACCAAGAATTAAACAAAGCTACTCTTAAAGATCATTTTCCCTACCTTTCATAGATAAGGTATTAGATACATTAGATGGAAAAAATTACTTCTCATTTTTAGATGGGTTTAGTGGTTATAATCAAATCCAAGTAGCACTCGAAGATCAAGACAAAACCACATTTACCTGTACTTGGGGTACCTATGCTTACCGATTATTGCCATTTGGATTATGCAATGCACCTGCAACATTTCAAAGGGCAGTAGTAGGGATTTTTTCAGATCTAATACATGATTGTGTAGAGTTATATATGGATGATTTCAAATTTTATGGAAACACATTTGAAGAAGCCTTAACAAACTTGGAATTTTTTTTAAAGAGATGTAAATAAGAAAATATTTCACTTAGTCATGAGAAATGTTTTATGATGTTTACTGAAGGAATTGTTTTAGGACATCACATTTCAGGGGATGGGATTAGAGTTGATGAGTCAAAAGTTGAAGTCATCTCTAACTTATCTATTCCAAGTTGTCAAAAAGATGTTAGGAGTTTTCTCATATTTACAGGATATTATCGAAGGTTTATAGAAAACTTCACCAAGATAGCATCTCCACTTTTCTAATTACTTACCAAGGACTGTGAATTCAAGTGGAATCATGATTGCTAGTTAGCCTTTGAGACCCTAAAAACAAAAATTTCTGAAGCACCTATTTTAAGGGGACCTAACTGGAAGTTACCTTTTCATATTTTAACAGATGCCTCAGATACAGCTCTAGGAGCATTATTGGGACAAAAAGACCTGATTCCTTATGCCATCTACTATACAAGTAAAAATTTGACTCCTTCAAAGTTAAATTATACTGTAATTGAAAAAGAGTTTTTAGCTGTTGTTCATGCCATAAACAAATTCATACACTATATAACAGGCTATGAAACTTTAGTTCACACAGATCACTCTGCAATTAGATATCTAATGAACAAATCAATTACTAATGGCAGAGTCATAAGATGGTTATTGCTTTTACAAGAATTCAACATTACCATTCTAGATAGGCCTAGAAAACAAAACACAGTAGCTGATTTCCTATCTAGACTCAAAAACATCAAAGACAATATCCCAGTTGAAGATCAATTCCTTGATGAATATATTTTTTCAATTTCTACTCAAACTCCTTGGTTTGCTGACATTGCTAATTATTTAGTTTCAGGGAAATTTCCTTCAATAATGAATGCAAGAGACAAAAGAAAGATCATTTATGACAGTGCAAAATATTCATGGGTTGCTAATGAGTTATACAAAACAGGTCCAGATTTTATCATTAGGATATGTGTTCAAGAAGATGAGATGCCTGAGATCCTCAAGGCATGTCATGATGAACCTTGTGGTAGACACTTTGCTGATAAAAGAACAGCTTATAATATCCTTCATTTAGAATATTATTGGCCATCCCTTTTTAAAGATGCTAAAGAGTATGTCAAAAGGTGTGACAATTGCCAAAGGGTAGGGAAACCTTCTCCTTCAGGTGAGATGCCATTGCATCCTCAGGTACATATTGAACCTTTTGAAAAATGGGCTTTATATTTTGTAGGACCTATTAGTCCTCCATCAAAGAAAAAGAAATATATATTAGTTTGCAATGATTATTTTACCAAATGGGTAGAAGCCAAGCCATTACTTTCTGCTACTGAAGCATATGTAGTT
This sequence comes from Pinus albicaulis, assembly GCA_034641835.2. Classification (NCBI taxonomy): domain Eukaryota; kingdom Viridiplantae; phylum Streptophyta; class Pinopsida; order Pinales; family Pinaceae; genus Pinus; species Pinus albicaulis. The sequence goes on along the minus strand of CM076582.1, from coordinate 472,917,233 downwards.
AATTTTCTTTTTGAGGATATTTTTACTCGTTTTGTTGTCCCAAGGGAAATTGTTACAGATCAAGGAGCTCAATTTACATCAAAGCTAGGGGAACAAATGATGGAGAGGTACAAAATTAGAAACAGAAAATCTACTCATTATCATCCACAAGAAAATGGTCAAGTGGAATCTACCAATAAAGTCATTGAAGGGATCCTAACAAAGACTGTCCATTTACATAGAAGAGATTGGGCAGACAGGCTTCCTGAAGGTTTGTGGGCCTATAGAACTACATGGAGAAGCACAACAGGTCATACTCCCTATGAACTTGTTTATGGAAAACAAGTTTTGTTTCCCATAGAGTTTCAAATTCAAACTTTTAAAATGGCAGTTCAACTAGGACTTGATCTAACAGAGGCACAAAAGCACAAATTGGAGCAGATTAATGACTTGGATGAGATTAGACAAGATGCAGTTCAGAAAACAAATATAGTCCAACAGCAAAGGACTAGATGGCATGATAAGCACATCAAGGAAAAGAAGTTCAAAGAAGGTTACTGGGATCTCTTGTTTGATTCAAATTTCAAGGATTTTCAAGGTAAATTCCAAACACATTGGCTTGGGACATATGAAATTATAAGAATTTTTGACAATGGAGCAATAAAAATCAGGACAATAGATGAAGAAAAGGTCACTTTTCTTGTAAATGGTCATAGATTGAAGCTGTGTCATAAGCCACTTTCAAGAGAAGAATTTGTCAAGAGATTCCAGGAAAATGGTGATGTGAAGTTAATGAAGAAGGATTTTTCTTCTTCATAAACTTAGTTGAATTTTATGAATTCAAAAGCATTTAAAAAAAAAAAAAGTATAAACATGAAAACTAATCACTGATTAGCAATTTTATACAGAAAAGATAAAGTGAAAATCAGAATCCTTCTGACACTTTAGCTTTTCAGATTTGTTTTTTTCTACAAGAATTCATTACAAAATCATAAGTTTCACTCCACCATGTCTCATTTCATTCATATTTCCTTCATTACATTCATACATACTTCATTCATTCCATTCCATGGTCCATTTCATTTCCATCTCAGATTTCTAAATTTGATCTCTTTCTGTAGATTGAGTGTTACAAGTTATGAATTGCAGACCACTTTTTATGTTTCATTCCACTTCACAATTGTGGTTCATTTCATTCCATTACATTTCATACAACACTCCATTCCATGTTTCAAAGTTCCTAAAGGTACATTCTGCAGCTAGTCATACATTCTGCAGCCAGCTAGACATTCTGCAGCTAGACATCCTGAAGACAATTATCCCGTAGCAAATCGACCCTGCACACCTATGTCAATAAGAAAAAAAATCAAAGGAATTATGAAGACTGAAGAATCAATGATTTTCGAAGGAGGACAAAGCATATCAAAATCACAAAAGTTAAAGGAAAGGCAAAGGTAAAGTTGTAAAATTATTATGATGACAGAATATGAAAGTTATAGTATAGTTAGGTCATGTATGATTCAAAAAGTTGTTTTAATTATTCATGTTGATCATGCCTATTAAACCTGTCATAAAAAATTTGGACAAAATCCCTTCCACTCTGCCATTTCAAATCATCATTTAAAACTTAACAGTTAATTACTGAAGTGACCTAATCAGTCATGTCACTAGCCGAAGTATTCAGTGACGATTTTGAATTGCTTACGAAATGTTTCCGCGGTATTTTCTCCCATGATGGTTCTCAAACTCATTAATTCATGTAAATCACCCTCACTTCATTTCACTCATTCTATAACCTCTTCATATCACCCTTCTGTAGCTAATTCCTACTGCATAAGTAGAGAACAACATCTTTGGCGCTCAACACAACCTTTGAGCAAATATTGAGAAATAACTCACCCTTGAATGGACCAAGGGTTTGAACCACAAAACAGAGGTTTCCTCCTCTATGTGAAGTGCTGCCATCTCCACTGCTTCTTTCTCTGCCACTGGATTCAACAATTAAAATGCCTCCAGCTTCTTCTCCCAAGCTCTAGCTGAAGTAACCCCATCAAATGTAGACAATAGAAGCCTATTGCCTCTAATTTCTCCTTTTCCACAGGGACTTATCTCCTCCATCTGCTGAATAGACTGTGGGAATGTTGTAGCTCCCATGAATGTTGCAGAATGGGGTTTATATTTACCCAGGTACTTGCATAAGATCTGGAAATCCAAGCATCTCCCATGCTGGTCTTCAAGAGAGTAGGAAGTGCATGGACCTTCCTATTCTCCTCTTTTCTTCTCCTCCTCCTCAGGGAGGCTCTTCTTCATTTCAAAATTATATGATATCAATCTCATATTATTCATCATTCTCCTCTGAAATCGAACTCACAGGCTATGCCAGTTCGATGCTCTGATACCACTGTAATGTTCCTTTTTCAGAAACATTGTCAATCGACAAAGAAAATCTATTCCAGAGATAGACTGCAGGGGAATTTATTGGATTTTTCACCTTTGAAAAAAGGATGAGCTCCAGAGGTTACCTAGCCCACTAGCAAACTCTGTCTATAGAGTGATTGTCAAGGGACAATATCCCCAAGAGGGAAAAACAACAAAATTGGGAATCTCCCAATTTTGCAGCTACAACAATAGAAAATGCATCAAATGGAAAATAGCAGTGATTCATATAAACATGAAATGCCAGAGAATCCAATGGCCATCATATTAATACATAACAGCATAAAATATACATCTCCTTGAGGAAATAATCTCTCAAGCAAGGCACAACAAGCCTCAAGAAATCTGTACATACAAATATGAAGAACACTGTTGTATATATCAAGCCTTAGGCCATGACTGCGTAGTTATAGAGAGTAACTGTTGCATAAATAATGGAAATACAAATATATAGCAATGTAGGCTCAAATAAATAATTGGGAGCAAGATCTCAACCCCTGAAAATACATAACATCAATCCTGTAAGAGGATTGGCTGAAATCTATGTCGAAACACTATAATACAAAAATGTCGGAGTTGATGTAGCTGTTGCAACTCAAGAGTTGGATATGGATGGAGAAGGCTGAAATAGATGTTTTCTATGAATATCCCTTCTCCAATGAAAATCTGAAGTGAAAGGCGGATCCTTTCACCCAAGACTTCCCCACCAAAATCTGCTAATCCCTCACAACAAATATTCACCAAGGAGAATGCTATCTAAGAGAGGGACTGCACTGCCAATGATGGAATGTGGTTGGCCTGATGCGAAAGATGATGGGATCTGCTCATAAACCTCCTTTTCTGACCTCCCAATGGATGGAACCTCTCTCCACTGAAAATCTAGCTCTGAATGGTGTGTTGAAACCTCCCTAGCAACACCCAACAACACTGCACAATATCTGCTGCAGAAATTGTGCTGATGTAGATGGTTGAAGCTATGGCTTGAATTCCTGAATATGGGGAATGGAGTGAAATCCTTCATTATCTCCTCAATAAGGAGAGGAATTCCTAAACAGTACTCCCTCGTGCTCGAAGGCACTGCAGCTCTACTAAACAGCAAGAGGCAGCAACAAGTCTCTCGACTTGGATGTAGAATGATCCAAAGATCGTCTCAATGGCTGCCTTGATCCTCTTTTAAACAATGATCCTTCCCTCCATGGGACCTACATCGATTTAGGGTTTCCTCTCTCTATAATCTTCCCTCCTATGTTGTCCCACATAGTGCTTTCCAACTCATGCCAACGCAGTTTGACTTGGTCAACCTTGGCCAAGCATGTATGCAAAAACCTCCTTTCACACATGGAGGTGTGAATTCTAGCTCCAATATGATCCTCTTTCATACTTAGAGGATTTTTATTCTCTAATTAATAAAATAATGGGTCCCCTACCCATTTTATTCATCTCTTATCAAAATTTAATGTTCCATAAAAATTTGGAACATTACATACAAAAAATGTCGGACAACTAATATAGTGCAGTCCCAATGAATGTAACTGTAGCTGGAAAATTTAAATGTATGAATCTAATAATACAATGCACATACAGTGCCGGGAATGGATATCTATTCTCCCAAACACTTTTCCAAGACAACCCAGTAAGGGATTCCAGAAATACACCAAAATGCAAAATGTCGGAATGCAGCCCTAGGACTGAATAGAAACTACAAATGAATACTAGAAGGAGTTGGTTGAAACTAATATTCAAATGTATTGAGCTCCTCCAATAGATCCTCCAAGTAAAAGGTTTATCCCTACACTGAAGACCTAACCCTCCAAATGAATCACTGAACCATCCTATGCAAATACTCTCTAAAATAACGCAGTACTTGAAGAAAACTACATTGTAGGAGGTGTTAATTGTTGGGCTTGATGCCAAATGATGAAAATATGCTACAGGGCCTTCCTTGCTAGCCTCCCAATGGAAAGGCTACCTCTTCACTGAGAAAAAAACACTGAAATTGACCCTCACAATCCTCCACTGCTTCTACTCTGGAACACAACACATCTCTGGAAGAAATTGTGTTGTAGTTGAAGACTGAAGCTAGCCTAAATGCCAAAATGTGGATATGAAACTCATAAACCTCCCTTGATTGGTCACTCGAAGTCCCCCGAGGATGAGGGTGGGATTCCCGCTTGAGAACACCCTTGTGCTAAACAGCACAACAGACTCTGCTAAATAGTTGAAGAGTGAAAGAAGTCATACATGCCCAAACAAAAAAAATAATAAAATCATGCCTTTTATTACTGCCTTCCCCTTCCTTATATGCATTGTGACCCTTCTCACCTTGGGCCCCACTCATTAAATTCACTACTCTCATGGAGACTTCCTCCCATTAACACTGCATTTTCTCTCATTGATTATCCACTCCCTCCATACCAGCATTGTTGATTAGGTCAAACTTAACCCCATCTATTATCACTCCAATAATTCTTGGGGTTGTAAGATTTAGATTTTGTTTTAAAGAATATTATAGGTGGCCACAAACATACTTTTAAGCTTTAGGATATATCCTTCCTAATATTCAGAGAGGGCTCTCTCTATATGATTTATCTTTGTTTGTTTTAGTTTATTTTTGGCTAGTTATGTAGGATTACTTGGGATTTGTTTTTGATTTGGTTTGGTCGTGGAATCACCTACTAAGACGGATAGATGTAGGTATGCTTACCATTGGTCTAATGGAGTCAAAGTGTCAAGAAACAGAGCGGGATCAAGGTTCTAAAGGGAAGTATTCATAGGGCAAGATAGTTGAGTAACTTTAGATCCTTAGGGAGATAGTGAAAATGGTTTCAATCAGGGTGAGAGCAATTAAGGGTTCTCAAATCTGGATAATCGGTGAAAAGACAGAGGTCAATCGAAAATAGGGAGAAATTAAGAATTCCCTAATCTAGATATCAGTAGAAAACACGTAAATGATAAACAGTTCAAGACAGAGTCTAATTAAACATATTCTATAATAACATTCCTGTTATATCATTTAGATTAAGAAAACATATAAGTGTGTAAAAAATTCAGAAAGAAACAATTGAACAAGTAGAAAGTACTTCATTGTAGTGGCCCAACACATGAATCCTATAATATAATCTCTTTATTGTTTTAATCCATTTTGCTGACTTGAAATTGGTACAATCTCCCTCAGATTCCGTAATATTACAACTATAGAAATGTTCAGCAATTCATCCACCCTCAATACTTCGAAATGTGAAGTATTTATACAAACACTCTTTACAAAATATCATAAAAAAAAATTTGGAATTATTCATGGAAAATAAATATCTTCATGCAAGAAGATAGAGATGGCTATCTAACTAATGCAATTTGTCCCTGTTTTTATTGAATTTACTATTTTTGTCTTTGATATTTTTGCTAATTTCTCTCTTTTTTGTTTGCTCAACGAAGGTTGCAGTTGAGTGTCTTTTACGTTGGCATCTTTATCTTTCAAATTTTCTTTTTCTTTAACCCTTTGACTTTCACCTGATACTCTTTGACTGTTTTGTTTTCACTGCTACTGTTGTTATGTAATTGTAAAACTGTCTACTTTGTTTTATCTTTGACTCCTTTGTTTTTACTGTTTTACCTGCACAACAAATCAATCAAATTTTCCCAATATTCTATATTTGGTAATTTGATCTTCACCCTCCTCCTGAATATTTCATTTGCCTTTGTATATTTTGAAAATGTTGGCTTGTTGAAAAATAGGTGTTTTACCTTATGTTGTAGGTAAAAAATATTTTCAAAATTCTTGTAGAGAACTTTCCCTGTTGGAATTCCATGTGAAGAAGGCAGGTTAGCTTGATCCTTGGCCACTTCTCTCATTTTTTTATCATAATCATCCTGTTTCCTCAAATTTTCATGAATTACCAGAGGATTTGGAAGGCCTTTCTTCCCTATAATGTCAAACTTCATCACGAACCTGGTTATGGAAACTTCCATGTTCTGGCATTTCTCTTCTAGATGTATCATCAATTATTTTTATAAAGTATCTTCTTAACTTCTAGGATGGTTTCTGTTTTGTCACTAATTCCAATCTCTTCTAATTCCTTCTTATTCTTGGAATTAAGAAATTTGATGATTTCAAGAGCCTCTTCAGGCTTCTTTCCAAGTTCTTCTTTGATTTTTTCGATGGCTTCACCTATTTCTTTGATGAGATAATTTTGTTCATAAATAACCTGGATTGATGGCCAAATATCATTGACAGATTCAATGATATTGGCCCATATTTGTTGCTTATCTTGTGCAATTGGTTCTTTCAATGTTAGATCTTTCTCTAACTTCTTTAATTTCTCTGTCAATCTGTTTACTTTCTGTTCTTCATTCTTGTGCATAATCTGAGCAAGTTTTTTTTCATCTTCCAGAATTTTTAGTTGTTCTTTAAGTTTTTTTATTTCCTTTTTCTGAATAGAAATGTCCTGCATTTCTTCAATTAACTTACTTTCTTCATCAGTTGGTTGTGTTGTTGATATAGATGACTCTATTGCAGAAGTAGTTACTGAGGTGACAGGAAGTGTTGTAGCTATTGGCACTGAAGGGGCCAATGATTCTACTAATGTGGAAGGAACAGCAGTAGTGACTACAGGAATGATAGTTATAGGGATTTTTTCTCACCTAGCCTTTTTCTCCTATACCAACTTGTCCATTTCATTTTCAATTTTTTTGATTTTGGCAGTCAACTGAAGAATGAGATTCATCATCTCATCTTTCTGATTTGCATCCTGTAACACTTCCTTTGCCTAAGGATGTTTAGTAGGAGGCATTTTTAGTTGCTTCTTTAATGCAACAATGTCTGCATTTTTCTTATTTATTAATTCATCTACAACTTTTACATTATTAGGATCATATCCTACTTCAATAATCAAATCTTCCAGTGATTTGATTATGTTATCCTTAGCATGTGAGGATGCCTTTTTCTAATTTGAGCTAATCTATGATATTCCCAAGAGTGTTTTGCAGCTTCTGAACACTCATGGCTTTGTTTTTCATGGGTGAATAAACCATTTCACTAGCTTTCTTGTTAAATTCAATCTGGTCAATAGGATGAAGATCCTGAGCTTGAACTTCATATGATGTCGTTTTGTAATCAGCTGATGTTTTTGGATGCTTTACTCAAAGGTTGTAGGAAGGTCATTTGCATCTTCCTAGTCTTATAGTAAAAAGCAGAAATTAATCTGCTTTGATCACTGGGTGAATGCTTCCAATATTGGTTATATGTATCAGTTTTCAAGGCTTCATTTCTCATCTTTATTTCTTTATACTTCTGCATAATTTCCATCTCTTTCTCTGCTGGTTTACTAGAAGAAAATACTTCAACACTGTGTTGTTTTTTAATTAGCTGAGTGTTTGAAGTTGAAGGATGATTTTTCTCTTTAGAAACTGCAAGAGGAGGAGCATTGTCTTTCACTACTGCATTAGTCTCAATTATTTCAATAGTTTCTACTTGTTCTTCTATAGGATTTAGTTTTGGATTTTTCCTATACAATAGTTTGAATTTAGTTTCAGTTGTATTTTGTGCTAAATATGATCCTTCCTCTCTGACTCTTTTAGTATTTCTATCTTCTTGGGCTGGATTCTGCATGATTGCACTTACTTCTTCTGGTTTCTCCAACTCTTTCAAAGTGTTCTCCAACCATTCAAACTAATTGGAGTATTTCTCTATGTCTATTTTTTTCTCATGTACATAAGGAGTTAGTTTACATTTAACTCTCAAATTTATTATTACTCCTGGAGGATCGTAATACCATAGAAAAATCTTACTGAATTTGAACTCCTGCAAATGTTTTTAAGCCTCTGGACTTGCATCTCTATTGTTACAAGAAAAAGGTCCAACCTGATTTTTAATCTTAAATTGTGTCTTCTTTTTGGCTGCCAAGAAATTGATTCCATCAAAATTAATAATCTATCTAATATACTCAAGGGAAAATAACCGCATGGGGAGGTATTTGGGCAGTTTATATGGAAGAAGATTAGATCCATATGCTCTTATTTATGTATGGTTTTTATACAAGTACCAATCTCTTGTCCTACTATGATCTGACAACTGTAGGACCTTTTTAATTTCTTCATTGACTCTTGGTAGTATGTTGTTGTTCAACATTTTAACAATAGGATGGATAAAGGAAGCAATGAAGTCTGCATATGTAAAATTAGTGGAGTATTTTCTTATGAAGGAAGTCCCAAAGATGACTGACTGTGGATTTCCTTCAACATCAAGCTTTTGAAGGTTAATGGAAAAATTATCAGACTGAAGCACAAAAATATGTGGAATAAAACTAAAGAATACTTGAAAACACCTTCTTCAAGCATTTTAACAATTTTTTCATGAATTGTGTCAGCAATGTACCGGGATAAGTTAAAAATGGTAGCAGGAGGCTAACCAGGTGTGAAAGTAGACAGGAATCCCAAAACTGAAGCATCAACATGCTCATCGGTAAAATAACCCAAAATGCAGGACAACATTGTAATGATGTGTCTAGTTCTCTAAGAGAAAATAGATGTTGCATAGGGTGGATTAGACTTGGGAGTTTCTACTAATGAAGGCATGAAAGTTTGGAATATCTAGAACCTCTTGGGGAAGTCCATATTTAAGCACAACTGTGTGAGGGTTTCAATGGATAAAATAGTTTCATCTGACCTAGATTGGATCTGTAACATTTGATTGATTGAATTAGCTATAATAGTAAACAAAATTTCTTTTTCATAAGTTACAATGGCTCTCTAATGAGGGAAATAGCAAGATTGATAGATTCTGATCACTTCTTGGCATTGGAAAGTCTCTGGGACAACATACTTTGGAAAATTAGGCTCCCAAATGAAAACCTCATCTTCTTGGTCAATGGATTTGTCATGGCTCCAGTAGTGGAGCTCAATAAGGTTAAACTCAGTGACAGGGTCACTAATTTTAAAATCTTTATCAACTAAGGGAGTGTGTTCTACATCCACAGCTGGAGGTTGCAGAGGATTGACAAATAAAATGCTTTTGGAAGCCATTGTCTTGTTAATTTTACTTAATTGATTAATCTTTTGACTCAAGAAATGGATTCAGGCCTTTGGGAACACCTCAAAAATATAATTACAGTTTGCAAACTGGATTTAGAGCGAAACATGAGTTTATCCTATGGTCTGCAATGGTTTTAATTAATCAAATTTACTCTTTGTGATCAGAAATAGTCTTAGGCTTTAATAATTCTGTGAAAATATGTCTTGGTTCTGCAGAAAACAGATAAGGAAGCAACATGGCTTTCTTTAGGTTTGCAAAGGCTTCTAAAATGGTTCAATTACTTGAATTACTTCCTTTTTGTAAGTAAAAGGCCATGGTATTTCAGGAATACCTGTAGAAAAGAATATTTTGGTTTGCAGAAGGGTTTTGAGGCAACAGAAATATTTTCTGAGGTTTCAATGGTCTTTATAGTGCTTCTGAATGTTTTTGCAACAATTGTACCAGCAAATGATCTTGAATTCTAGTGAAAACGACTTGAAATAAGGTCGACAGTCTTTCTTTGCGCGAAATTATAATAGAAATATGATAAAAAAGGTTGCAAAGGGAGGCTATATGGTTTTTTTAACCAACAGTGTTTTACATTGAGTGTGCAGGTTAATTCAAAAGGTAGGACAGTTCTCACAATGGGTAGGAGAAACTGCTGAGCGGTTTTCGCATGAGCGAAAGGTGGTAGGCGGTATTTTTTATGAAGATGAAATGCAATAAAATTCTGACCTGTAGCCTAGAGTGGAGCTCCGCAAACCACGCATTTCGCAAGGTCAGGGTGTAGTTAAAGATTGGATGCTCAGGGATGCGAATAGGCTTGTCGGTCATAAGATGGGATGGGTGTTGATCTGATGGTTGGGAAAATGCGATGGAGTGTTAGGGATTGGATAGGCGTGGGGCCTAGGTTTTAAACTATGCGATGGGATATGGTTAGGGTTTAATACATGGCCAATGAGGTTAGGGAAAGTGGGACCTGTGTATAGGCAGGGTAATATAATAATATTATGTGTTAATTAACATAAGGGTTGGGACTTATATATAAGGGAATTAATATATATGGGGTAAAGGTTTAAAGTGGGAGTTAATAGATAAGTTTAATATGTTAATAATATACATTAAAATGTTCAATAAGTGCGGGATTGTAAAATACAGGGGGAATGTGAAAATACACTAAGGAAGGGTTTTAAAATAATATCGGGTGAGTTTATAGCAGTGGGGCCCGACTTATTATTTTAATCATTTAGACTTAGGATAAGTGTATTTTAACGGTTTATTGGTGTATTTTTGAAAAAATGGAAGTTAATTAAAGGGATTTTACTTTTCCAGGGGAAAATATGCATTTTAGCTTAGGAGAAGGGATTTTTTAGGGGAAAAAGGAGTGAAGTAAAGGGGAAAAAAAATGAAGGGGGAAGGGGTATTTTTACAAGGAAAATTATTTTGAAGGGAAATTAGTAAATATGAAAGGACAAATTTCTACTATCCATGCCTTGTGAAAAATACTTCTGCCTACCCATCAACTAACCTAACATTTTTTCTTCATTTACATGGGTGCATTTGAGCTTGCAGGCCCTTATTCATTTTTCTTTTGACAGCAAAATATCTAATTCTATCCTTATTTCTTCCAAGGGCTCAGATTAAACTATTGAGCTCCTTATTATTCTCTAATTACCTACTAATATACCAAGGTTAAAAAGTTTGGCTAGATCTTTATTTATCTATCTATTAGCATGAAATTTAAAGCATGAAAGGTCAAGATTAAGCAGTTTGACCTTCATGGATTGTGGCATTTTTGACAAGCTGCACACAAAATTTATTTTACAAAGTAAAAAGTAATGGCATTTGAATTTGCATCATTTTCATGATCTATTTTATCTATTTTTTGTTTAGGGTTCATGTTTAATATTATTTTTTATCTTTTTATTTCAGTCCTTTAATTTTTCTTTTAGGAATTTTACCCTCTTTACATTTTTTTTTATAATATGGGAAAAAATTTTGTAGAAAGCAAAGTATGTACATATTACAAGACTAAACAAATTCAATTAAAAATTATGAATCCTATTATTATAGGACCCTAACAGTGGCTCCACATGGGGATGGCATTTCTTGGTGAAATGTCAAGAACTTAAATATCAGTAGCCTTTTGAAATTTGACTATGCTTACTTGGTAACTACTTTTTGATTTCTTCTTTATTCATACTTATGATATTTTATCCTTCAAAGCTTAGGGCCTTCTCTCTGGGCTTCAACTTTGTAAGAAAAACATCAAATATAATCTAAACTCTGCAATGTTATGTACAATGAGTAATGTAAACAAAGTGAACTACTATTATTCTGGAAAATAATAATGCTTCAGCATCCTACCATTGATAGGTCCACCTGGCAGATCTGATCCATCTAAATCATTCAAAAAGAATGCATTGTTACCTTTGTAACCATAAATGACATAAGGGCATTTCCATAGGAAATCATATTTTCCATGTTTACCCTTCTCTTCTCTCCTAGAATCCCACTTAAGAACTTTTTCACCTATGTAAAAATCATCTTCCTTTGTCTTTTTGTCAAAAATATTTTTAATCTTATCTTGGACAACTTGTGACTTGACATAGACTTCTTCCCTGGTTTGCTACAAGTGTATGGTCTGGTTTATCCTTCTATGGATATCATTGGTTTCTACCTGTAGTTCTTGGATTATCTTCATCACTGGCACTCCTAAAGATGATGGAAAAACAACATCCATCCCATATACAAGCTGATAAGGGGATGTACCAATAGAATTATGTGTGGTAAGCCTATCTCCCCATAAGGCATTGATTAACCTATTGTTCCAGGACTTTTTATTGTCTTCTCACAGTATTTTGATGATATTGACAAGGCTTTTATTGGCCGATTCTGCAAGACCATTACCTTGAGGGTAATAGGGTAATAGGCAGTGGAATGGCCAAGGGTAATGTGGTATTTATTACAGAAGTCAATCATTTTCTTAGACTTGAAATAATATTCATTATCAGTAATGAGCTTTTGAGGGCATCCAAATATAGACAATATATTTTTTTCCAAAAATGAGATTATGATAGTATCAGTGGCTTGCCTAGAAGGAATGGCTTCTATCTAGTTGGTGAAATAGTTTGTGGCTTTCTAAATCCATTTGTGTTAGGCTGAGGAAGGTGGGTGAATTTCACCAATGAAGTCTAAATCCCATTGCTGAAATGGCATTTCTGTGGAGATGGGTTTAAGGGGTAAAGGTAGCAGTTTTTTCTTCCCTTCAAAGATTTGGCATTTTTGAAAGGAGGTCACATAATTTCTTACATCTGCAAAGAGAGTGGGCCAGTAAAAATTTGCTCTTAATATTTTATCAACTGTTGATTTCCAGTAAATATTTCCTCCATAGTCACCTTCATAAAACTCTTCCATAACTTTATCAGCTTCATCTTTAAGTAAACAATTCAATAAATTTCCACCATGATCTTTCCAAAAAAAATCATTATCTACGATACAAAATTTCATTGCTTTTGACTTTAAAAATCTAGATTTAGTTCTTGACAATCCAGGAGGATCTTGTAAATTTAGTAATACAAATATGATATATGCATACCATAGTGAATTTGAAAAGGCTTCACTGATCTGTGGATTCGCCATCTCTTCTTGATCATCTAATTGGACAATAAAATTTATATCTAAGGCCTGACAGATCGATTCAACCATGAGTTTGGCTAAACATTGGACTTTAATGAGTTTGGTGGGCTTAATTTCCATTTCATATTCCAAAATGGTGGTAATCCACTTGCTTCTCTTACCATCAGGCCCATTCTGAGTTAGAATGTCCTTCACTACTGAATTTGGAACATAAGCTATGATATGTGAATACAAGATATACACTCTAAAGTCTTTTATAGCCTTCACTAAAGTTACTACTTGCTTTTCCATTATGGTATAATTTAGTGTGGCATATTTTAGTGATTTGCTGAAAAAAGCAATGGGATGCTCATAGCCCTGATCATTCTTCTGAAGTAAGACTACAACAATTGTATGTTCAGAAGCGAAAGAAAAAATGATAAAATCTTTTTTGAAATTAGGACTTATTAGGACTAGTCTTTTTGTAAGGGCTTGTTGATTGATTCAATGATTTCTTTGCCTCTACTATCCATTTAAGTGCCGAGTATTTTTTCAACATGTTATTTAATTCTCTAATTAATTCTGCTAGGTTTGAAATGAATCTCCTAAGAAAGTTAATCTTACATAAGAAAGCTTGTAATTCCTTGATATTTCTGGGATGAATTATGTTAATAATTGCTTCTATTCTAACAGGGTCTATTCTAATTCCCTCTTTTGAAATAATATGTCCTAAAAGTTGACCTTCTTCAAGCCCAAAGAGTGTATTTTTTGGATTCAAAGAAATACCAAATTTTTTGCATTTGATAAACACTTGTCTCAGATGATCTAAATGTTCATTATCTCTTTTTGAGAATACATTAATACCATCTAGATAAATTACAAGAAAATAATGCATTTCTTTAGAAAAATCTATGTCCATAGCTCTCTGAAAAGTAGCTCCTACATTCATTAATCCAAAAGGCATTTTCACATACATGAAAGTACCCCAAGGAGTAGTAAATGTTGTCTTTGGTTGGTCTTCTGGCTAAATTAAGATTTGATTATATCTAGAGAATCCATCAAGAAATGAAATCATGGATGATACAACTACCCTTTGTAAAATATGATCCATTTTAGGGAGGGGATAGTTATCTTTTAGGGACACCTTGTTTAAATTCCGGAAATCAATTCAAAGTCTGATTTCCCCTGTCCTTTTACTAGTGGGAACTAAGTTTGAAACCCAATCAGAATATCTGATAGGTGCCATGATATTTGCTTCATACATCCTCTTAACCTCTTTTTCAATCAAAGGCAAAAGAACTGGATTTATTCTCCTAACCTTTTGTTTAAATGGTTTCTAATCCTCTTTAATAGGTATTTTTTGTTTAATGATATTTTTGTCATGGAATTTAAGGTCTTCATAACTCCATGCAAAGACATCTTGAAATTCCTTAAACAAAGCTATATATTTCAGCTTTTCTTCTGAAGGTAAAGATTTGGAAATTTTGATAAGCTTAGGTTTCAGTTATGTTCCTATATTACACTCTTCTATATCTGATCTTAATGGTTCCATTTTTTGTTTTCTTGCAACATCATTTGAATCAAAAATATCTTCTAATGGGGCTAATCCAATAGAGAAAAAACTATAAATCATCATCTGCTAGTTCTTCTATTTCTACTTTTTCTAATTTTTTTATTTCTACTTTAGTAAATTTAGTGGGTTCAGTTAAATCTAGATTATTTACATCTATTTCACTATTTATTTTATCATCTAATATACAATCTATGTCTATGTTACAATTCTAGAATTCTCCCTTAGCATTCATGAAGTGATAGATTTGTTCATCCTGTGAAAATATTTGCCAATATTTTAGATTTTCTGGTATTGTAGGCCTTTGTTTTACTTATGTTGTATATTGATGATTTGGATGAGAAGGCAGATTGTAGGTGCTAGAAAAAGTTGCTAAACTGTGTGCCTGGACATTCATTTTTCTAGGAATTACAAAAAATTCACATTAAAGCAAGTCTTTAATCAAATCTAAAACTATTTCTCTATATTGGCTTAATCTTGGATTATATATAGAATAATCTCCTCTAATTTGTTTAACAATTAAATTAGAGTCTCCCATGATAGAAACTCTTTTGCCTCCTGAATTTCTAACAATATGTAGTCCTAAGATCAGAGCTTCATACTCTGCCATGTTGTTTGTAGATTTGAAGTTTAATCTAAAGGCATGACCTTCAGAATGGTTGTGTTCCATGTTATGTATCCAAACTCCTACTCTTGCTCCTAATTTTTTTACTGATCCATCAAAGTTTAGGTGCCACATTGATTCATGAAATATGTTGTCACTGTCTGGTTCTTTCTTTTTCTGTTTTAATTCTATGTTGTTCTCTATACTAGAATCAAAATTACATAAAATGAAAGAGTCCATATCAGTAGGTGTATAATTAATAGGATAATTTCGAGGTCTTTCTACACTACTAACCATGTACTTCATTAATGTCTCTCTATAAAGTTTCTTGGGTTGACCAAAAACTGATATAGTGGTGTAAGACATATCTAATTGTAGAGATCCATGCAGTTTTCTCCCCATGAGCGAGATAACGGCATTCCATACTTAGGAGGGATATCAGCTACTATAATATCCATGACTATGATTTTTCCTGGGTATTGAACTAAAGTGACACATAAATATTTGATTAAGTGTAGACATTTCACTTTACTGGAATCAAATAAGAAAAGATACTTATATGGTCTTGTGATATCTGGATTCAAATTTTCCATGATTTCTTTTGGCATCAAATCATGTGAAGCTCTTGAATCTAGCATAGCATTATGTAATACTTTATCATGAACTGTTAGGCTAATGTAGAAAGCAGGAACTCCTCCTTCTTGGTGTTTTCCATTTACCTTAGGACCAAATATTAGTTCTGGTTGGTCATCATTCAAATTTATAGAATCTTCTCCTTCATTAATGTTTAGTGTGTCAGTAACCTGTGATTTATATAAATCATTTTTTACCAATTCTGTTAAAGGAATTGGTATTTTCAGTTTGGCAATTTCATTTTGGATATTGAATGGAATTTGTGTTTTACCTAACTGAATAACATCTTCTCTACTAATTGTAGTTTGAGTATGTTTCTCCTCTTTTCCTACAGTTTGTTTTTCATTTTTTGTTTGTGTTTCCTCATTTTTGATGATTGGTGGTAGTTGTGGTTTTGGTAGCAGCTGTTATAGTAGCGACTGATTTTTTAGGATCAACTATTGTTTTTCCAGCTACAGAGGTTTCAGGATCAACTAATTTTTTAGGATCATCAGTAGATGTTTTTGGATCAGAAATTGTTGTTTTAACAGAATTTGTTATTTTAGCAGCAGTGGATTTTTGAAGATCAACTATTCTTTGAACAACAGTATCTGTGATGTCAACAATTTTAGAACTAGATGCAATTTTTGGACTAGAAATTTTCTGATTTGCGCTAGAGTTTTGTTGGGTTTCTGTAGGAAGAATTTGCAGTACCTTTTTTGTAGGAGCTTATACTTTTTTCTCATTCTGAATTTGGGCAGATTTCTTAGTAGTTGCTTCTACATTCTTCTTTCTCCTAAGGTTATATTGCTTATGAAATTCATTAATGGCATATTCATAACCTTGCTTGTAATCAAAAGATTCCCCAGATTCTAATTGTAGCTATTGTAATTCATATAATTCTTATTCTTCTTGTGTAAGAAAAATGGTATTATCAGCATTAGTTCCCATTAGATTAATCTGAGTTTCTTCATAATTTTCATTTTGGTGAGAACTCTCAGCACAGTTATCTTGGAAAGGCGGTCTTATTGTTTGATCAGGTGTTGATTCTCTAGATTTACCAGTGTTGGTGTTCTTCTAGAAATTGGGATTTATTATTTGAGGACCTTGTTGTCGATTATCCCACTGTGGCTTCCTTTCCATATTATCTAATCTATCCCTCATTATTTCTATTTTTTTTGCTTAGCTATCTATTTTAAGGTATGAGGCAGATGATTCCTCCTTTATTTTAACTCTTCTTTCATTTCTTAATCTAGCTTTCTTGGTTAACAATTTTTCCTCTACACTTACAGCATTACTTTGCATCTGCTCTAAGGTTTTAGGATTTCTCTCTCTCAGTTGGTAAGTCATATCTGTGTCAAATCCATCAAGGAATTTGATCAGTGCAGAGTTTGGATGGGGTTTGAGTTTGGAAGGGATTGCATTATAAATAATGTTATACCCTGTACAATAGTCCTAAACTGTTTCATTGGGTGCTCTTTTTATGTTTTCAAATTCAGATAAAATTTGTAAAGGATTATTTTTCTTCTCCCATCTATTAAGAAACATCTTATGGAAAGTAGCTAAATCAGCAATACTACGAGCAGGTAAACCTTGAACCATTTTTTTACATGACCAGCTAAGGTTTGAGAAAAAATTCTCATCTGAACATCGGCTTCATCTATTTCATCCAGTTCAAAGTAATCAGTAATTTTATTGATATGTTTTTGTATAGTGTACTGACTAATACCATCAAATTGAAAAATATATCTTTGGTAATCTTGGGGCATGCCATGTAGAGGGGCTTGTAGAACCAAAGGTTCATATCTAGCAGCCATGGATAGGATTCTAGCTTAGCTAGGAGGTAAGTTTGAAGTACTTATAGATGAGGTAGGAACACTTGAAGATGTATTTTGGATGCTAGAAGTGGAGCTTGGAAATGAAGTTGAATTACTAGAAAATGTAGCAGAAATGCTAGGGGATTAAATTGAACTATTTGGGGATGGAAATAAAATTATTGGTTGAAGTGGAAGCTTTGGAATGAAGGATTATGTGGAATGAAGTGTGGTGGAAATAATAGATGAGGTGGTACTAAAAAAGGATGAACCTATAGATTCTAAATGTCTGGTATAAGGTTTAAGGGTATAGGTAGATAAAGCAGTCAATTCAACTGAATGTTGAAGATAAGTTTCATCAATCTCTTTAATCAAAGTTGCAGCTAAAGCATCAATTTTATCATAAAATTCTAGAGCTTTTTCATCTGAATCAAGTGAAACAGTTTCCTTCTTAGTTTCAATAAATGAAATGAAATCAGGATCTATTACACTATCATATATGGCACTTTCTAATTTATTTATAAAGAAATATTGCTCAAAAGCTAAATCAAATTCAATGTTTTGTAAACTTCATAATTTATTGGGAAGAGAATTTTCTTTGATCAATGAATTTTTATTACCTAAACTTTCTACTTTTTTGTTTTTCTTTAAAATTCTTTCAGGATTATCTACTATTGCAGTAGGTTCTGGATCAGGATTAGACCTGCTATAGTAGGTTCTTATGGAAGCCAGAATTTTAGTTTTTAAGAAAAATTTACTCACAACCCTAAAAAAACCTTAAGGTGAAAAGATTAGTAAAAGAATTTCCTTTAAATTTTATTTTAAAACTGAGGATTGGTTAGTTCCCCAGTATGGTCTCCAGTATGTTATCACTCCAATAATTCTCAGGGTTGTAATATTTAGAGTTTGTTTTAAAGAATATTATAGGTAACCACAAACCTACTTTTAAGCTTTAGGATCTAACCTTCCTAATGCTCAGAGAGGGCTCTCTCTATATGATTTATCTTTGCTTTTTTTAGTTGATTTTAGGCTAGTTATGTAGGATTACTTGGGATTTGGTTTTGATTTGGTTTGGTGGTGGAATCACTTACTAAGATGGATAGATGTAGGTATACTTACCATTGGGCTAATGGAGTCAAAGTATCAAGCAACAGAGCAGGATCAAGGTTCTAAAGGGAAGTCTTCACAGGGCAAGATAGTTGAGTAAATTCATATCCTTGGGCAGATAGTGGAAATGGTTTCAATCAGGGTAAGAGAGCAATTAAGGGTTCTCAAATCTGAATAATGGGTGAAAAGATAGAATTCAATCGAAACTAGGGGGCAATTAATATTCCGTAATTTGGATATTAGCATGTAAATGATAAACAGTTGAAGACAGAGTGTAATTAAACATATTTTGTAATAACATTCCTGTTATATCATTTAGCTTAAGAAAAAATATAAGTGTGTGTAAACTTCAGAAAGAAACAATTGAAAAAGCAAAAAGTACTTCACTGTAGTGGCCCAACACATGAATCCTATAATATAATCTCTTTATTGCTTTAATCCAATCTACTGACTTGAAATTGGTACAATCACCCTCAAGTTTCAGAATAGTACCAATGTAGAAATGTTCAACAATTCATCCACCCTCAATACTTCGAAATGTGAAGTATTTATACAAAAACTTTTTACAAAATATCCTAAAACAAATTTAGGAATTATTCATGGAAAATAAATATCTTCATATAAGAAGACAGAGACAAGTATCTAACTAATGCAAGTTATCCCTATTTTATTGAATTTATTGTTGTTGTATTTGATATTTTTGCTAATTTCTCTCTTTGTTGTTTGCTCAACGAAGGCCCTAGTTGAGTGTCTTTTACATTGGCATCTTTATCTTTCAACTTTTCTTTGTCTTTAACCTTTTGACTTTCACCTAATACTCTTTAAACCTGATACTATTTGACTGTTTTGTTTTCAATGTTACTACTTTTATATAATTGTAAAACTATCTGATTTTTTTTATCTTTGACTACGTTGTTTTTACGTTTATACCTTCACAGCAAATCAGTCAACTTTTCCCAGTCTTCTATATTTGGTAATTTGATCTTCACCATCCTCTTGAATATTTCATCTGCCTCTGTATATTTTGAAAATGTTGGCTTGTTGACAAATAGGTGTTTTGCCTCATGTTGCAGGTAAAAAAAAATTCAAAATTCTTGTAGAGAACTTTCCCTGTTGGAATTCCTTGTGAAGAAGGCAGGTTAGCTTGATCCTTGGCCACTTCTCTCATTTTTTTATCATAATCATCTGGTTTCATCAATTTTTCATTAATTGCCAAAGGAGTTGGAAGGCCTTTCTACCTTAGAATGTCAAACTTCATCATGAGTCTGGTTATCAAAACTTCCATGTTCTGGCATTTCTCTTCTAGCTGTATCGTCAAATTCACTTTAGAAATTACATTCCTAACTTCTAGGATGGTTTCTATCCTGTCACTAATTCTAATCTCTTCTAACTCCTACTTATTCTTGGAATTAAGAAATTTTAATATTTCAAGAGCCTCTTATAGCTTCTTGCCAAGTTCTTCTTTGATTTTTTGGATCGCTTCACCTACTTCTTTGATGAGATCTTTTTGTTCATAAATAACCTAGATTGATGGCCAAATATCATTAACAGATTCAATGATATTGGCCCATAGTTGTTGCTTAGCTCGTGCCATTAGTTCTTTCAGTGTTAAATCTTTCTCTAACTTCTTTAATTTCTCTATCAATTTGTTTACTTTATGTTCTTCATTCTTGTTCATAATCTGAGCAAGTTTATTTTCATCTTCTATAATTTTTAGATGTTCTTTAAGTCTGTTGATTTCATTTTTCTGAATAGACATGTCTTGCATTGCTTTAATTAACTTACTTGCTTCATTAGTTGGCTGTGTTTTTGATGTAGATGACTCTGTTGCAGAAGTAGTTGCTGAGGTGACAGGAAGTGTTGTATTTATTGAAACTGAAGGGTCCAATGATTCTTCTAATGTGGAAGGAACAATAATAGTGACTACATGAATGATAGTTATAGGGATTTCTTCTGACCTGGCGTTTTTCTCCTGTACCAACTTGTCCATTTCATTTTCCATTTCTTTGATTTGGGCAGTCAACTGAAGAATGAGATTCATCATCTCATCTTTATGATTTGCATCCTGTAACACTTCCTTTTCCTAAGGATGTTTAGTAGGAGGCAGTTTTAGTTGCTTATTTAATGCAACAATGTCTTTATTTTTCTTCTTTGTCAATTCATCTGCAACTTTTACATTATTAGGATCATATCCTACTTCAATAATCAAATATTCTAGTGATTTGATTATGTTATCCTTAGCCTGTGACGATGCCTTTTATAATTTGAGCTAATCTTTGATATTCCCAAGAGTGTTTTGTAGCTTCTGAACACTCATGGATTTGTTTGTCATGGTTGAATAAAGCATTTCACTAGCTTGTTTGTGAAATTCAATCTAGTTATTGTTGCAATCACAATTGTCATTAGACCAAAACCCGTAGGCTTTAGTCTCTGCTACAATTTCTAGAGTTAGGATCCATGAGAGGTGGTTAGTCCATGTCGCGAAACACACGGGGAGCATTGAACCCAATTTCCAACAATCTCCCTTCCAACGTGAGCCGGGTGAGTTTCGAACTCGAGACCTGTTGCTCCAATATCAATTGTTGGAATCACGATTGTCATTATACCAAAACGTGATGGCTTTAGTCTCCACTAAAATCGCCAGAGTTAGGATCCACGAGAGGTGGTTAGTCCATGTTGCGAAACATACGGGGAGCATTGAACCAAATTTCCAACAATGACTCAATAGGATGAAGATCCTGAGCCTCAACTTCATATGATCTCTTTTTGTAATTAGCTGATGTTTTGGGATGCTTTATTGTAGGTTGTAATAAGGTCATTTGCATATTCCTAGCCTTATAGTCAAAAGGAGAAAGGAATATGCTTTGATCACTGGGTGACTGCTTCCAATATTTGTTATATGTATTAGTTTTCAAGGCTTCATTTATGATCTTTATTTATTTATACTTCTGCATAATGTCCATTTCTTTCTATGAAAGTTTACTGGAAGAAGATACTTCAACATTGTGTTCTTTTTTAATTAGCTGAGTGTTTTAAGTTGAAGGCTGATGTGTCTATTCAAAAACTGCAGGAGGAGGGGAATTGTCTTTCACTACTACATCAGTCTCAATTATTTCAATTGTTTCTACTTGTTCTTATATAGGATTTAGTTTTTTCTTTTTCCTGTACATTAGTTTGAATTTAGTTTCAACTGTATTTTGTGTTGAATATGATCCTTCCTCTCTGACTCTTCTAGTATTTCTATCTTCTTGGGCTAGAATATGCATGATTGCATTTACTTCTTATGGTTTCTCCAACTCTTTCAAAGTGTTCAACAATTCAGACTGATTGGAGTATTTCTCTATATCTGGTTTTTTCTCATATACATGAGTTAATTTACATTTAACTCACAATTTGCTTATTACTCCTAGAGGATCGTAATACCACAGAAAAACTCTTACTGAATTTAAACTCCTACAAATTTTTTCCAGCCTATGGACCTTCATCTCTACTATTACAAATAAAAGGGCCAACCCAATTCTTAATCTTAAAATGTGTCTTCTTTTTGGCTTCCAAGAAATTGATTCCATCAGAATTAAGAATCTTTCTGATATACTCAAGCTAAAATAACCTCATCGGGAGGTATTTGGGTAGTTTATATGGAAGAATATTAGATCCATATACCCTTATTTCTATATGGTTTTGATACAAGTACCAATCTCATGTCATACCATGCTCTGACAATTGTAGGATCTTTTCAATTTCTTCACTGACTCTTGGTAGTATGCTACTCTTCAGCATGTTAACAATAGGATGGATAAAGGAATCAATGAAGTCTACATATGTAAAATCAGTGAGGTCTTTCCTTATGAGGGAAGTCCAATGTTGGGTGTGGAGCCTGATTTTCATCCTGATTCAGAGATCCTTGTTTTAGCTGGATGTATACCCTAGGAAAACTGTACACCCTTGCAGCGGGGGGGTGCGGGGGGGACTTGTCCCCCCTGCGGGGTCTGGGGGGTCCAGGGGTTAGCGGTCCCCCGGCGGGGGTTTCGGGGGTAGCGCCCCCGAAGCTAAAAAAAGATGTAAAATTGCCTTGTAAAAGTATAGTAATTTCTAGTCAATATGGGTCGTTCATTAGGCGGATGATCTGAAGTTAGAAGTTATGTTTGGTTTAGGTTTTTTTGCCCTAGAAGGCAACCCCTCTCTTTGTATGAGGGTATTGTATTGCAGCTGTGTATTATATGTGTATTCTCTGAGCAGGAAACATATAAGGGAGGATGTGAGAGAGAACAGAGGATATTACAGTGGATCTGCTATAGGTTTTGTCTCTTCATTTTGCTAGATAATAGAAAGGAAGGACTAGCTGTTCGGGGTGGACGTAGCCCAAACTAGGTGAACCACATATATCTGTGTCTCTCTGATTTTATGTGTTTTGTGTGCTTGTATTTTCCGCATATTTTATGTGTTGCATTGCTTTGTAATATTTAATTTTCTAGCAACTGGTATCAGAGCCGAAGGTATATTTGGTTGATAAACTCGCAAGAAAGAAGGGTTCCTGGTTCGAGTGGGAGCAATGGCGGAAGATGGTAAGTTTAGGGTCAAGAAATTTAACGGCCAAAACTTCCCGCTCTGGAGGATGCAAATGGAAGATTATCTGTATCAGAAATATCTGTACCTACCATTGAGCGGAAAAACAAAGAAGCCTGCGGCCATGACAGACGCAGAATGGAACATTCTCAATAGAAAGGCACTCGGAACAGTACGGTTGTGCCTTGTGGCGTCAGTCGCCTTAAATATTTAGAAGGAAACAACAACAGAGGGTTTTATGCAAACGTTGGCAAAACTATATGAAAAACCCTCAGCCTCAAACAAGGTATTTCTTATGAAACGATTTTTTAATATGTTGGAAGGTGGATCTGTTGCAGACCATTTAAATGATTTTAATACAGTTACCAGTCAATTAAGTTCTGTAGGGGTAAACTTTGATGATGATGTTAGGGCTCTTTTATTTCTGTGCTCATTGCCAGAAAGTTGGAATGGTTTAGTTATGGCCATTAGTAAATCTGTCTCTAGATCTAGTACTTTAAAGTTTGATGATGTTGTCGGTGCTATCCTTAGCAAGGAAATGCAACAGAAAAGCTTCAGTGTGACATCGAGTAATGCTTTGAGCGCGGAGTCTAGGGGAAGGAGAATGGAAAGAGGAAAGAGCTCAAGATATCATAGCAAATCAAGGAAAGGCAGATCCAAGTCCATATCGGGGACAATGTGATATAAATGTAGAAAGAAAGGACACCTAAAGAAAGACTGTAGATCTCAGAAGGGAAAAGAAGGAGACGCGCAACAAGAAAACAATCATGAAGCAAATGTGACAGGTGATGTGTTACAAGATGCTTTAATTCTTTATTTCTAAAATGTTACTGATTCTTGGATTGTAGATTCAGGGGCTTCATTCCATGCCACACCTGATAAGAAATATTTTCATGACTATGTTCAAGGATATTTTGGACAAGTCTGTTTGGGGGATGATAAACCTTGTAAAATTGTTGGAATGGGTAAGATTCTTGTAAAACAGCAGAATGGAAACCAATGGCTATTAAAGGAGGTAAGGCATGTTCCAGATCTAAAAAAAAATCTAATTTCAACAGGGCAATTAGGTGGTGAAGGTTGTCTGACAACTTTCACAGATAAAGCTTGGAAGGTCACCAAAGGAGCCTTGGTAATAGCAAAAGGCGAAAAGGTTGGTACATTGTATTTATGCAATGGTATTTCTAACTTTGTTAATGATTTAAATTCCAAAGGAGCAGATGCAGCATTATGGAATCATAGGCTCGGACACATGAGTGAGAAGGGGATGAATATTATTCACTCAATAAATTTGTTGCCAGGTTTGAAGAATGTTGATTAGGATTTCTGTGAAAATTGCATTTATGGAAAACAAAAGAGAGTCAGATTTCTCAGAGTTGGGAAGGAAGAGAAGAGAAAAAAATTGGAGCTTGTGCATACAGATGTATGGGGACCTGCTCAGGTATCATCTCTCGGTGGCTCTCGCAATTATGTTACGTTTATTGATGATGCAACTAGAAAAACTTGGATTTATTGTATTAAAAAAAAATCTGATGTATTTGATACTTTCAAGAAATGGAAAGCTTTGGTTGAGATTGAGACAGGAAAGAAGTTGATGTGTCTCAAATCAGAAAATGGAGGTGAATATTGCAGCAAAGAGTTTGATAGGTACTGTTCAAATCAGTGAATTCGTAGAGAGAAGAAAATTCCAAGAACACCACAATAAAATGGTGTGTCAGAAAGGATGAACAAAACAATCATGCAGCGTGCAAGGTGCATGAGATTGCATGCAGGATTGCCTTTACAATTTTGGGTAGATGTTGTAGATACTGTTGTTTATCTAATAAGCAGAGGAACTTCAAGTTCCTTGGATGGTGGTATTCCAGAGGAAGCATGGACAAGTAAAAAGGTAAACTACTCTTTTTTAAAGCCTTTTGGTTGTGAGGCCTCTGTCCATATTAATAAAGAAAATAGAACAAAGCTTGAGGAAAAATCAAAGAAATGTACCTTTATTGGATATGGTGTTAATGATTTTGGTTATCGCTTATACGATTATGAAAATCACAAAATCATTAGGAGCAGAGATGTAATATTCAATGGAAAGGTCTTGTATAAGAATCAGTTGCAGGAAAAGAAGCAGGGAAAAATAAAGCAAGGAATACACGGTTCTTGATGAGATAACTGAAAAAGTAAGGGTGCCTGAAAATAATAATAATCAACAACCATAGCAGCACAACCACCACAACAACAACAGGCACCTCAAACACCTGAAAGTGGTGTTAGAAGATCTACCAGGATAAGTAGACCCCCTGAATGATACTGTCCTTAATTATATTATTTATTGCTGACTGATTCTGGTGAACTCAAATGTTATGAAGAAGCAATGCAGGTTGAAAGTAGGAAGAAGTGGGAGCTAGCCATGGAAGAAGAGATGGACTCCTTAATGCATAAGCAGACTTGGGACTTAGTCGGGTTGCCTACAGGTAAAAATGCATTGCAAAATAAATGGGTTTACAGGTTGAAGGAAGAAGATGGAGGAAAACAGAGGTACAAAGCTAGAATTGTGGTGAAGGGGTTTACTTACGGAAGAAGGTATTGATTTTGATGAAATATTTTCTCCTACATTGTTAAGATGACTTCAATCGAAATATCTTAAGTCTTGTAGCAGTGGAAGATTTACATCTTGAATGGTTAGATGTAGACAACATTTCTCCATGGAGATTTGGAGGAGATATACATGCAACAACCCGAGGATTATATGAGGTCAAGGGAAGAAAAATTGGTGTGCAGGTTAAAGAAGAGCTTGTATGGCTTAAAACAGGCTCCAAGGCAGTGGTATCTAAAATTTGACAAGTTTATGTCTAAACAAGGTTATACTATATGTCACTCTAATCATTGTGTTTATCTGAAAAAGAAAAATGATGGCAGCTCTATTACATTGTTATTGTATGTAGATGACATGCTTGTTGCAGGGTCTAACATGCAGGAAATAAATGTGCTCAAACAAAAATTGGCAAATTCATTTGCAATGAAGGATTTGGAAGCTACAAAATAGATCCTTGGTATGAGAATAACCAGAGATAGGAAAAATCGAAAATTAACACTGTCTCAGAATGAGTACATACAAAAGGTGTTGAAAAGATTTAATATTCACAATGCAAAACCAGTTAGTACACCTTTTGCTAGCCATTTAAAACTTAGTAAGGAGATGTGCCCAAAGACCCAAGAATACATGGATTATATGTCTAAAGTTCCATATGCATTAGCAGTTGGAAGCTTAATGTATGCAATGGTCTGCACAAGGCCTGATATTGCACATGCAGTGGGAGTTGTAAGAAGGTACATGAATAATCTGGGAAAAGAACATTGGATGGCAGTAAAATGGATTCTCAGATATTTGAGAGGTACCAACAATCCAAGCATTATGCTTTGGTGGTTAAACATTGCTCTCTCTCTGATATGTTGATACGAGATATGGCAGGTGATAGAGATAACAGGAGGAGCACTACACGATATGTATTTACTGTAGGTGGAACAGCTGTTAGTTGGGTTTCAAAAATCCAAAGTGTTGTTGCACTTTCAACAACAGAAGAAGAGTATGTTGCTGCTACAGAGGCTAGTAAAGAAATGACTTGGTTACAAAGGTTTATGGATGAACTAGGTAAGAAGCATGATATTGGCACGTTATACAGTGATAGCCAAAGTGCCATTCATCTTGCAAAGAACTCAGCATTTCATTCCAGGACTGAACACATACATCTCAAGTACCATTTCATACGGTAAGTATTGGAAGATGGAGAGTTGAAGCTGGAAAAAATAAACACTAGCCAGAATCCTGCAGATATGCTAACAAAATTTGTAACCAGGGAGAAACTGAGAATGTCCTTAGTTTCAATTAGTCTTCAAGGATGATGATGAAGATGAGAAACAACCAGGTCCAAAGAGGATTCATTGTCCAGCAAATGAAGTAGCGGTGGAGTTGCTAAAATCAGTCTCCAAGTGGGAGATTGTTGGATGTGGAGCCTAATTTTCATCCTGATTCAGAGATCCTTATTTTAGCTGGATGTATACCCCAGGAAAACTGTACACCCTTGCAGCGGGGGGGTGCGGGGGGGACTTTTCCCCCCTGCGGGGTTCGGGGGGGCTGACCCCCCAGCTAGGGGTTCCGGGGGCCAGTGGTTCCCCGGTGGGGGTTTTGGGGGCAGCGCCCCTAAAGCTAAAAATAGATGTAAAATTTCCTTGTACAAGTATAGTAATTTCTAGTCAATCTGGGTCGTTCATTAGGCGGATGATCTGACGATAGAATTTATGTTTAGTTTAGGGTTTTTTTCCCTAGGAGGCAACCCCTCTCTTTGTATGAGGGTATTGTATTGCGGTTGTGTATTATATATGTATTCTCTGAGCGAGAAACAGATAAGGGAGGCTGTGAGAGAGAAAAAAGGATATTACAGTGGATCTATTATAGGTTTTGTCTCTTCATTTTTTTGGATAATAGAAAGGAAGGACTGGCTGTTCAGGGTGGACGTAGCCCAAACTGGGTAAACCACATATATCTGTGTCTCTCTGGTTTTATGTGTTTTGTATTCTTGTATTTTCCGCATATTTTATGTGTTGCATTGCTCTGTAATATTTAATTTTCTAACATCCAAAAGATGACTGACTATGGATTTCCTTCAACATCAAGCTTTTGAAGGTTAATGGCAAACTTATCAGACTGAAAGTACAAAAATGGAATAAAACTCAAGAATACTTGAAAACACCTTCTTCAAGGATTTTAACAAGTTGTTCATGAATTGTGTCAGCAATGTATTGGGAAAAATTAAAAATGGTAGTAGGAGGCCAACCAGGTGTGAAAGTAGACAGGAAACCCAAAACTGAAGCATCAACATGCTCATTAGTAAAATAACCCAAAATGTAGGACAACATTGTAATGATGTGTCTGGTTCTCTCAGAGAAAATAGATGTTGCATAGGATGGATTAGACTTGGGAGTTTTCTACTAATGAAGGCATGAAAGTTTGGAATATCTAGAACCACTTGGGGAAGTCCAGATTTAAGTACAACTGTGTGAGGGTTTCAATGGATAAAAGAGTTTCATATGACCTAGATTCGATTTGTAACATTTGATTGATTGAATCAGCAGTAATAGTAAAAAGAATTTATTTTGCAGGAGTTACAATGGCTCTCTGATCAGGGAAATAGCAAGATTGACAGAGTCTAACCACTTCTTGGCACTGGAAATTATGTGGGACAACACACTTTGGAAAAGTATACTCCCAAATGAGAAGCTAATTTTCTTGGTCAATGGAGTGGAGCTCAAGAAGGTTAAACTCAGTGACAGGGTCACTAATTTTAAAATCTTTATCAACTAAGGGAGTGTCTTCTACATCCACAACTGGAGGTTGCAGAGGATTGACAGATACAATTCTTTTGGAAGCCATTGTCTTTTTAATTTTACTCAATTGATTAATATTTTGACTCAAGAAATGGATTCATGCCTTTGGGAGCACCTTAGAAAGATAATTATAGTTTGAAGATTGGATTTAGAACGAAACAGGAGTTTATCCTCTGGTCTGCAATGGTTTTAATTAATAAAATTTACTCTCTGTGATCTGGAATAGTCTTAGGTTTTCAAAATTTTGCGAAAATATGTCTAGGGTCTGCAGAAAACAGATAAGGAAGCAACATGGATTTATTTAGGTTTGCAAAGGCTTATAAAATGATTCAACTACATGAATTACTTCCTTTCTGTAAGTAGAAGGCCTTGGTATTTCAAGAATACCTGGAGAAAAGAATCTTTTGATTTGAAGAAGGTTTCTTAGGCAATCAAAAACTTTTATGAGGTTTCAAGGGTCTTTATAGTTCTTCTAAATGTTTCTGCAATAGTTGTAGTAGCAAATGATCTTGAATTCTGGTGAAAATGGCTTGAAATAAGCTCGACAGTCTTTATTTGCGCAAAAGTATAACAAAAATGTGGTAAAAAAGGTTGCAAAGGGCAGCTATATGGTTTTTTTAACCAACAATGTTTTACATTGAAAGCGCGGGTTAATTCAAAAGGTAGGACAGTTTTCACAATGGGCAGGAGAAACTGTTGAGAGGTTTTTGCATGAGCGAAAGGTGGTAGGTGGTATTTTTTATGAAGATGCGATGTAATCAAATTTTGACACATAGCCTGGATCAAAGCTCCGCAAACTGCGCATTTCGCAAGGTCAGGGTGTACTTAAAGATTGGATGCTCAAGGATGAAAAAAGGTTTGTCGGTCATCAGATCAGATAGGTGTTGATATGATGGTTGGGCGAATGTGATGGAGTGTTGGGGATTGGATAGGTGTGGGGCCCAAGTTTTAAACTATGTGATGGGATATGGTTGGGGTTTAATACATGGCCAATGAGGTTAGGGAAAGTGGTATATGGTCGGGGCCCAACTTATTATTTTAATCATTTAGACTTAGGATATGTGTATTTTAGGGGTTTTTGGTGTATTTAAAAAAAAATTGAAGTTAATTAAAGGGATTTTACTTTTCCAAGGGAAAATATGCATTTTAACTTACGAAAAGGGAGTGAAGTAAGGGGAAAGAAGAAATGAAGGGGGAAGGAGTATTTTTACAAGGGAAATGATTTTGAAGGGAAATTAGCAAATATGAAAAGACCAATTTCTGTTGTCCATGCCTTGTGAAAACTGCTTCTACCTACCCATCATCTACCCTAACATTTTTTCTTCATTTACATGGGTGCATTTGAGCTTGCAGAACCTTATTCATTTTTCTTTTGACAGAAAACTATCTAATTCAATCCTTATTTCTTCCAAGGGCTCAGATTAAACTGTTGAGATCCTTATTATTCTCTAATTAACTACTGATCTGCCAAGGTTAAACATTTTGGCTAGATCTTTACTTCTCTATCTATTAGCATGAAAGGTCAAGATTAAGCAGTTTGACCTTCATGGATTGTGGCATTTTTGACAAGCTGCACACAATCTTTATTTTACAAAGTAAAGTAGAAAGTAGTTGCATTTGAATTTGCATCACTTTCATGATCTATTTTATCTCTTTTTTTTGGGGGGTTAATTTTTTATATTCTTTTTTATATTTTTCTTTCAGTCATTTTATTTTTCTTTTAGGACTTTTACCCTCTTTACATTTTTTTTTATTTTTATAATATGGGAAAACAATTTGTAGAAAGAAAAGTATGTACATATTACAAGACTAAACAAATTCAATTCAAAATTATGAATCCTATTATTATAGGACCCTAACACCATCGACATGCTCCAACCTTTATTCACACATGAGGGTGCTTTATCCAGCTATTAAGATGCTCCTTATTCACATTAGGAATGATTTTATTCCTACTAAAGAGATTTATAGGTCTCCCTATCCACTTATTCATCTATCTAAATGACAAAAGAAAAAATTAATATTCCAATTAGCTGCAAGTTAATTTTGGAATATTACAGTTGAGGATGGGCATGTGAATGATGATCTGCGGCTACTACCTCTGAGGTTACAGAAACACAACATCGACATTGATGAAAAGTTGAATTTGGCCTCAATTGGAGATTACTAGGATGATCAAACTACTAAATAAATGTTTGACCTCCTATTGGAATATGAGGAATTGTTCCCTTTAGCTATTGCAGAGCTTAATGGGATTAAGAGAGAATTAGGGGAGATGAATATTTTTCTTAAACTGAATGAAAAGCTAGTAAAACATTGGTTATATCGTCTAAACCCGAGATTTAAATAGAAGGTGAAGAAAAAAATAGACAAGATTTTGGCAGAAATGCTTATCTTCCTAGTTGATGAAGAGGAATGGGTGAGCCCAATTGTTATACAAAATAATAAGGATGCTGATGAAATTCAGGTCTATGTGGAGTATTTGAGTCTGAACAATTCTTGCATTCATGATCCTTTCCCCACCCCTTTTAGCGATGAAGTTTTATACAATGTGGTGAGCAATGAAGCTTACTCTTTTACATATGGATTCTTTAGTTATCATCTAGTTTGGATTGTGGAAGAAGATAGGAAGAAAACCACATTCACCAAAAAATGGGGATCTTATGCGTACCACGTCAGGAAATTTGGATTCAACATTATGTCAGTCGTATTCTCAAGAATTGTGATGGATTCTTTCAGGGATTATATTCATAGGTTTCTATAGGTTTACATGAATCACTGGACTATCTATAGTCTACTAAAGAGACATTCTAGTTTTCTTTGGGTTTTGTTTGACCTTTGTAGACAATTTAATATTTCCCTAAACCTGAAGAAGCACATATTTTTTGTCCCTTTTGGAAAGTTTTTGGGCCATATAGTCTATAAATAGGGAGTATGAATTGATCCTGCTAAATTCACAGTGATCCTAAACATGGCCCCACCAACAAGTGTTAAACAACTAAGATCCAACCTTGGCCACATAGGATATTACAGGAGGTTCATCCACAACTATGCCTCTATCACTGCACCGCTGGATAAGCTATTGAATAAAGCCAAACAGTTTGCGTGGTTGGATGAATGTGAACCCACTTTCAATGAGCTAAAAGTGAAATTGGCAAGTGCACCAATATTGGTTTATTCATATTGGAACAACCAATTTCGTGTTCATATTGATGCCTCGGGCATCACGTTAGGATTCATCCTGGCTCAACCTGGGGATGGTAACGTTGATCACCCCATCTATTTTTCTAGAAGAAAATTGTCCACATTAGAGAAGAATTATACCACGGCTAAGCATGAAGTGCTTGTGATGGTATATTCTCTTCAAAATTTTAGGCATTATCTTTTGGGGGATCTATTCAATTTTTTCACTAATAACTCTTCCCTGAAGTACTTAGTGAACACACCTATACTTGAAGGAAGGATTTCTAAATGGCTTCTATTATTCCAAGAGTTCACATTTGAAGTAATCGTCAAACAAGGAAGATTAGACGTGGATGTTGATCACCTATCCCGGTTGGAGTCACGCGAAGTCGAAGGGTCAGCAGATGACCAACTACCAAATTCTGACTTATTTCAATTTGAAGCCATCCCATACTACTTGGAGGATATTGAAATATTTATATCCATAGGTAACTTTCAAGAAGAGTACAAAACAACACAATAAAGGAACATGGTGGTCCGCATTGTAGATTACCAGTTGATTACAGGATAGTTTTAAAAATTGGGCCTTGATCTGATATTGTGCAGATGTGTTCTTGATCATGAGAGACAATATGTATTGTGGTAGTTTCATTTAGGAGTTGCAAGTGGTAATGTTACGGGGAAGTCCACCGCGAGGAAATTGTTGCAAGCAGGACTTTGGTGGCTCACAGTTTTCCGAGATGAAAAGGAATACAACAAGATGTGTGACATTTTCCAAAGGGTTGGAAAGCCATCACGACAGGATGAACTTCCTTTGAAACCAGTACAAGCACTTCAGGATTTTGAGAAATGGGAAATCAACTTTGTAAGACCTATCAACCCACCGACATGCCACTCGCATGCTAGATATATTATCAATGCCACAAAGTACCTTACCAAATGGGTTGAGGCTACACCATTCAAATATTTCACTATAGAAACTACCACAAGATTCATTTTCTAGAATATCATCACCTAAATTGGGTGCCCCAGAAGCCTCATTAATGAAACAGTCACCTCATTACTACAGAACTTTATGATACAACATCATAAGAGCAACCCATATCACCCTCAAGCAAATGGTATTGTGGAAGCTTTTGACAAAATATTAGAGAGGAAACTCATAAAGATATGCTCAACCAATAGATATGATTGGGACAAGTAGGTGTAAGCTACTCTATGAGCTTATCATACAACTGTCAAGTTCTTACACAAGTATAATACCTTCCAACTAATATATGGATGAGAAGTTGTAGTAGTCGTCGAATTTACCATCCCCTACCTCTTCATTTTGCAAGCCCACTCATATGATGGAAGAAGATTCAATTCCAAAGTGGTTGGAAGAGCTATGGGAACTAGACGAGGCTAGATTTATGGCATATTTCCACCAAAATTTTGAAAATCAGAGGAAAAATGCGTGGCACGACAACCATATCAAGCATAGATCCTTTACAGTTGGAGGAAATTTTTTGCTATACGACTGTAAATTCTTAAAGTTTCCTAGGAAGCTGCAAATGCATTGGTTGGAACCCGTCATTTTTGTGGAAGTAAAAGAAGCAGGAGTTGTCAAGATCGCACAATTGGATGGTATTTAACTGTCGGAATGAGTGAATGGTGCAATCCTGAAACATTTCCATGGCTTGAACCATTTTACACCAAATTCATTGAATCTATGAAAGGGGATTGTATGCAGGTTTAGGTAGATTCAGTTAGTCCTTTGCATTATATTAGTTGCATCAGTTAGTTTAGTTGTTCAGTTGTTTCAATCGATTTCGTTCAAGAATAAACTTTCGTTAGTTCTTTTAGTTTAAGTATTTTTACCTCGTCGCAACTACTTGTGGTCTGGGAGTCACATCGGTCAGTAGTCGTATCTGTAATAATTAAGTAATAATTCCCTATATGAGTTCAAATTTGGGCTAAATATCTCCCATAATACCCCAACATGATTCTTTCATCAACTCCTAGGTATCTTCCATCATATCACCATAATAAAAACTTCATGACAGGCTTTGTTTTCATAACAACATTAATTTTCTCATAACCAAAAGTAGAGGTCGTCAAATTACAAGTCCAGAGTTTGTATCTAATTTTCCCTGTTCCCAACCCAAGTTCAAGCCCCCCATGTTCTTTGTGTATCACCATCACTTGGCAGCAATGACAAAGATTGTAACTTTTGTTCTAGAAGTCGAGCCAGACTCAAGAATTATGAACAAAGAGCATCTCTATGAAAATAATGATAAAGTTGTGCTTGTATAAAATGACCTCTCAGATTCATTTCAGTTTCTAGTACTCAAACAGGAGGTATACATAGAACTTGTAATCAAATCCAATGGAAGCTAGTAAATAAAAGTCATAGAATATTTCAAAGGAATACAAAGGTCGACATTGTTGAATTTAAGGAGTCTTCAAGTATTCGGCATGACAGAAGGAGTTATTAAATGCACAAAATTTCTCATCAACAATATGCATGGAGGGCCATTATGGATAGACAAGGAATTGCCTATCCATGTTGTTGACACTTAGAGACTCACAAGCATGTCTACTACTGGAGCCGATGTATCAACTTCTTTTCAAAATGCTTCCAAGCAGGGGAATAAAATAGGTGATGAAAACTATTATAACAGGTATGGTACCCAACGATGAGGCAAGGGTGTTGTGATAGAGAAAATTAATAAACCCAACATCAGATTCTCTCATTACACAATTTTTGGGAAACTCATGCAACATTTTTTGAGAGGCAAGTGCATGTTAGAAACCATTTCAGCTGTGAAGGATTTTGTGCAGGGCACATAGTTGAATTTGTGTAGCTTTCTGCTACAAGAAATTTTTGATGCTTGTGAAGATGTGTATAAAAGAGCTACTCACTTTAATTATGGATATCTCATTGTCACATTGGCCATGTGTAAATGGTGTCCACTAGAGGGCCGAGAAATGGCACTGGTTACTAAAGACCAGCCACTTTCTCTAAGCTATGTTTTATAGCGAACCTCCAGGGATCCCAACAGCAAATAAATTAATGAGGCCTCCTTTTCCGAATGGTATAAAAGGATTTTGGAAGTAAATAGGGCCACACCAAAAATCTCTAAGTCACTCACAGGATATTTGGTTCAGAATCAACCATTGCAACACTTGGATACAGCCGAAATGTGTTCATACCGACACATTTCAAATGCAGTCCTAAAATTTTATGTTGACTAAATAATCCTTCCATATCAAAGTCTCTTCTTGGTCAAGGATTTCTGGAGAAATTCGGGAGTGGAGGCAGATATACTTTTTTATAGGAATGGTGCCCCAAAAACTACTAGGAGAAACCCCTACGAAATCAAGGAAGTGGATGGCTGAGGAGAAACTGAACCTAGTAATCAAGAGGCTTAAGACGTATATGCAATACTTACAAGAAACTATGGTGAATCTCAATGCCTTAGTAACATTTCACACCTTTTCTGAATTTCAAAATTCAAGGTTTCCTGTCTCTTTGACTTGTAGCCCTCTTGTTGCTTCGATTCCTGTAGTGGGCCACCACTCTTAGTCAGAACCTACAATTCCAAATCCTCTGCTTGTTACCACCAATCCACCATCTGGGCCCAAGAAAAATACTTAGACTACCTCCATGCCAGTTGTTGATCTCACAAATGAGGAACCCCATTCACACACCACCTCACCCATCATCGAGGAAATTCCACCTTCTACTTCCACCTCATCACCATGATCACACAATCCATCACCTCACACAACTTCAACATTCGCCACCATTTCAAACATCCTGCCATCTGGAACTTTGCCTAGTACAGAAACAAAAATGGAGGTTGACTCCGTTTTCCAATCAATTACTGCAAATACAAATGGGACACTTACAACCAACATCATAGGCAAGGAGATTGTTCAAACGTCTATGTTGTCTTTGTTACTTGAATCAGGTCTGATCATGCTCACTGGGTAGATTACGATTCCTCCCCTTCCAACCAATTTCGATGCATTACCTCTTCCCTTTGATCCCATCTCATCATCAACACTACACCCCACATCTATCCAAAGTGATCCCAAAATAGTTGAACCCTCGCAACAAGATACATTTTCCCAAGAGAAATATGGGAAATCAGTTTCTAGTGGAAAAGTGTTGCAGAGTTGGTTCCCTGAACCTTCCACAATCAACCTTGATGACCTCTAGGGCTATTTCTCATCCCAATTGTTTAATTTCATTCCACTAGTTGCACACCAAGAAGAGGTGTTGCACAACGTTTTGGCTACTAAACATGAGTAGCAACAAAAGAATATTCTTACCCTTGATGCAGAATGAAAGCATCTTCTTTAGGGGAAAAATACTATCTAGGTTCAGCTCAACCAAATTAGTGAAAAATTTCAGGATCTATGGCCCTTTGTATCAAATATAGTCACAAATTCCGTGAAATTTCTTGGCATGTGCTCTTCTTGAATGTTGCGAATACATCAAAGTAACATGTGTTGACCTTGTCTCGACCAACCGAGAGCTTAAGAGAAGTATTGTTGCCACTCAAATGACACTACCAGATCTTGACACCTAGTATGTTGACGAAATTGAGAAGAAAATAACAGAAATGGTAGCTCTAAAGGCTCTATCATCCAAGCTATAAAGGAATCTCAAGGACTTTTGGAGAAATTTCATAACTGTTTAGGCTCCCTGGCCAGGAAAAATCAACCAATTTACCCTTTGCACCACCACACTAATCATATGTTTAACCAAGCTATAGGTACCAGAGACAAGACACATCAGAAGGATATTTTGGCATAGGTGGATGCCCTCGAAGCCCAGAAGAAATAAATTGAAGATGAGTTGAGCAAGGCCAAACATATCCTTTGTTACCTTATTCCACTAGCACGGGCTCACTTGGAGACACTACAGAAGATCAATAAGGAAACAAAAATGTGGTGGAATACTCTACTGAGGATGTACCCTGCTAATCTGAATGTTAGACTCATAATGCAGTTCCTCGACCACGCATGCACTCTCACAAGCTCATGGCAGACGACCCTCGTTGTATACACACAATTCAAATATTCAACCATTGAGTCTATCCCAGAGTTGGGTCATTCATTAGAAGGAACCAACCAATAATGAAAAACACATGAAGAAGCACCAACAACATCGGTTAAACAACCAGCACCAGCAAATGATTGACTCAAGGATGATTCAATGGACTATGGTTAGGGCATGTTGGGTTCCTCATTTTGGATTGTGATACATTCTGGAGTTTGACCACATTTTGACCAGAATTAGTGATTGGGAAGTCACAGAGAAGACAACTAGAGAAGAAGAAGGGCCCTGTCAAAGACCAGCAATTGCGGAAGGATGGCCAGAGAAACCGGGACTTATGAAATCACAACTAAGTTGAGAGGAACGTTGACAATTGAGGAAGCATACGTAGCCAAGAAATAGAGGCAGCTAAAATAGGAAAAAGGTAGAGCATCTAAGGGAGAAGTAGTAGCCCAAGCGAGCGCAGTGTTTAATAAGGCTAAGGGGAAAGCCGAGAGGGATAAATTCAAATAGTATACAAAAATGTTGTTGTCGAGTTGTTCGAGCTCGCTATGTTCTTTATTATATGGTTTCTATATTTATCTATCATGTTAGTTCCTATTATGTCTATGAGGCCTTTGAGCCAAATAAAATGTTGAAATGTTGCGAGATTTAATAGAAGAATAGATTACAGGGATATATGTATACCTTTTTGTATGGTCTTATGCAGATTTTTCCAAAATTTTAATATGCTTGTACCTGTGTGATATTACTTCTCTAAGTGTGCCTCATATGTTATGGTTGGGTCTCTAACTGTTCTAGTTCATAGTTTATTAGGTATTGATAACCTCCATGTGGTTCATTCCTACACATGAGTCCAATCCCTTAACTAACTAAGGTCACGACACGCCTCGTGTGAGATGCCTTATTCATCCTGAATAAGGTGAAATTTTGGCATTGTGGTAGACTACAACGGAGCCTTTGTTGGCCCTTGTTTCCAAACTTGGGGTCTCAACCCATCCATTATTTTTCTGCCAACATAAAACCTGAAAGCAGACAATAATCCTCTATATAAAAGAAACAATGTGTTGGTTTACCCGGTATTTAGTTCAACATACATCCATATCTTTCTTTGCATCTTCTCCTTCTCAAATATGTTTCACATATACTCTTCTACCTCTGTCTCTTTGTGTTAGGTAACTCACAACAACTCAACTCTCCCACATACTCTTTAACACTTTAGCCTTCAAAAATCACATATTTTATAAATAAAATTTGATGGTTATTAGTATTCCACACGAGAATATGAAGTGAATAGTCTTTCCTCTTTTCATTCCACCAATTTGTTTCACCCCTTTTCAAATTTTGAATATTAAAATAAATAAATTCTCTACCAAATATTATTTTCATCCACCTTTATAGGAATAACATAAGACGATGTAACTAAGAATTCATACCTCCAATCACCAAGAATCTCTAAGACTCACAAGCAACTGAGCATTTATACCTCATGGTCAACATCATGCCTTTATTTTGTAACCTTATCTCTATGGATGCAACATACTACTTTCAGCATCAGTATCTCAGCAACATTTTCCATTTCCTTGCATCACAATTTATTCATGTCACTTATGTAGCTAGCATCTTCATATTTTTTAACAATAGTAAGAAAACCTCATGAGTTTCTTCAACAACGTTCCTTGCCTTCACAACATACAACAACAAACATAACAACCATATCATTAAAACATCATACCATATGCAATCACAACATAAACATCATAAGCATAACAACACCTACCATTAACTTCAACTTCAAATGTGCATACATCAACTAACCCTTGTCCATCACCCTCTTCCATTAATGACAACTTCACCAAAATGTTACTCAGATGTCTTGAAAAATGTGAAGCTAAGAAAGCATTATTTGACTTATATAATGGTCCTTTAGGTGGTCATTTTGGTGGCAACACCATCGCTCAAAAAGTTTTGGATGCAGGATACTATTGGCCAACCTTTTCAAGGATGCCCACATATATGCTAGAAAGTGGAATATTTTCCATACTTCAGTTGTGGGGGAAACGAAACCTACTTTTCCACTTCAACTAGTCATTTTTGAAGAACCTTTTGATAATTGGGGGTTGGATGTTATTGGTGGCATCATTCATAACTCGTATTAACATTATAAATACATTTTGAAATATAAAAACTACTTCACCAAATGGGTTGAGGCCATATCTTTAAAACAATAAGTTTAGAGAATGTAATATCCTTCATTGAATAATTTATTATTATGAGGTTTGGCCTCCTTAGCACATTGATTTTTTAAAATGATACTTATTTTTCGTCTACCCAACTCAATAAATTTTCTTTATAGAAGGTAATTAAACTTAGGTATTCTACATATTATTACCCATAAGGGAATATTTTGGAAAATTCCAAAAATAAATATTAGTTTTATTGAATCCAAGCCAGATTTGTTGGGTGTGGAGCTTGATTTTCATCCTGATTCAGAGGTCTTTGTTTCAGCCAGATGTATACCCAAGGAATACTGTACACCCCTCCACGCGGGGGGGTGTGGGGGGGACTTGTACCCCCCACGGGGGTCTGGGGGAGAGAATCCCCCCCGGTTGGGGGGTCTGGGGACCAGCGGTCTCCCAGCGAGGGTTTCAAGAGCACAACCCTGAAGCTAAAAACAAACATAAAATTGCCTTGTAAAATATTGCATTTTCGTAGTCAATCTGGATCATTCATTAGGCATATGATCTAACGGTATAAGTTATGTTTAATGTAGGGGTTTTTTCCCTAGAAGGAAACCCCTCATTTGGTATGAGTGTATTGTATTGTGACTGTGTATAGCATGTATATTATGAGCGAGAAACAGAAAGGGGTACTGTGAGAGAGAGTGTAGAATATTACAACGGATCTATTGTAGGTTGTGTCTCTTCAACTTGCTGGATAATATAAAGGAAGAATTAGTTGTTCAGGGTGGACATAGCCCAAATTGGGTGAACCACGTATATTTGTGTCTCTCTTGTTTTATATGTTTTCTATGTTTGTGTTTCTGAATATTTTATGTGTTCTATTGCTCTATCATATATACATTTTCTAACAAGATTTAATGTCCAATAGTATTATATCTAGAACACAAATAAAAATTAATTTCTTCATATCTGAATTTTATGACAAGAAATACACTAGACTCCTAACTCGGTATGAACAAAAAAAGTAAATAGACAGGAAACTAGACACAAAAATATTGACATAGTTTTTACCCTTGAAACCCCAATATGGGGAAAACCAGCAAACTAGGGCTCTTTATTCAACTTCAAAATATTTATTATGACAAATATTTTCTTGGGAATCTACAAGAATAATTTGCCGAAAAAATTCCATCCCTTCGACCAAGAAAATTAGTTGTACAACCAAGTGGAATTTGGCCTATATGGCACAAACAAATCAATCTATATGGATCACTGAAAATTGGCCTATATGGAATATTCAAATTGGCTCTGAAACTTGGCCCCATTCAGCCTAATCTATTTCCTAACTCATCCATGTGAAATCAGTTTGTTTCTGCTCCTCTAAATCGACCTATATGGCCTAGATAATTTGGTGTACTCACTCCCCCTAAAATTTTCCTCTATGCTAATCACACTTTTTTGTAACATTGACTTCTTGTCTCTATTAAATTCCCAACACTTGTGCCAAATCAAACTAAACTCTCCAACAACTCATTTCCCTCTTATATAATTTTCTAACATAATATCCAAAGTGGTGTAGGGTCATTATTTCAGCTCCACACTTGATATTAATGGTCACAACATAATCGTTCATTGACCTCTTAACTTTATCAAAAAACTGGCCAATAAAAAAGAGCAAAAAATTATTGATTCTATGCATAAGGTCCAAACTTAGGAAATATTTAATTGATTCTACTCTAAGAGAATTTTGGTGATTCACTACATTTCATGGTACTTGACCAATGCATAATCACCTTCCAAGTTACATTTCCAACACTTCCTCTTAGCAAGTGTTATCACGAAATTGATTTTGATTGGCTGCTTATCAATCAACTCAATGTAACTCTTTCAAACCACTTCTAACTGAAGATTAGCCTCTTCAGTTTGAGAGGGCTCTCTCAAAGGGGATTTATGATTTTGAATCAGGATAGTAATAGATGGCTAAATCTATGGAATTGTAACTTGTTTTTGTATGATTTCAGGTTGAAAAATGAAGGCTTGCTACCATTGGGCTTATGGAGTCAACAATCAGTAGTCTTAGTGACAGTGGTTCTTCACATGGAAGTCGAGGCAGATAGAGGTTTTTAACAATGATAATTCACACACATAACACAGGAAAACACAGTCATTTCACCACTAAAATAATTCAAAGCATAATATTATGAATTATGAGTAATTAGAGATGAAATATACTACAAGTGATTAAACATAAAGATACATATCAATAACACATCAAAAACCTCATGAGAATCACAAGTCTGGAAGTAGAATGTCACTTTGTATTACTGATAATGGATAAAACATACAAGCAACAATTTGGTGAAATATTCTCCAACCCCTTGCTCTTCGATGTTTTGTCTATAAATAGACATCCTTTACAATGTAGATGATCTGCCTGGCTGGCTAGATCTTTGAATTCTACTCTAACACCTATCATAACTGAAACCACTAACTTGAAACATAAAAATGACAGCTAGCCTTAAAGAAAACAAAATCCTAATAGGACTTTATCTCCTATTTATTACATTCATTTATCCTATCAGTGAAACAGTTACATAATGGTTACATTATAAATTTCACATGCTCAAAGGAAAAAGTCACCCTAGTTCACCACCACTTTACATCTTTAAAGCACCCCTAAATCTGTGGAACATAATCTTGCTTTTTAGGAATGGATGACCTTCACTTTAAATGTTGTCTTGACTGATGAGGTGGTTGTAGGGCACTACTTTAGAGTCATAAATATTTTCTGATAAGGTCCACTAACATGCTATAGGTCTTCAGTTGGCTGATGTATTGTTAATATGCTCAAAATCCTTCAAAATTTGCTCGCTACGAAAACAGGGTATTTTTAGGCAGTTTCGTAGCGAGTTTTAGTAGCATGTGAAACATGTCTTTTCCATCTATCTCTTTGACTCCTTTGTTGTTCCAACACCTTCATTATGTCATGACGCCTTGAAAAAAATTGATCTCCCTCCATAAAACATGCCCAAACTAAGTTTTAAAGAAAAAAATCACCTACAGGAATTTTCGTAGCGTATTTCTAGCCTCAAGGCTGAGGTACGCTACGAAACTGTGTAAAAAACCATAAAATGTTGTTTTCAAGAGGTTCTTCAAAAAATGTTCTCCAGCTGCAAAATTTGGGTTCTCTGCATGTTATGAACCTCCTAAAACATTTCAGATGTAACAGGTGCAACCTTAAATGCTATAATGAATTTGCTTTATAAAAACGCTATTTAGAGACCTGGTAAAGGCTTCGCCTCAAACTCACTCAAAAATATCGGTCGTTTAATACATCCAAAATAGCATTTCAGGACGTTTTTAGAAGTCACAGACAGCTAGCCGCTGGAAATGACCAAACTCACTGGTTGGTTCATCAAAAAGCCTCGTTGGATGCATCTTAACTTATTACTCCAGTGGTGTTTCCTCCTCATTTAAAATCAGTTGACTAATAGGCTCTTCTACCACTGTCATCTTCAATCCCTTCTTTTCCAATTCCACATGAATCAAATCCATTTTTTCCTGAACATCTTCCACTTTTTCCTTTAATGCTCTTTTTTGGATTGTAAGTGAAAATTCATCCTCCTAACATGTTTAACCTCCCCTCTCAGTGGTTGAGTCCATTTCATCAACTTCTCTGTATTGTCCAAGTTTTTTGAAACACTTGTGACTTGATCTTCCAATGTTTTCCTCATTTGTTCAAACTAAACCTTCTCAGCTCTGTGTTTCTTTGCCTCTTTCTTCAATATTGATATCTCTTTACCTACCTCCTTCAACTGCTCTTTAAGGGTTTCAATTTATATTTTTTCAATAATTTTCTCTTTACCCTTTCTTTATTTGATAATTAGTTCTTCTTTTGCAGGTGAAGACAAATATATGATGCTTAGTGGCTGGGCAGTTTCACTGATCGTCTCAGTCTCTTTGCTGCTTTCCATGACCTTCTTTTCATGTCCAATCATTGGCTTCCTAGGTTGAAAAATGAAACCAACATCATCACCTACAAACTCTAATTTTTTAGTTTTCTTACCTTTCTTCAACTTTCTTCCTCCATTTTCAATGTCTTTAGCTTGCACAATGGGTGATTTTTGAATGTCAATTGCATGAAGGATATCCTCCAAGTTTCCTTTAGCCACTGTCTGGCCCCTAGTGACTCTCTTGCTGCCTTGTTTGCTAATTGTCTGCTTCTGTTTTGCAGGTGTTGTTTTAGGTGTGCCAATCTTCTACAAAGGTTATGCTTCCATGCTCACTGGTTCTAGAGGAGATGATCTATTCCCCTCTTCAACTTCCTCTGCCACAGTTGGTGATGAAATATTTCTAGCTTTGGAGGCTTTCTTAGGAGTGACAGCATCAATTTCATAAACACTCGTGAACAAGAAGGAATTCCAATCTTAGTATAACCTCTTCAATTCCTCTAACACCAAAAACTTAATCAAACCATGATGAAAGAGAGAAGTTTCATTGCCCTCTGTTTTGATTTTAACCTTATTTGATATTTTCCCTAGACTTCTGTATAAATAAAAAGGCAATTCAAGTGACCTCTTACCCATAAAAGGCAGAAGAATTCTGAGATGATAGAAGTAGACCATGTGAAACCTTCCTTCACAAGTAAAATCATTTTGGATGACCATTAGCATCTTTGAATACTTGTCCTTCATGAAACTCCTAGGGATAGCATTTGTCAGATCAATTTCAATGTGTTTTTTCTTGATGAACTCTTTGTAATCCTAAATCGTGAATTTGATGCATTTAAACCATTGTTCCCCTCCTCTAAGGATTCTTGTTACTGATGAGATGGTCTCTGGTGTCACTGTAAGGTTCA
This sequence comes from Pinus albicaulis, assembly GCA_034641835.2. Lineage (NCBI taxonomy): Eukaryota > Viridiplantae > Streptophyta > Pinopsida > Pinales > Pinaceae > Pinus > Pinus albicaulis. The sequence goes on along the minus strand of CM076582.1, from coordinate 472,873,274 downwards.
GAATTCCAACTTTTGAAGTTGTTCCTATGAAGCTGGTAGCAAAATCCTTGGAAACCTGTAGATGAAAGCCCTGCAACCTCTAACAGAATTGCAAGCAACCAATTCTTTTGAAAACCTCCATGGCAGTTGGGTCTTCATTGAGTAAATTCATGTCCATGGGATCATACCTATGGAAATGACCACCTTTGTTTTTTTTCCTTCTTTCAGCCATGGGTTCTTTATATCTTCACAACCTCGCTTGCTTGATGACACCTGCAAAGTTCAAATCTGTCAGCAACCTTCTTGACTCAATGAAGCGGCTCTCTAGGGATCGAATTACATGCAAAGATAAAGAATAATATGAAAAAAGGCTAATTGGGGTAAGTTTTTATGGTTTAGCTAACAACTCATGTTTTAATCATGACACATACATGCCCAAAAAGGTAATGATGACATCAAACACGGCTATGTACCTTTGAAAATATTAGAACAGACTTGAATTACCTCCACCCTAACTCCTCTAATCATAAAATGACACTTCATAGCGAATTTGACAAGACAGGTTAGAAAGCATATTTTCATAGCGAAGTTAGTTTAGCCTCTGACAAATTCGCTATGAAACTATTAGGCAATTTCATAGCGAAAACTGAAGTTTTCTTGTGTAAAACACTACGAAAAATTGAAAAATTGACAACTGCACCCTTTTTTATTTTAAATGCATGGGGAATGAAAAATGACACCATATGAGGACTGATGTCACATGAAATGACATAAATGGAGGTGACCATGAAACTTAGGATAGGTTAAAAAATGTGAAAAATAAATTTTCCTATACCAACTTGAAAAGGCTAAGGAGACCTTATCCTTTTGATGAGTAAACTACATGACCAATTCAATTAATGTTTCACAACTTTATGGGTGATAACATCAAGGAAGTCATTTTTCATTAACCCCAGCTTATCTATGAAGATTACAAATTTTCCATTCGTTAAATCCTTGGTTAGAATGTCTTCTACCTGCTCATCCGCTAGTACATAATGTGCCTTTATAGTCCCCTTATGCACACAATGTTAAATGAAGTGGTACCTAATTTGATTGTGTCTCAAATTCTCATTGAAAAACATATTCTTTGATAACTTGATATTGTTACACAGCATTTTATCACTGTCCCTTGAATCCTCATCTCGCCCATTGGAGGGTGATTTCTGTGATCAATAAGCAGTGTCATGCCTTGCAAATACCATCATTGCATCCCTTTACATGAGAGACATATTCCTTCTATTGACAATTCCCTGAGCAGAGCTTCAGAAACCTTTGTTTTTTCCTTGGCATGAGTAGTCAGTTCTACCCTCATGCCGATGTGGAAGATTAACATTGGGCTCCGCACCAATTGGCACTCTGTCTCAGTTAGACACCCACGCCAAGATTTTATGGAATGTTTTTTAAAAATAGAGGTGGAGATTCCACTCCAAAAACTTCGAGGATGAGTCATTGGGAGTGTTTGGACTGAATAACCACGGACTCCCTCTTTTATTTTATGGTTTCCACCTTTTATGGGAACCTCCTAAAGGATAGGCCTCCTTTCCACCTTTGTAGGGATCCTAACCTCCTCCTTTTCCTCTATAAAAAGAAGTTATCTCTCCTTGCATAAGCTAGCTGAATATGGAGAACTAAGTATACTATAGCTGAATTGTTGAAGAGATAGAACAAGAAGGAAATTCGTTGAGAGAGCTTAAGCCCATGCCCTCATCCCGTCTGAATCCCCTGACGAGTATCTGAGACGTGCTTCGGCTGAACCCCGCTGGAGGAGACTGTGTCGTCAAAGTTTTGGTTGTACCTCTTCCCTCTATCAATTCATATTCGTGACTATTGTTTGGATTCCCATTTTGTGTTATGTCGTTTGTTTAATGCAATATACTTAGCCCTCTTTGACTGGCTAGTAGCTACAAATGAATTTATTATGTCGTATGTTATTATTGTTTACTGTTCTATGTGCAGGTATCCGAGCATGACTGTAGAAGGATTATGACATGCCGAGGTAGGAGCTAGGGGCCACCACCACTACATCCATGACGACAGCATTGGATTCCAGGTAGTTCGATCTACCATTTCCTCTTTTCATTCAATAATTAGGAACCTAGACTTTAGCATGTCTCTTTGTTTCTAGACCCACTCTAAGGATAGAGGGATCGTCTTTGTCCGCAGAGAGGATTTACCTGCTTAAAAAATTGGCGACTCCACTAGGGAACAGTGTGAGTTTGTCATTTTAGCTTGTTTGGGTCGACTTCAGATGTTGGTTTTCGTGTTTATATTTTTCTATTTTTCTTTCTTATTTGCCATCCCTTGTTCAGCTCCAGAGTGTCAAGATTGACCTCTGCTCATTGGGTTTTCCCTGTTCCCATAGTTATCTGGCTTGGCGCGCTTTTCTCTTGAACAATCTCGCTGATTAGCGCAGGTTTCTTTTGTTGTAGTCGCGCCAACCCCTGTTTGGCGCTGAATACCACCTCATAGTCGCGTTGAATCATGTAGGATTTGGTTTTCCCTCCTTGATGAGTCTTCTGGTCAGTTGTGCTTGACTCTGGGTTATTTTTTATGTGTAATTGAGCTTTTGGGACTACTTTGACTGTTGTAGGCTTGTTTTTCTTAGCCATTTGTCTATTTTCCTATCAGTGTATATTAAGGCCTTAGGGTTTTTTAGTGTCTTTGTGCACTGAGCCTTCTGTTTGGAAATCAAGTCTCTTTGATTGTTGTCAATCTCATTCTCTTGTCGATTGCGCTAAGTTTTCTTGATCCTTTTGAGAGTTTTCTTTGGTTGAATGATCATTTCTTTTTTGATTGATTCTTCTCCTTGTTTCTCCAAGCATAGATTACATTGCTTGTTTTGGATTGCTTTGAAAACTTTCTTTTGGTTTGGAAGATTGTGGCATTAGTTTGAGTGCTTTCTTGTGTTTATTTGGCATTTATTGAGTCATTCAATTCCAATTCCTACATTTTCAATAATCAAGCTAGTGTTTGTTTCATTTTTCATGTAATTAGTGCATTATGTACTTATTTTCATTGAAAAATTAAAAAAAAATAAAAAAATTGCATTCTTTCTTGTGCATCGAGTGAAAAATTCTTTCGCATAACTAGCAGTTGATAGTCTAGGAAAGAGTTTCATTTTCATTTGATTTCATTAGATTCATTAGTGGATTTCTTCGCATACTTTCATTGTTTTCTATTGTTTGAAAGATCTCTATCCTTCTCGTAACTAGCATTCATTGAATTGAAGATGATGTTCATTCGCATATAGTTTGCATTTAGGAAATTTGAGATCCAAATTTGGTAGGGCCTTGAAACTGAAACATAATCCAAGATCAACTTTAAAATTCATTTAATTAAACTAAGGAAGCATTGAAACCTAACACAACATTTTTAGTGGTCTAGGCTAGAGACGTGTTCCGGTGCCTTAAAACCTAGTAGCTATAGTTTGCCATCTGGCTTTAGACAGCGCTAGTGCGGACTTGTGCTCCCCATACCATCAAGTATATAAAGGGAGACCCATCTAGGTTGCAATCCTTTTATCCATAGGAAGTCGATTCTACCTCCTTGTAACTGTGATACACTGAACACAGCATTCGGGGAGACTACCTGCACGTATGTTAAGTCCTTGGTCATTTCTCTTTCATTTGATCACCAAAGTGTATATGGAAGTTCATGTAAACCTAGTATACCCTCTTTCTTAGAGTACCTGAGTAGTCATTTTGATATTTTCATGACTCCTTAAAAAGAGAAGAGATCATCGATTGCTTGTCCTTTCACGCTCGTTTCAATTGAAAGTGATAGAGTCACCTTTTGTCTGTTTCTCGATTCTTAAAATATGAAGCGGCAGAGTTTTGTTTCAGTGTTTTAAAACATTAACTTCCCACGAAATATTCCTAGTTCAAGTTATCTTCCTTAGTGTGTTGTTTTAAGGTTGTTTCCAATGGAAACGTTTCTAGAGTTTACCAACCAAGGAATCCCCTCCGAAGGGAATCTTGGTCCTTTTCCTGCTTTTGGGAATGTTGGTGCTCCTTATATGGAAAAATTATCCCTGCCTGGGTTAACTGTTGGTTTGCCTGTTTGGTTGCTCTCGACCTCAGTGGTCTCAAATATTCTGACCATTGTGCAACCACCCCCTCCACCTGGACAACATCATGTTGATTCCAAGGTGGACCTCTCCACTTCTTCGCATGTTTCTTCATCCTCCTCTTCTACTTCATCTGGGGAAAGTTTGGATTCTAGTAACCAGGTGGCTAAGAAGAAGAAGAATAATACGAAGAAGAAGAAGTTAGATAATAGAGAGGCCAACTCTGCGGTTATTGCACCTCAGAGACCCTCCATTGATAAACCATCCAACCTTCCATGAAAATTCAAATTCCCTTGCATGTTGTGCAAAGGAAACCATCTTCTATGGGATTGCCCTGGCATTCCCAAGGTACTTGAAGCATGGTCCAACGGTCGTCCTCCATTGCCTTTGATTTCTGGAAGTCATATTGGTGGCACATCTTCGATTAGTACTGATAAGGCTCGTAAGAAATAGGGTAAGATTACGAATTCCTGTAAGTTGTGTGAAGGGAATCATCCCATTCACCTTTGTCCATACATGGATGAAGCCATGAGAGTGTTGGAAAATCCTATGGCTTCTGCACCCTCCCTTCCGGTTAGTTACAAGAAGCTTTCTTTGAGTCCTCCGCTATTTGATTCAACCATTAGTCGAGAGTCATCCTTGGTCGATCCAATTCCTTTAGAAATTCAAATTCAAGAATCTGTTCCCAACCAACCATTGCTTGTGGAATCGGTTGATCCGGTCCCGCCTATATTTCATCAAATCCTTGCCATCGAGAGTGGCTCTCATACCCCTCACGTTCTTCTTGTTTCTTCAGATTCCTTGGACTTGAACAAATATTCCCCATGGTTCAAGGAGATGCTCCTCCTACTTCCATGATGGAGGTATCGGAGGATGCTCTTCCTGCTCCCGTGCCTGTAGTCCAGGAAGATACTCCTCTTGCTCCTGTAACAATAGGGGATGACCATATCAATTCGATGGTCCCCCTCCAAGTATTTTGGTCACTTCCTTCAATTGGAGTCGATTTGCAGGATACCACCTTCCTTCTTATGTGCCTTTTGAGATCACGGTATAGGCCTTCAATGTGGTCATACCTAGCACGATTATAGATGAAGGCACATCTGTTATTATTCTGTCACCAACTACTTTGAAAGCTTTTGGTTGTCCACCACTTCTGTTTATTACATAGAATCTGTTGGCATTTAATAGAGGAACTAGTCAACTGTTAGGGATCCTTTCGAATTTGCCTATTACTTTAGGACGGAAAAACATCTATATAGACGTAATGGTTGTTCTAGTCCCCTTGGATTTCAATTTACTCTTGGGGTGTGATTATACTTATGTCATGGGAGCGCTTGTCTCTTCCCTCTTTCATGTGATTTATTTTCCACACGAAGGTCGAATCGTGACCATTGATCAACTTTTATTCTTTGGTCCTGATGTGGCAGCTGGCCCACCATCATCTCTTCTGGATCTTCATTCGCCGGTTGCATCTTCCCCGCTGCAAGTTAATTATGTGGCTACCTACCCCGTTTCTGCATTCAGTGATGGTTCCATTGTGCATCATGTGCTGGGGGCATTGGGTCCTGATTTTCAGGACGTTGTTCTCCCATTAGATGCGAACCTCTTGGAAACTATGACCTCTTATTCAGTATGGTAAAGTTCGTTGGGGCATAGTTCATTCTCTCGTGTCAAGCTTGTTAAAAAATCAAACAAGGTCATGAGCAGGGTTCCTTTTATTGTGTCAAGCTCGTTAAAAAATGAAACAAGCTCATACAAGGATGGTTTGTCTTCTATGTCAACCTCGTTAAAAAATGAATTAGGTCATGAGGATAGTTCTTAAAATGTGCCAACCTCGTTAAAACAATGAAACACATTCCCGTTCAATTTGAGTCTTTTATCAGATCTTGTAAAATCCCAGTCGAGTCTTTCACTTGATCTCGTAATTGAACCTAATTCATTTCATCCACCTGTCAGTAACTAGCAGTCTACTCTGGTGAATGCACTGAAGCTTGGGGGGCATGTACCTCGAATTGAGACACCATGTTGGGGGCATGCAAACATTTCAATCATATTTTATTTCCATTTCAAGCTTGTGTCAAAATGAAACCGGTTACGAGCATAGTTTGTTAGAGTTTCAAGCTTGTGTAAAAATGAAACAAATTCCAAGCCAAGTTTCCCATGTTTTCAAGCTTGTGTAAAAATTAAATCTTTCTTATTTTACCTCTCGTGATTTCCATTTTATTAGCCTACTTTTCCAGATGAACCTTGGTTTTCTCATTCCATTGTTCCCATCTGCTAGGCCAATCATATGCCTTCACTTGGTTGTTTTACCCATTCCCGAGGAACCGCTACAATGAGTAGTCTTGTTAGCCAACCTCTTGACCTTTACTTGTTCTGAGTAGTTCCACCATCACTGGAACCTGTTGCTACCCTTTATACCACTTGTTCCTCCAGGTGGAGTCACCTTTTAGCTCTTTTCTGACTCTCTAAAATTTAAAAGATTGTCGAGATTCTTGTCATTTTGAACTCATTAAATGGCTGCGAAATGATATCTATGTAGTATACGTTTACCCCTTTTTCAGGCTGGGATGGATTATTTATAAAAAATGAATACCTTAGCCCATCGTGACTAAGAGTTTCTTTTAGATATTGTTTTCTACCTTTTCAGATCTGAGAGACTATTTATGAAGAAGGCTATGATGGAGTTTTCTTTTCTTCCTTCTTTTCAAACTCTCTAAACATGAAAATACGTTGAGTTATCCCTTTTTCAGACTCGTTAAACCTTGATGACATCAGACTTCATCACCATGACGTTACTCGAGTTCCTCTTTCCTAGGGCTCGTAAAATGTACTAGGCTGGATTTCTCCGAAGGACAAACTTACATTGCAAGCATATGATATCCCCTTCAAGCTTGTTTTAAAAAATAATTGGGGTACTTACCAGAAATAGTGGGGAAAAATGGAACCAAGTTTTAGCTATGTTGGCAGCATGTCGCTCTTGAACATGGGACTTGTCTGCATTCGTGTCGGGTGGGGGACATCTCATTTCGTCATTTTTGCCTCCATGGGTTTGGGTAATCTCTTTTGACCTCTTATTTTCTCTTTGCCACGTCATCATGACCTCAGATCCCTTATTTCAAATACTTCCAAATCTAGTGTCGTGTCGCTGATATGTTCAATAGAAGTTTTCCTCTGCAGTTTTCAACCTTCCTCTGATTCTCCATTGGTCCTGATTCACTATCATCATGTTCCTCTGTCTTGTGTCGATGATGTGGGAAACATTGTTAGTATGAATCTTTCGTCGGAAAAAGACCACTTTAGCTACGCATAACAAATAGCCCTAACATCAATTATGGCTGCCAATATCTTTAAATCTGCAATTAGGTGATCCAAATAAAGCTGCACAAATCCAGATCTAAGCATAAAATACATTAAGCAGTGAAAATAAAATGTTGCTCCATGCATCCAATAGACAAGACAAGAACAATATATTTGAAAGAATTTTTATATTAAAAAAGGGCACCTGAGAGGAAAACAAGAAAGGTGTTTCCAATTCTCCTCAATGGGATGGGTTCTTGAAAGTCCTCAGCATTTTAGATCTAAAATTTCTCTCTCTTGTTGGTGTAGGAAACCCAAACAAACATAGAACTCAAAGGGAGCTCACAAAGCAAATGATGGAGAATGTGACAATGATAATGGCTCAAAGTCAGACCAAGATTATAGATCCAGAGTGATCTAATACAATGAAAAGGTGACTAATGAATGGAAAAACCCTTCTATTTATAACAAAATATTAGGGCGGTCTAGCACTTGGTGCACGAATAAAATATTATTAATCAAATTCTAAAACCACCTTTTAGGAATATTTTATTATATTTGTTGGAGGGAAAATAATTTTTTACTTGGGTCAATTCCTTTATTTATAAATAATAAATAAATAAATGATTTATTTTTTATTTTAAGGAAATAGTGGAAATATAATTAAATAAATAATTATTTATTTATTTATTTATAAATGATTTAGTCAAATTTAACTAGGAATATTATTTAAATAAGGATTTAAATAACTTATTCCTAGGAAATAAATAAATAAGGATTTATTTAATTGATTTCCTTGTTTTGGGTTAAATATGTCCAGGAAATATAAACAAATATAGATTTGTTTATTATTTCCTTTTGGGGTTTCCTGTTTAGACCATAAACAACTTAATAAAGGTGTTTTACTAAGTTATTTCACATAGTGAAAGAAATTTTACTTAGGGTAAAATTGGTCTTACATGGTGTACTTGGGTTCATCTAATGATAATAGGTTAGATGACCAAAAAATGGTGTAACAGATTTTCCCCTAGCGTACGAGTGTTAGGAGCAAATCGTATGACCGAAGTACGTTGTAAGAACTCAATCACTAGACATCAAAAGGGAAGTCAAAGAGAGAAATGTAAGGTAGTCTAATGTGCTAAAGGACTAGACCCTGAGGAGATGAGACTTATAGGTGCAACAAGTATGTAGTTTATGAAGTGGTACCTGTGCTAAAGGTGGCGGGGGAGGCATACCTATGCCCGCTGAGACAAAGTACAAAAGAATAGTATGTCCAGTAAACAAGGAACCGAACTATAAAGTATATGCTGACCTAAACACGAGCCAAATAAAAGATATAATGAGGAATCTCACATACATGTTGTGCCCGGGATAACAACCAGGACTTATACAATAATATCTGAGTACATGAGATACAAATACAACCCGAATGCCCCCTATAAATGGGGAAGGGCTCACAAAATTTGACTGATACATGCAAATCAAAGAGGCGTGCCGACATCATCAAATATATGGAGCTGCATCGAAGGTTGTAATGAAGAGGTCATCTGAGCATTTGGGGGGATACCTACAGGGCCACCCCCTCATGAGGGTTGAGACATCTCACACATACCCAAGAATCACCAATATCTGCTGCTGCATCACTGGACCATCAAGTATACGGATCTCGATCATTTTGAAAAGGAGCTGGAGCTAAGAAACAATCAAGTCAAATGGTAATGATAAGTCCCTTTGCCTGATTCGAGGAACCGAACAAGTGTGGAAGCTAGAACCAAGGTACACCGCTCTCTAGAGCTGTCTTCTGGAATGAATGTGTTGATGTCGACAGAAGGAGGTCCGCCATAGGTGAGGCAATAAGGAATCCTCAGCTAAGGCACGAGAGAAAATAGTAGAGTGAATGACAGACTGACACCAATGATGATGATGAAATGGGGGGTACTGAGTAGCGAATGGACAACTTCCCTTGTTAAAGCATAAAGGGCATGGATGACCTGGCAGTGACTGACACAATATCATGAGGGATAGGGAACAGTGGGACTGAAGGCCATAATATGCGACACGAGAGAGGGATAAAGTAATGAAGGATGGATAACTATAGTGGGATACAAAGGGACTCGGGATAGACTCCATGAATGTGATGATGACTCAGCTCGGATGCTCTAAACAAGGGCGACGCGATGGTGCTACCACACAATAAAGGTCCAATGGGGGACCATAAAAACATGAGTACAAGATGGTAACTCATGAAAAACATAAACACGAGCATGGACAAGTATGGAGGCCAAGTGGTGCCCCTAGTATGAGTGTTGCAAGTGAAGAAATTTGATTTTGAGGAGGGTTATGGTTGAGGGGCATAGGTGCCCCCAAGCATGTTTTGGTCATGCAAAAAGGTATAAAGGGAAATATAAACATATTTTAATGATGTGGTGTGCCATTTGTTTTCGTTATGGTTATGCAGTATGAGAAAGGAAATGGAGGATTACCAATATCTTTTAGTACTGCATATATGAATCAAATGGACTTTAAGTTTCCGAGTTGACATACCTGGTGTGACTATCCCAAAGAGAGGATTTGGAGATAATGAACTGATGCTCTCCTAGAAAACCCATAGGTTGGTCAAAAAAAATGTCTAAGAGACTGGGTTGCTGATGTAAGATGAAGGAATGATAAGGGGTATCATCCCTAGAGTGATTTGAAGTGATATGGGACTCTAGAGGTTCATCTAAATGTGGAAGAATAATGGTACTAAAGTCGACATGATGAGATACACTAAGAGAGTTGTGGAGAATTGCTTCTCCTAGTCTCTCAAATATGGGTTCCCCCTTACCCAAAGATTGGGTTTCAATGTAATGGCCACGAGGTGTATGTGGTGCAAACGTGTGGTTTTGATGTAAGGGGGAATAGATAAAGTCAGGGGTGGGGATTTCTTCCATAATGTCGTCATCGTGATAGGAGATGGGGTGACTGGTGGAAGAAATACCACCTGACGCAACGAAGCTAACTGACTCATCATTATGAGAAGAGAGGTTCACAGGCGCATCATCACAAGGGGTGACAAAAGAGTAAGCAGATAAAATATCTACCGATGTTGAGCCCAGGGTGATCACTGAAGGAAGGTCAAGCGAAACAATAGAGGAGGATTCAGAGGGAATGTTCCTTGAGGGTCTCATGGATGATGATAAGTAGAATATGGTGGACGAAGGCTCCATCATCTCGACATCAGGAGGGGGAATGTCAATGGGAGCTATCATGTCTAGTAATTCTACTGAATCAAAATGCGCAAATAAGGGAGAGGTGGACTCGTTGCGCTTGGCCTTGAATTTGCGGACCGCGGCTAGAGAGGTGCAGAAGTATGAGGCGGGAAAAAAGGTGGGTGTAATGGCCATGGAGATCACACAAATCACAGGGGTGGTTGGTGTGAATAGTCTTCGGGTACTTGGCCGCGGTCGCGGAAGGAAAAAAGGCTTCCCGGACCGTGGACTCAGGGAACGCGACATTAACCATGGGCTTGAGATGAGGCAATTCAGGACAGGTATGGGTGGCATGACCGACAACATCACACAAAGCACACCTAATGGTATGCTTTGGAGGCCAAGGAGGGGTAGGGTTTTTCGTGGCATCCTTGTCCTTTGATGCCCCCCTGCAAGCTTTTCCATTATTACCCGAAGCGGTCACAACAGGAGGTGGTTCCTGTTGATGTGACTGAGGCACTGTTGCAGCAGGAGAATTCATGGGGACTGGTTGAACCGAGGTCAAAGCAAGATAAAGTGTGGGTTGACTAGGTGGGGTAGTGGCTAGAGGGTCAAGGTACCAGACGGGTATGCTCAGGTTCAAATTGGGGAGGGAGAGGGTGGCCATGAGGAGAACCGAATAGACTCCGGGAGGGGGAGCAAGGAAAGGTATCTAACCAGTGGGGTAATGGCTAGGAGGGACTACTCTAAGATGGTTGAGAACTGGTGGAACCGACCTAGGAGGATAGAGGGGCTCATGGGTACCAGCTGTAGGAGAAGGGCCAGAAGGAAGAGGTCTGGCTGGCTGAGGCGAAGGGCTAGGAGTAGGTTGCCACGAGTGAGGTTGAGGTTGAGGCTACTGACTAGCCGAAGCGGGCCGTTTAAGGTCAGCCTGAGACGATTGCATCATGAAAACATTCGCTAAGCTAGGATCAGAGACAAGAGGAGGAGGAATACTAGGGAAATTTCCAAGCAAGGAGGAGTCTTTGTAGACGCCGGGGGAGACATTGGACAAAGAATCGACTGTTTTCTTATTGGCTACAGAAGAGATGGTCAACTCAAGGGAGGTCTGAGATTTTGGCTCACGATATGTCAATTGGTCAATGGTGACTATCTTTCCATTATGAGGGAAAAACATCTTGCGGTGGACTGCAGATGGGACAAGAAACATGGCATAGATGTTATAATCAAGAGGGCCGTCAATGACTTCAACATCAACGCAAACAGTCTTGCCTGCAAGAGTGATAGTACAATTATGGAATAGGCCAATGGGCTGGGAGGCATGGTCGTCACATGCATGAAGGGTGATTGTGGAAGGGGCTAGCTCAAGAGATCTGAGTTGTTTCCAAACCGAAGCATAAATCACACAGGTGGATGCCCCCTCATTAATAATACACCGAGAAACTTGAGCGTTCCGGATTTTGACTAGGATTTGGAAGGCTATGGAAGCAGGAAGGGGAGGATGTTCTGATTGAAGGGCATCGAAAACAATCAATTGTTCATCATTAGGATCTACAGCGCCCATGGCAGATAGCAGAGCCTTCTTTTGATAAGGACACAACTGGAGGAGTTCTAGTGTTGAAATGGCAATAGGAGACTGTGCCAAATCATCTACTATGCTATACGAATGAGCAGCTCGACCATAAGTAGCATTTTGGCGTAATGGGCCATTAGGAATCTTGGTATGAACCTCAACTCTGGGCTGAGGGATATGCAAGGGACCATTAGATGTCAAAAGAGGCTCTGTAGAACCTGAAGAAGGTGACTCGGGGACTAACAGAGTGGGAGGCTTGGGGTACTGATGAGACCGAGTTTGAAGGTTAAGGTCAACAGGTAAAGGTTGATCAGAGTTCATCATGAGAATCTGGTAATCGAAGGAACCAGAAGGGGAAGGTTGAGTGGCCGCCTGTCCATCAGGTGGTTGGGTAGCCACAAATCTTTCGTCGGAAAAATACCACTGTAGTTATGCATAAAAAATAGCCCTAACATCAATTATGGCTGCCAATATCTTTAAATCTGCAATTAGGTGATCCAAATAAAGCTGCGCAAATCCAGATCTAAGCATAAAAGACATTAAGCAATGAAAATAAAATGTTGCTCCATGCATCCAATAGACAAGACAATAACAATATATTTGAAATAATTTTTATATTAAAAAGGGGCACCTGAGAGGAAAAAAACAAAGGTGTTTCCAATTCTCCTCAATGGGATGGGTTCTTGAAAGTCCTCAGCATTTCAGATCTAAAATTTCTCTCTCTGTTGGTGTAGGAAACCCAAACAAACATAGAACTCAAAGGGAGCTCACAAAGCAAATGATGGAGAATGTGACAATGATAATGGCTCAAAGTTAGACCAAGATTATAGATCCAGAGTGATCTAATACAATGAAAAGGTGACTAATGAATGGGAAAACCCTTCTGTTTATAACAAAATATTAGGGCGGTCTAGCACTTGGTGCATGAATAAAATATTATTAATCAAATTCTAGAACCACCTTTTAGGAATATTTTATTATATTTGTTGGAGGGAAAAGGATTTTTGACTTGGGTCAATTCCTTTATTTATAAATAATAAATAAATAAATGATTTATTTATTATTTTAAGGAAATGGTGGAAATATAATTAAGTAAATAATGATTTATTTAATTATTTATAAATGATTTAGTCAAATTTAACTAGGAATATTATTTAAATAACGATTTAAATAACTTATTCCTAGGAAATAAATAAATAAGGATTTATTTAATTGATTTCCCTGTTTTGGGTTAAATATGACCAGGAAATATAAACAAATATAGATTTGTTTATTATTTCCATTTGGGGTTTCCTGTTTAGACCATAAACAACTTAATAAAGGTGTTTTACTAAGTTATTTCACATAGTGAAAGCAATTTTACTTAGGGTAAAATTGGTCTTACATGGTGTACTTGGGTTCATCTAATGATAATAGGTTAGATGACCAAAAAATGGTGTAACAAACATTATGGCCCTCCTTCGACCAGGTCATTTCCTATCGACTTTAGCTCATTATCCAGGAATCTGATCTAGAGACTCCCTTCCGGTACCTTGGAGCCTGCATGCCTCTATGGTAGGTTCTTCGCATTCAACACAAGGTCCACATCATTGTCCTTCGATCGAGTGATTCTTCGGGTGTTCGACATTAGATCACTGTTCACATTCCATGGATTGTATCTTTCATACCTTGAGGGCCATTGTTATTATTGGTGGTTTCTCTCGCGTCTATTAACAACTTTCATCATTAGATGGTAATCAGACAATTTTCTTGCATGTTTGACTTCAACTCATATATTTGCATGCTTGAAATTGCACTTTTTCGGGTCGAGATGGAGCACAAGACCCTGGGTTTTATCTGATAAAATCCAAGCTGCAGATTCTTGTGGATCATCATGACTTATTGCATGACTCCTTTGATTTTATGGTTGCGACCATACCTGAGTCTATTTGTTGATCCTTACTGCTTGATGGCTGCATCCATACCTCAGATCTCAGTTTTTATGTAATCTATTATGGATGGTTGCACCCATACCACATGTTCTTGTATCAGAGATATCAGTTGTATTTGTCATTGAAGGTTTTCTGATGACAGTGTTTAGTTCGAACGCATTCTCATAAAGCATTTTTCCCCTCCCTCTCCCTTGGACCTCATGCTTTAGGGGGCATCTATTACACAACATTTTGTCATTGTCCCTGCAATCACCATATTTCCCATTGGAGGGTTATTTCTATGATCAATAAGCAGTGTCATGCCTTGCAAAGACCATCATTGCATCCCTTTACATGAGAGCAATACTCCTTCTATTGAAAATTCCCTAAGCAGAGCTTCAAAAACCCTTGTTTTTTCCTTGGCGCGAGTAGTCAGTTCTACCCTCGCGTCGATGAGGAAGATTAACACTGGGCCCCACGCTAGTTTGCACTCTGTCTCAGTTAGACTTTCGCGTCGAGCTGTTTATGGAATGTTTTTTAAAAATAGAGGTGGAGATTCCACTCCAACAACTTCGAGGGCAAGTCATTGGGAGTGTTTGGACTGAATAACCATGGACTCCCTCCTTTAGTTTATGGTTTCCACCCCTTATGGGAACCACCTAAAGGATAGGCCTCCCTTCCACCTTTGTAGGGATCTAACCTCCTCCTTTTCCTCTATAAAAAGAAGCTATCTCTCTTTGCATAAGCTAGCTAAACATGGAGAACTAAATATACTATAGTTGAATTGTTGAAGAGATATAACAAGAAGTAACTTCATTGAGAGAGCTTAATCCCATGCCCTCATCCCATCCGAATCCCCTGACAAGTATCAGGGATGCACTTCGGCTGAACCCTGCTAGAGGAGACTACGACTTCAAAGCTTTGGTTGTACCTCTTCCTTCTATCAATTCATATACGTGACTACTTTTTGGGTTCCCATTTTGTGTTATGTCATTTGTTTAATGCAATATGCTTAGCCCTCTTTGTATGGATAGTAGTTACGAATGAAGTTATTATGCCGTATGTTGTTTTTGTTTACTATTATATGTGCAGGTATCCGAGCATTATTACATAAGGATTGTGACTTGCCGAGGCAGGAGCGAGGGGCCACCACCACTACAGCCGTGACGACAGCATTGGATTCCAGGTAGGTCGATCTACCATGTCCTCTTTTCATTCGATAATTAGGAACGTACACTCTAGCATGTCTCTTTGTTTCTAGACCCACTCTAGGGCCAGAGGGATCGTCTCTGTCTGCAGAGAGGATTTACCTGCTTAAAAGATATAGCTCTGGTTCTCACAATGAATCATAGTCAGTTTCATTTCTTGATAAAATGGGCCCACAAGAAGCCTTTAAAGCAATATTTCCTCATAAGATACCAATTTGGTAGCCATATACTTAGCCTTAGTAGAAATGAAAGCAACAGAGGCCTACTTCCTACTAAACCAAGGAATTTCTCTTCATCCCAAGATGAAACAACACCCAGAAGTGATTTTCATGTCAGTTATGTTTCCTACCAATCAACATCGATGTAACCCTCTAACTTCACTCCATCCATCAAAGTATATCTCAGCCCATACTCAACTATGCCTCGAAGGTGTATCAACACATGTTTTACAACCACATAACAAACTCAATTTTTCTCTACCATAAAATTATTAAGTGTATTAACTACAAAATAGATGTTTGGTATAGTATTGACCTAGTACATGAGAGAGCCAATTAATTGTATACATATTGTAGGTTCCACTACCTTTTATTTGAAAAAATAAATCTTCTTCTAGTTGGTCACTAGTGGTGTAGACATGGGCCTATAGTCCATTATCCTGAATCGCATCAAGATCCCAAGTGTACAATTCCGCTACTTAAGGAAGATCTATCCATCCTTTTGGGACATCTCCAATCCTATAAAATAGTGCATCAACACCAAATCATTCATGTCAAAAATTTCTTCTAGGTCCCTCTTACATTTTTATATGATTCTCTCTTAACCTGTGACAAATAGGGCATCCACATACAACACCAAAATGAGAGACTCTCCCTTGACCTCTCCCTCAACCTTGGTGAAGGACATTCCTTGCAAGTAGTTATCAATCCTTGCATACCACAATTTGTGAGACTTTAATTCCATACAATGCTCTATTTATCTACATACATGGGATTCCCTCCCACGTACGTCAAATCAATATGCCTTCTCAACATAAATCTCTTCTTCAACCACACCATTAAGCAAAGTTGTCTTTAAATCCATTTGGTGAATCCTTCAACCCATTTGTGTTGTAATATAAATAAATTCCCTAATTGATGAGTATATAGAACTGGGGCAAAGGTCTCATCATAGTAAATCCCTTCCTTTTGTGAAAACCCCTTATTCATAAATCAGGCCCTAAAATTTTCAACACTACCATCTCTAGTGTGCTTGATCTTGTGGACCCATCTATAGCCAACCATAAATCTTCCCTCTAACCATGGAAAAAACTCCCAAACATTTTTCTTCATGATGGAATAGTACTCTTCCATCATAGCATCCATCCAATATTTATGCTTAGATGCTTCCTAGAAGCTAGAAGGCTTGACCTCAATCTACTCACTCATCAACACCATATATCCTGAATATTTATGTAGTGGTTTTCTGTATCTGACTTAATATCTAGGATTACACATGTTCTCATAAGCATCTCTTGGTATCTCTGCTCATCCCACTTGGTCTTCTTCCATTCTGTGCTAGAATTCAGAGCCTAAGAATGAGGAACCATTCTCTCCTCTCCTTGTTCCTCCCACTTGGCATGCTCATTTAGCTCACCACTCCATGTCACGGTATCATGAAGATTTTATACTACTTCTATCTTCAATTTCACTTACTAATAAACCTCCACTATAAAGGAATATGTGTTGTGTTACCTCCTAAGATCTCTCTACTCCCCAAACATAGCATCGATGCATAACACTATTTTCCTAAGTGCTATAATGTAAATATTATAGGATTTTAAGGTCTCACTATACCCCACAAGGATTCCATTCTATACAGTAGGTTCTAACTTGGTCCTATTTTTGGAAGGAACATGGTTGTATACTGAACAAAAAAATATGTAAATATGTGACAAATATGGTTTCTTTCCTATGAGATCCTCCTCAGGTATCAACCTGTCCAACACTTCATGTGGACTATGATTATGCAAATAAATAATATTGTTGCAAGCCTCTACCTCTATGAACATAAGAAACTCTTGGTTGTGTAGCATAGCATTGGCTACTCCAATAATATCCCTATTCTTTCACTCCACAAAGCCATTCCATTGAGGATTGTATGGAATTGTCAATTCGTTTTTTATTCCCTCACGTGAAAAGAAGTCCTCGAATGCATTCGAGGTGTACTCACCTCCATTGTTGGATCTAAATGTCTTGATATTTCTCCTATTTTGGTTTTCTACAAGGTATTTAAACTCTTTAAACCATTATAAAACCTTTTCCTTCTTCTTCATGAAGTATATCTAGGTCTTCCTAGAGTAGTCATCTATGAAGGTCACATAATATTGGTGTTCACTTAAGGATATTGTTTACATGGGCCTACACATATCTGAGTGAATTATCTCCAAAATTCCCTTGGCCCTAGTATCGTGGCTCAGAAATGTGGTCTTGGCATACATTCCCAGTGTGAATTCCTTACACACATCATGATTCGCAACCCTAAACTCAGGTATTCCTGTCACATTGTATTTGAGAACATTGAGTGCTCTATATTGGTGCGAATGAGACATCCTCCCATGCCACAACTCGCCCACCTCTCAAATACAACTTACCACCTTTGAATAGGTTACATTTTGTAAATCCAATCACATTAGCTATCCTGCAATATTTAGGATTAATGTATACCTTAACATCTCCAAAAGTCACAATTTAGCCCTTTTCTTCCAAGGAAACAAAAAAATTAGATTTCTGGTCAATCCGAGAACATACAATAGATCTTACACCATTAAGGGTTTACTAGAATCCCTCGAAAACTTGATAGATACAACTACAATTTCCTTGTACTTTCCAGTTTACCCAGGTTATATCTAGAAGTCCATTTCTTTCTCATTCATGTTGGTAAATTATTCCTTCATTTCCATCATGTGGAAAGAATCCTTGCTATTAACATACCATATGTTGGTGGCTACTAAAATAAAAATAGTAAATCAGTGGAAACCCATTTTCAAATATGGTTTTTAATTCATCCACTTCAATTGTAGCAACAACCTTATTCTTCTTATTTCCCCTTTTCTTATTAAGGCATAGGTTGTGAAGTTCCTTGGATAATGAAAAGAAAAAAATTTCTCTTACTAGGTTCCTTCTTCTTCTCTCCTTTAGAAGTTAACCCATTATTTAGCACTTTCTTTACTCATATTTCCCTTACCATCTAGGGAAATATTCTCTTCCTCCTAAAGTTTCTTATTTTTGTCACCATTCTCAACCCCATATATGATCTCTTCTTGAATGAAATCATCCCACATTCTTTCCCAAGGGGAAAGGTGCTCTCTGTTATCACCTGATTTGGACCTCAGGCTGAAAAGGGGAAATCAGGGTAACATCTAAATCACGCTCATCCTTGTAGCTAGCCATACAAGGTCAGGAGAGGGCTCTCTCCGTGAAAGGATATTCAACAAAGTACAATAATGGACTAATTTTAGGCTAGGTATAATAATGGGAAAAAGTTTTAATGAAATGAATGAATTTTCAGGGATGTGTGGGACAAATGGGACAGTTTGAAACTGGGGAATTAAATCAGGATACAGGTTATTTCATGGGGCAAGGTAGGCGGGAAAATTTAGCAATAAATTTTAAATAATGATGGAATGAAAAGACTAGTGAGGAGCTGAAAAGGGCATGGGAGATGGATCCTTTTCAAACAGAAGAAAAAAACAGAGTATTGAATGATTTCCCAAGGCAGAGCATAAAAAATGGATTCTACCTTTCTATCTTGAAAGCATTCAAAAAGAGATGTTTATGAATGAATGGTACACATAAAAATTTACATATGAACACAAAGGAGAGAAAAAAATGCTAAATTACATACCACATGGATCCCACAAATCAGAGTTGTGTCACTTTATTAATTCCCTGTCCAAAACTGTTACAATGGAGCGCAAAGCGTCCTCCTTGATTTCCACACTATTCCCCCTACTTACTGATTTACAGACTGCTTTACAAATTATTTACAATTACATTAAATAGAGTGAAATGTGGGAACATAGATCCAAAGAAAAAGGGAGTTGTTTTCCAACTCAAAAACTAAAGTCCGATCATAGAAAAGAAAACCAAAAATCTGCCCCTGAAAATAAGGAACAACAATACATTTAACCACAGTAGCAGATTCACTATTACACTGTTGAACAAAAAATAGGCAATTTGAAGAGCAGATCCTATTTTTTCTGCTGCTGTAGACATCTTCGTCTCATATTAGCTCTCGGCCTTTGACTGTTGCTTTTCTTTCTATTATTACTCTGAAGAAAACTGAATTTTAACAAAATGCTTTTGAAATGAAATGAAATTATTCCTTTAGTGAAGGGAGAAACCCATTTCGAATGAGAAAAAGGGAAGGGAAAGAAGGTGGGGTCCAAAATCGCAATTGCAATCGGAATAAATGGGAAGAGGGGATACAATATATAGTAGAAAATTTTGAAAATATATGTTGCGATTGTGTCATCGCAATCGGGATCGGAGCGGGAAAGGGATCAGATGTATTGGGATGACGCAAAACCTCCAATGCGATTGGCATAGGTCCGATGGGGTAATACAACAATAGAGCAGGAAATCCCTTTGAAAACAAACGAAAATGATTTTTCACTTTATATAAAGGGAAGAATGATTTTTATTGAAAAGGCGGAGGGCTTTTAAGGTGGGACCAGGATATAAATCGCAATCGGAAATCGGGCCTGGAGGAGGGGAAAAATATAATGTGCCAAAGGTTTTTGCTGATGCAATTGGGGGAGGTCCTTTAAAAAATGAAATAAAATGGAATTTGATTTTTACAAAGGGGAAAGACCTTTTTTATAATGAACGGGTAGAATATTACATGGCGAAACCCAAGGTCAATCGAGATCGGGATATCAGAGGAGGGTGGAGGCATAATACTATGTGATTACGCCAATTCGATGGCACAACAGTATATGAGCCGTCTGATTGGATGATGAGATCGACGACGGAGGTGTAATCGGGATTTTTCCATCGGGAGGGACTCAATCGGAGGGGACCAATCGCAAGCGCTGATTGGGATAGAGTGATAAAGTATGGGCCATCCGATCATCGATCGAATCAATGGTCTAGATGAATCGGGTGGGGTTCCATCGGAGATATATAATCAGGAGCTCTCAATCGCATCGAAGTCTTTGTGAACGCAAAGGCCAATCGAAGCGCATATATTTAAATGTTGCGATGCGATCGGGAAAGGAAGGGACTTGAATCAGCAAGGATTATATAATAAAAACTTTAACTTTATTATAAAGTTAATAGGTATGGAGGGGAAGTGGTTTATATATTTCGATTGAGACCGAAGCGAGGGGGTATTTATAATATGAAACTTTAACTTTATTATAAAGTTTCAAGGGCATGAGGGGAAGTGGTTATTTTAATCGCATTTATGTTTAAACGATTTTAACAATGCAATTTGCCATCAGATGGGGGAAAAAAAGGGGTTTTAGAAAAGAAACATTAAACTTTAATAAAATAAATTTTAGGGAAAGGAGGGAAAAGGGGGAAGGGTTAGGGTATAGAGGACTTTTTTTCACTTAGGCATAAATTTCAATCTAGGAGTCAGTTTTGAGAGTGTAATATACCATTGGAAAGCTCTTTTAGGGCTCTTTCTGCTGAACATACTTAGAACATGATTTGACACTGAGTATGCCATGGAAAAATTCTCTGAAAGGCAGGGTGGTGACTTTGTAGAGATAGAAGCTTCTGAATTGTGACTTATAACATATGCTGACATAAAATTACATAAAAAATGATAATAAAGGGCAAAGTATCATGTTTTCACCTCAAAACATGGTTTTGAGGTGAAAATTACATCAAACTAAATAAAACATTTATTTGATCTTTCCAGGTGCTATGACTTTGATTTTATTGACTTCCTCATGACCTTGCTGATATTTATCGACACTTGACTCATTAATTTGACCAAGGTGATATCCTAGAACCTAATGAGACCCATCCTATGACCCATTAACCTGACTCACAAAGTGAAAGTAACTCATGACTAAAGACCATAGAGAGGAGAATCAGCAAGTTTCACATGAGGGAAAACTGATGAATAATCACTACCGTCAATGAATCCATGACCTAGCAGAATGGTGAAATTTATTGGTATGGGACTCCTAATATGCAAATGCAAAAGAGAAATTTTGATCACTGATGGTAGTATGACTAGACTGACAATAAAATTGGCTCCAATGGGGATGGTAGCTCCTTAGAGGTGCCAAGAACACTGTAGACCAAGTAGCCTTATCCATTGGGCATGGAGTCAAAAATACTGAAAACTGACACTATGCACACTGACTCTGACTCAAGACTAAGACTGAAAACTGAAATAAAACCAAACCATACACATATCATCCAAGTTTTATAGCCTTCACCTCAAGCCCCAAATTTCAATGACTGTGTACTTGAACTCTGACCAAAAATAACATGGTATATACAATGATGGTGACACAGTTTCTGATCCATTGTCTTCAACAATGGTAGTGCTTCAAAAGCCTACCATTCACTGCTCCTCCAGGGCAATCTTGGCCATCCATTTCTGAAAGCAAGAAGGCATTCTATCCCCTGTATGTTGAAATCCTATATGGTCCTTTCCACAGGTCTTAAAACTTACCATGCTTCCCTCTGTCCTCATTTCTTGCATCGCATCTCAACACTACATCATCCAACTGAAAATTTTCTTCTTTGGTCTTTTGATCATAGATCTTCTTTTTATTTTCCTGCAATTGAATAGCGTTCTGTGACACTTCCTCTCTTGTTTCTTGAAGGTGAATCATCTGATTGATCCTTCGTTGATTATCATTGTCTTCACTGCCAACTTCTTGTAATAATCTCATAACTAGAACTGTAAGAGATGTAGGAAAGACAACATCAGTACCATAAACCAATTCAAAAGGTGACATACCTATGGATTTCTTGCTGCTAACTCTGTCTACCCACAATGCATTGATGAGTTTTCGATGCCAGTTTCTTTTGTTTGCCTCCAGATTTTTCTTGATTATATTTATCAAAGATTTTTTCAATGATTATGCCAGGCCGTTGCCTTGTGGGTAGTACGTTGTTGAATTACCCAACATGATATTATATTTTTCGCAAAACTCCACCATCTTCTTAGACTTGAACGCTGCTGCGTTATCTGTTATAATTTTGTAAGGGAAGCCAAAACGAGATAAAATATTCGATTCTAAGAACTAAATAATTACTGTATCAGTCGCCTACCTTGCTGGCGCGGCCTCGATCCATTTAGTAAAGTAATCTATTCCTGTCAATATCCATCGATGTTGTGCTGATGATGTGGGATGGATTTCTCCTATGAAATTGAGTCCCCACTGCTGAAAGGGAGCATTCACTGAAACTTGTTTCAAAGGAAGAGGAAGCAATTTCTTCTTCCCTTGAAAATTTTGACATTCATGAAAACTCATCAGTATTTTATATAAATTTGAAAATAAAGTGGGCCAATAATATCCTGCTCTCAACACTTTGTTAGCTGTAGTTTTCCAAAACAAATGACCACCACAATCACCTTTGTGAAAATCATGCATTACCTTCTGAGCCTATTCTTCAACCAAACAATTGAGTAGAATACCTCCAGGATATTTCCAATAAAGAGCACTATTTAAAATAC
Source organism: Pinus albicaulis (assembly GCA_034641835.2). Taxonomy (NCBI): domain Eukaryota; kingdom Viridiplantae; phylum Streptophyta; class Pinopsida; order Pinales; family Pinaceae; genus Pinus; species Pinus albicaulis. The sequence continues at coordinate 472,850,316 of CM076582.1, read as the reverse complement.
AGTATTTAGTATATTTAAGTTTCAGTGATCTACCTTTTCTTTTAGACATCCCTGGAGGTGGTGAAAGATGTTGAAGAACATAAACGATATCTGAATACCATGGCGATTGTAGAAAAATGTCTGAAATTGAAACAAGCAAACCTTCCTCTTCATCCTCTGACATTGCTGTTATGAGGTTTATGTCCAGGGCATGCAGATTTGATTGGGCCATCAATTTTTCCAAGCCTTGTCCTTTGATCAACTTCGTGGATTTGATCTCCAAATCATACTCCAACATAGCCACTATCCACTTACTTCTTCGACCCTCTGGATCAGTTTGCATCAGGACATCCTTTACTGCTACATTAGGAACATATGTTATAGTGTGTGGATGCAGAATATAGACCCTAAAATCCTTCAGTGCCTTTATAAGAGCCAATTCTTGTTTCTCAATAATATTATACCTCAAAGCATCATCTCTAATAGTCCTATTGAAAAATGCTATTGGCTTTTCAATCTAATCTCTCTTTTGCATCAAAACAGGAGCCATAGTATGCTCTGATGCAAATGAGAATATGATAAAATCTTGAGTATAATTAGGACTAATCAAGACTGGGGCATTGGACGAGGCAAACTTTACCAGATTAAATGACTTGATAGCTTCCTCACTCCATTTGATAGTGCTATATTTCTTCAACATGTTAGTCATTTCTCTTACATGTTCAGCCAAATTGGGTATAAATCTACGCAAGAAGTTCATCTTACCATTGAATGCTTGAATCTCCTTTTTGTTCTATGGAAGTTCTATGTGTTGAATTGCCTCCACTCTAGATGGATCAATATGGATACCATCTTTAGAGATGATATGCCCCAACAACTTGCCTTCATCCATGGAAAAAAGACTCTTCTTTGGATTGAGATAAATCCCAAATTTTCTGCATCGCTGAAAAACAACTCTCAAATGGTGAAAATTCTCATCATTACAACCAGAAAATACTGTCAGATCATCCAAATAAACAACAAGAAAAACATCTTTTTCATTGGAGAAATCAATTTCTATTTCTCGCTGGAAAGTAGCTCCAGCGTTCTTCAGTCCGAATGGCATTTTGGCATACTGGAAAGTTCCCCAGGGTGTTGTGAAGGCATTTTTGTCTTGGTCTTTCTCATGCACTAAGATCTGGTTGTAGCCTGAGTAGCCATAAAGTAGTGACATCCTAGATGCTCCAACTACTCTATGCAGAATATGGTCCATCTTCGAAAGTGGATAATTATCCTTTAAGGATGCTTTATTCAAATTCTGAAAATCTATGCACAACCTTATCTCTCCTGTCTTCTTGCGTACTGGGACCAGAATTGAAATCTAGTCAGAAAATCTAATTGGAACTATGATACCAGCTTTGTACAATCTGTTTACCTCTTTTTTGATGGATGTCAGCAGCTTCGGATTGATTCTTCCCAACTTTTGTCTAAATGGATTCTGATATGGCTTAATGGGAATAGTATGCTGGATTATGTTCTTATCATACACCTTCAAATCTGAATAATCCCATGCAAACACATCAGAAAATCCAGAAAGAAACTTAACATACTTTTCATTTACCTCAGGGGACAATGCCTTTGACAACTTGAAAAACTTGGGCTTGTCAGCTATTCCAAGATTTACATCGTCGACTCCTTTCTCAGTAGGCACCAAGCTTGGTTTCTTTGCAACATCATCCTGATCAAAAATCTCCTCTAAAGGTATGAGACCTCTAGGAATTACATTGTCTTTCAGCTGCAATATGTCCATCTGATTTTCTTCCATTTCTTGATCATCAACCTCATAATCACCTTCCATTGGAGTATCCTTGAATTTTCCATCACTCTGCAAAAAATCATTGGTCTCATTGTCATCCAAAAACACTTTCCAATACCTTAAATTGTTTGGAACAACAGGCCTATGTTTGACATAAATCTCAAACTTGTTGCTGAAGTTCATCGGAATCTTCAAATTGCTTGCAGTAGTGGTAAGAGAATCAGCAATAATGTTCTGCATCATGGGTACTGCGGTCAAAGTGTACTCAGGGAATAGCTTAGAGATATCCAGGACTGCAATTTTGTATGCCCTCAACTGTGGATGTTTTTCTTGGCACTCTCCTTTTACCTGTTTGATTATCAGCTCTGAATCTTCATTTATAGAAATCCTCTTGGCATTTAACTTCTTCAAGATTTTAAAACCTGCAATCAAAGCTTCATACTCTGCTTCATTGTTAGAGCAGTCAAAAGCCAACTTATAAGCACAAAATCTAACATTACTAGGAACCTTTTCAGGCTGGAAAATAGAACTCCAAATCCATATTCCAATACCAGATCCGTCCTTACCAACAGCTCCATCAAACTCCATGCTCCAAAGGCCTTCTTCTTCTTCTTTTAGATGCTGAAATTTTACTTCTTTCTACCATTTACTGTCTTTTTGCAGCTGGCAGGCAGGAGGCTCAGAAGTGCTTGTTGCTTTATCTTTTTCCTGTTTGAGGACTTCCCTGAAATTATCTGAAATCTCAGGTATTTCATCTACTTGTACCAACTGAACATTCTCATCATTCAAACCACCATTTGAATATAACACAAAGGACTCTAAATCTGTGTGGACTGCATTAATAGGATGATTAGCTGGCTTCTCTTTGCTAGTGATCATATATTCATTTTCTTCTCCCTATATAGTTTTCTCAACTGACCAAACACGGGAATGGTGGCATAAGAGAAGTCAAGCTACATGGTTCCTTTAAGTTTTACACCCTAATACCTAGATAGAAGCATTCCAAACCGTGGTGGAACATCAGCAACAACAACATCCATCAAAACATTCTTGGCTAGGATTTGATCTAAATACACTACCAAGTCTTTGATAAGACCAATACAATGGACCCTACCTGAGTCAAAGGAATACAAATCATGATATTTGTGAGTAATATTAAGTCCTAACTTATCCATAATGGCTTTGGGCATCAAATTATGCGGGGCTCCAGAGTCCAACATAGCATTATGTAAGATGAACTCGTGTAATCTAAGACTCAGGTAAAAGGGAGGGACTTCACTTTCTTCAGATTGATTTTATATGGCTGGACAAAAAATGAGTTCAGGATAATCATCCTCAACATTAACCATATCAGAAACAGATTCTATTTGCAAAATTCTAGACACTCGATTTTTATAAGCACTATTTTTTACCAACTCAGTCAAAGGCATGGACACTTTCAACTTAGAAATTTCGTTCTCAAAATTAAAAGAAGGAGCTTTTTCTACCTCTTTGATGGGAGGGTCTTTCTTCTCTGCTTTCTCCTTTTCTGTGCTCTGTTGGTTCTTTTCGATTGCATTGTTAATCGCTGAAGGTGCTTTGCTGGAGGAAGGTTTAGCTGGCTCTTTTCCTTTCTTCTGAGCATCGTTCTTCATTTGGAGCTCTTTTCTTTTATGAATGGGACTAATCGGAACATGTTTTTTCCTAAAAGAGTACTGCCTTTGTTATGCTGATAAAGCATTCATGTATCCTCTCTGGTAGTCATCGGAATCTTCTTCTAATACTGTGTCATTAGCGAAAATGAAATATTCATCCTTTTAAATGTCTGCAGTCACTTTGTATTCTTCATCTTCAGTCAGAAAAATTGGCACACCATCGGTGGTGAAGAAGTGGTTGGCTTCAATCACAGGGTCATCATCATCATCTGTCTCCATTCCCTGAACATAATTCTGTTGTAATGGAGTTCTGATTTGCTGATGTGGTGCTTCTTGGTCCTATGCTCTCTGTTCTCTCTACTTAATTCTGAATTGTGGCTGTTGTCCTCTGAAATTCAGGTTCCTAATTTGAGGTTCAGTTCTATCTTAAATGGTTAATCGATCAACCATATTTTCAACTGTTTGGATCAAAGTGTCCATTTTTTTGTCTGAAGGAGAGGCTTTTTCTGTCACCGTGACTCTCTTTTCAGCTTTGGTTCGTGCTCTTTTAGCTAGCATATTTTCTTCTACACTTACAACTATCTTCTGCATGTCTTCAAGCATAGTGGGATCTCTTTCTCGCAACTAATATGCCATATCAGCATCTAAACCATCTAGAAATTTCAGCAAGGCTAATCCCACAGGAGGTTTCAGGTTAGCCAGAATAGCATTATATACAACATTGAATCTTAGACAATAATCCTGTATAATTTCACCCACATTTATTTTAATATTTTCATACTCCGAAAAAATTTGGAGTGGGTTTTTCTTTACCTCCCACTGGTCTATGAACTGTGTGCTGTAACTCTTGTAAAGTACGAATAGAGCCTGCTGGTAGGGCTTTGAACCACTTTCTAACTTCACCTCCAAAACTTTGGACAAACAATCTTGTGGTTATATTCTCTGCCTCTACCTCATGTAGATCAAAAAATTCATTCATCTTATCGGCATGCTGCTGGGCTGTGATGCATTGAGTGGTATCAAATATAGGAATTTTACTTTGATAATCAACAGGCATATCATTCAGAACCTAAGGTAAAACCAGGGGTTCATACCGGGCAGCCATGACTCTAGGTGGATTTACAATAGTGTTTGTGTTACCAGGATTTAAGGGAGGTGTTGATGGAGGAGATGAAAACTAAGAATTGACTGATGGGAATGCTGATGAATTAGGAGGAGGAAATGATGTTCCTAATGACTCTGAAGGCTCAGGGATATTAGTTACAGTGATGGATGACTGAGGATAATTCAGAATATAATCATCAATTGAGGAATTTTCTCTTTGAACTTCAATATCTACAAGGAATTCTGGATTAAAAATGTGTCATCAAGTGCAGTTTCGAACTTATTTCTAAACAAAGAAAGCTCAAAACTTTCATCAAAGGAAATGTCTTCTACAAAGAACCACTCACTGGGCCAAGTATGGGATCTGAAGATAGGTCTAGGACTTAGTGATCCCTCTTGTCTTCCGACTATTCTAGGGATAAGATTAGGATTCTCGAACACAGGGGGAGGATTTGGATTTGGATTAGCCCTTGTGTATCTTCTTGAAGCCAGTGTGGTGAAATTTCTACTATACAAAATTCTATTTCAGCCTAGCAAACTCTGAACATCATCTTCCAGAATCAAGGAATTTAAAGGGAAAATATTGCTGGGGTGATCTGTCTTTATGCATCTGATACCATAAATATATTATGACTTTGGAATAAGTGCTTGTAATTTTATTCCCTTCCAAAGCACTTTAACAATGTTCACCTTGCAATAATATTCAAATCTCTTAATCAAATATTTAAGGCTTAATGTGATATAGTGGAACACATTAAAAATACCTGAGCAAACCTAACTCCAGTAGTAATATCAGTTTATAACAATGGCACAATTATTTTAAAAAAACACCAACCTTCGAACTTATAACATAAACCCATTTAACGTGACATACATTTCATTCGACGGGGCCCCACGCATCCATATTTCACCTTTTTATGAATTAAATACACATTAAATAATATAAAACCGTTGGACCATACCTCAGTTTATTGCTCGTACACTTCACTGCGCAATTGCCGTCAGATCTAAGGTTCTCCAGATCGGATGATCCTCGTCAATTTTGCGTTTTTTCAAAGGCCGAGGTTTAACACATGAAAGTTGCGTGATATGGGTGGTATTTAGGTGATGACGTGCCCAAATATTACTAGATCGCGTTCTTTTCTTGGCGTGGTTTTGCTTCGGGCGAAAAGCGGCGCGACAAAGGCAATTTTGGTTTCCGAAACCCGCTACTGGTAAATAACTGCGCTTTAACTTGGGTTTCTCTCTGTGGTTTGGCACTTAACTCCTCGCGTTACTCAACGGCTGGGTCCCACTAATATTACTCCACCGGCAACAGAACAAAGCCTTTTACTTCAATAACAGAGATTTATAAGGAATTGTCGCGTTCAATATAACCAAGGTTGAAGCTTAGACAAAGGTTTCACTTTTCTTCATTCACAGAGGGCCCGACTACGATTTTCTTTAAAAACATAATAAACACATTCAGAGTGCCAAGAATATGAGATCAAAGACAGTCAGATCACTCTTTTCCCCAGCGGAGTCGCCAGAAATGTTATCACCTGATTTGGACCTCAGGTTGAAAAGGGGAAATCACGGTAACATCTAAACCATGCTCAGCCTTGTAGCTATCCCTACAAGGTTAGGAGAGGGCTCTCTCCGTGAAAGGATATTCAAATAATTACAATAATGGACTGATTTTAGGCTAGGTATAATAATGGGAAATTTTTTTAATGAAATGAATGAATTTTCAAGGATGTCTGGGACAAATGGGACAGTTTGAAACTGGGGAATTAAATAAGGATACAGGGTATTTCATGGGGCAAGGTAGGTAGGAAATTTTAGCAATAAAGTTTAAATAATGATGGAATGGAAAGACTGGTGAGGAGATGAAAAGGGCATGGGAGATGGATCCTTTTCAAATAGAAGAAAAACACAGAGTATTGAATGATTTCCCAAGGCAAAGCATAAAAAATGGATTCTACCTTTCTATCTTGAAAGCATTTAAACAGATATGTTTATGAAGAATGGCACATATAAAAATTTACATATGAACACAAAGGAGAGAACAAATACTAAATTTCATACCACATGGATCCCACAAATCAGAGCTGCATCACTTTATTAATTCGCTGTCCAAAACTGTTATAATGGTGCGCAGAGCGTCCTCCTTGATTTCCACACTATTCCCCCTACTTACTGATTTATAGACTGCTTTACAAATGATTTACAATTACATTAAAAAGATTGAAATGTGGGAACATAGATCCAGAGAAAAAGGGAGTTTTTTTCCAGCTCAAAAACTGAAGTCTGATCATAGAAAATAAACCAACAATCTACCCCTGAAAATAAGGAACAGCAATACATTTGACCACTGTGGAAGATTCACTATTATGCTGTTGAACAAAAAATAGGCAATTTGAAGAGCAGATCTTATTTTTTCTACCGTTGTAGACATCTCTGTCTCATATTAGCTCTTGGCCTTTGACTGTCGCTTTTCTTTCTATTATTACTCTGAAGAAAACTGACTTTTAACAAAATGCTTTTGAAATGAAATGAAATTATTCCTTTAGTGAAGGGAGAAACCCATTTCGAATGAGAAAAAGGGAAGGGAAAGAAGGTGGGGTCCAAAATCGCAATTGCAATCGGAATAAATGGGAAGAGGGGATACAATATATAGTAGAACATTTTGAAAATATACGTTGCGATTGTGTCATCGCAATCGGGATCGGAGCAGGAAAGGGATCAGATGTATTGGGATGACGCAAAACCTCCAATGCGATTGGCATAGGTCTGATGGGGTAATACAACAATAGAGCAGGAAATCCCTTTGAAAACAAACGAAAATGATTTTTCACTTTATATAAAGGGAAGAATGATTTTTATTGAAAAGGCGGAGGGCTTTTAAGGTGGGACCGGGATATAAATCGCAATCGGAAATCAGGCGTGGAGGAGGGGCAAAATATAATGTGCCAAAGGGCTCTATCGATGCGATTGGGGGAGGTCCTTTAAAAAACGAAATAAAACGTAATTTGATTTTTACAAAGGGGAAAGGCATTTTTTATAATGAATGGGTAGAAGATTACATGGCGGGACCAAGGGTCAATCGGGATCGGGAGATTGGAGGAGGGCGGAGGCATAATACTATGTGATTACACCGATGCGATGGCGCGATAGTATATGAGCCGTCCGATTGGATGATGAGATCGATGGCGTAGGTGTAATAAGGAGTTTGCCATCGGGAGGGACTCAATCGGAGGGGACCAATCGCAAGTGCCAATTGGAAAAAAGCGATAAAGTATGGGTCATCCGATCGTCGATCGGATCAATGGTCTAGATGTAATCGGGTGGGGTTCCATCGGAGATATACAATCGGGAGCTCTCAATTGCATCCAAGTTTTTGTGAACCCGAGGGCCAATCGGAGCGCATATATTTAAATGTTGCGATGCGATCGGGAAGGGAAGGGACTTGAATCGGCGGGGTTTATATAATAAAAACTTTAACTTTATTATAAAGTTAAAAGGTATGAAGGGGAAGTGGTTTATATATTGCAATTGCGACCTGAGGGAGGGGCTATTTATAATATGAAACTTTAACTTTATTATAAAGTTTCAAGGGCATGAGGGGAAGTGGTTATTTTAATTGAATTTGTGTTTAAACAATTTTAACAATTTCATTTGCCATCGGATTGGGGAAAAAGGGGGTTTTATAAAAGAAACATTAAACTTTAATAAAATAAAGTTCAGGGAAAGGAGGGAAAAAGGGGAAGGGTTAGGGTATAAAGGACTTTTTTTCACTTAGGCATAAATTTCAATCCAGGAGTCAGTTTTGAGAGTGTAATGTACCGTTGGAAAGCTCTTTCCGGGATATTTTTGGTGAACATACTTAAAACATGATTTGACACTAAAAATGTTGTGGAAAAAATCTCTGAAAGGCAGGGTAGTGACTTTGTGGAGATAGCAGCTTTTGAATTGTGACTTATTACATATGTTGACATAAAATTACATAAAAAATGATAATAAAGGCAAAGTATCATGTTTTCACCTCAAAAAATGCTTTTGAGGTGAAAATTACATCAAACTGAATAAAACATTTCTTTGATCTTTCCAGGTGTTGTGACTTTGAGTTTATTGACTTCCTCATGACCTTGTTGATATTTATTGACACTTGACTCATTAATTTGACCAAGGTGAGATCCTAGAACCTAATGAGACCCATCCTATGACCCATTAACCTGACTCACAAAGTTAATGTAACTCATGACTAAAGACCATAGAGAGGAGAATCAACAAGTTTCACATGAGGGAAAACTAATGAAAAATCACTACCATCAATGAATCCATGACCTAGCAGAATGGTGAAATTTATTGGTATGGGACTCCTAATATGCAAATGCAAAAGAGAAATTTTGATCACTAATGGCAGTATGACTAGACTGACACTAACACTCTCAACCCATGATTCATTTTATGAACACATTCCATTATTATATAAAGCCATTTAAGGCTATATGCACTATTTTTGGTTTGGTTATTACTTCTCCTATAGCCACCATTTCATTCCATGGTTTAGTGATCTTGGTCAAATAGGAAGCTACTTCCTCAACCTTGGACATCCTTATGTTGTGAAGTTAGTCCCTTAGCACCATCTTTCGCCTCTGATAATCACTTTTTATAGCTTGGTGAGCACATCCAACATCTATTTTCTTGTCTTCATCTTGAATAGATGTGGACTATGGTGGTCTTTGACTCCATCCACAATTATCTTCTATACATTTGATTCTTTTACCTCATGAAAATATATGGAAATTGGATCTGAAACTAGTGGAACAATAGTGGTATTTACAAGGTTCCACACTTTTTTTTCCTTGAGGATGGTTGTTATTTGAACCCTCCATTAAATATCATTTGAGGAAGCGTCTAGTATATCTTCACAATAAATGTTGGTAGCCATGACATACTAAACCATTAAACACTTTCTTCTTGAAGGCTTGTAATTTCTTGAATGGGTACATGTGTCAAACACCCTTGGTTACTTACTCAGAGACTATTGTTGTGATACCATGTTAGTTTTCTTGAACCTAAGTAAGATTTAATGTCCAATAAAATTAGACCCAAAATAGAAATAAAAGATAATTCTTTAGATCTGAATTTTATGACAAGAAAAACATTGGGTTCCTAGATTAGTATGTACAGTAGAAATAAATAAATAGAAAAACTAAGAACACAAAATAAAAAATAAATAAATAAATAAATTAAATAAAATAAAATTGACATGGTTTTGACCATAGAAACCCGAATATGGGGAAATCCAAAAAACTTGTGGTCTTTATTTAGCTACAAAAAATTTATTATAACAAATATTTTGTTAGGAAATTACTAGAGAAATTTACCTAGAATGTTTCATCCATTTGAACCAGAAAATTAGTTGTATTACCTAGTGGAATTTGTCTCATGTGGGTTGTCCAAATTGACCTGTATGTCTCACTAGAAATTGGAATGTACGACCTAGAAACTCATCCCCTTCAACCCAATTGATTTTCCCAACTCAGCCTTGTCAAAACGATCAGTTTTTTCTCCTCTAAATTGACCTATACAACCTAATAATTTGGCCTCCTTGATCCCACTCATTTCCCTTGAAATTTTCTTCTATGTTAATCACACTTTGCTATAACTTCAATTTCCCATCTCTCCAACAACCCAATTCCCTCTTACATAATTTTGTGACCTAATATCCAAATTGATGGAGGTTCGAAATTGCACCTCCACACTTGATATCAACATTCATGATATAATATTCTGTTGACCTCTTAACTTTATAAAAAAATTGGCCAATAAAATCAAAAAATAAATTATTAATTCTATGCCTAAGGTCCAAACTTAGGAAATATTTAATTATTATAGATGACTTTTCGGATTGAGAGAAAATAGGATTTTTGTGGTCCTATGTGATCTCAATCTGAAAATTCATCTCTAATCACTATGGATCACAAAAGTATGAATTCAAAAATATTTAATTAATTATATTGTGAGATAATTTTGGTGATTCACTGCATGTCATGAATCTTGGCCAATGCATAATCACCTTAAAAGCTACATTTTTCAACGATAAAAATTTCTTAAAATTATTACGAAAACCATTAAAGATATCCAAAGGAATTGGCATAAATACTTGGTCAATGCCCTATGGGATGATAGAGTAAATTATAATGCCTCTGTTGTTCCTTGAGAAATAATTCCTTGTTGTGTAAAGGAATCCGTGCTCAAGACATTAAAGATTATGTCACAAACAAGTATATATCTGTCTCTGTTTATTAAACCTTCAAATATTAATAATATAATCTCCAAATATCAAATCCCTACAAGTTCTGCAATGCCATGTTCTCTTTATTCAGAAGTGAATGAATGGAAGAAGAAGAAAGAAAAGGACTTTAAATTGATATGCTGCTTAAAACATAATCTATCATTATAAAACCCTGAAGAAGTGAGCAACAATAAAGCTAAAATAGAGGAGCGCCCATTAAGGATGTTTAACTCTTAGATACACAAATATCAAGAGACCTGCAGCTCAAATCACTCTACTTTATTCATAGATATGGAAACAAAATGATAACTGGAAAACTATTAAACACAGATAGAATAATGGAAACTTCCAAAACTTTTCATTGATTCAATATTTTTCAGTACAAAATTAGGCTTCAAGGTCCCAAAACTCGGAACCTTTCTCTTTCTTCAAATTGTCTTTAAATACATTATGACAAAACAGTTTCCAGTATTGAAACTAATTCTAACTACTCTAACCAACTTTAACTTCCTAAACTGTTAACTGTCATGGAGGTACATGCCTTGAAAAAATCTTATTACATTTACATAATCCTGAGAAATGACATAATGAGGATTTTAAAACTTCTAATCTAAAGGAACAACTGGTCCTGAAGTGGCTGCGGAATCAACAACTACTTCTGATTTGTCCATTGGAATCTTCTTTGCTGTGTCAATGGAGAAGATTTTGCATTTTTTCCAAAGTTCACTTTGAGTTGTAGGAGCATTCCTGTAGCTGAGGTATTCCAATCTAAATGCAACTGCCTGATTGTGAGTGAGCCTTTCTGTGAAGAGTGCCTTTACCATCCATAACAAATTGAAGTGCCTCTGTAAAAAGTTAAACACTGTCTCTCCCTTTAAAACTTGTGTCTTTTCACGTCTGCTATCTGCTCTGCTCTTTCCCAGTTTTAATGCATCTTCATAAAATTTCCATGTCAAAATATTTCCCTTTTCTGTCCAGCATGAGGGCAAACCTGTTCGGATCCATTTATGAAAAGTTATATCAAACTTCTTTACCGCCTCTTTAATTCTCAGCAACCTTTTCTCTGCAACTTTTCGTAGATCATTTTTAATTATCATTTTATTTACTTCTTCAGCATAGAAGCATCTGTCTTGTATATCAATTTCTTCTAGCTCTTTATCTAATTTGGAATTGATGAAATTTAAAAACCTCCTAGCCCAATTTTCTCTTTTAATGAGCATTTGTTTTTCTGATGATATCTCTTCTTCATGGTCTGATATGAGGCGTTTCTTTGTAGCAATTATACTTAGGGAATCCCAATTTGACTTCATTTCAGAGATAATTTCAGTCCAAATAATATCTTTAGCTCTTAAAAGTGAAATGTTACCTTTAAGCTTCTCCTTGAGCTCCTTAATTTCATCCTCAGCCTTTTGCAATTGCTGCTTATTTTTATTTGCTTCATTTTCCCATCCTCCCATCAACTTAGTAGTTGTTTCCAAATCCAACTGAACCCACTTAAGATCACCTTCAGCCATCTTCAGTTTCGTGCTGAGCTGAGCAATTTGGGTTTGAGGATCCGCATCACTGTCACCTGTAGGAACAAAAAAAGTGCAAGTATGGTTTTGAATTTGATTCTGCAATAATATAGCAGTCTGCTTCACTTTGGACAATTCTTCATCTTTTTGTAACAATTGCAGACGTAACTCTTCCTTTTCTTTTTCTACCTCAGCTACTTCAGCAGCCATTGAGTGCTCTGTAGCTGGTAATTTTAACTTTTTCCTTAGTGTGGATATTTCTACTTCTGCACTTTTCATGAGTTTTTGAATTGCAGCTTTATCGTTTGGATCCACACCAATTTTCATAATGATCTTCTTCAACTCTTCATTTTGAGTTGTTAATGCCCTTGAATTAGCTTTCTCCATTTTACATTGTCTGATGACCTTGGCAAGCTTGTTTTCAGTCTTGACTTCTGTGGCATTGGTCTTGCTCAAATCATTTACAATCAATTGCCCGGTCTGCATATGAAGATTCATTTTGTCCCACAATGGGATCTTTTTAACATCCATGATTATGTTTACCTCCTTAAAGCTGCCCGAAGATCCCAGGGACATTCCTTTCGGATGTGACAGAGCCATCTTAAACTGATCTTTTTCAAGATCCATCAAAGTCAATAATCTGGTCTGGTCAGCAGCTATGTGGTGTTCTGCTTGTGCTTCTATATTGGCTTTTATCCTCTGGTTCCTTTCCTCAATCTGTGTGAACATTTTCTGTACTGAAGGAGCCTTTTCCAAATAAATTTCATGTCTTCTAGGAGATGAGGGGAGGTCTTGTTCTTCATTGACCTGGAGAGTAAAACCAGGTGAGTTGGAAGAATGGTCTTCTGCTAGTTTGGTTCTTTTTTCCTCTTGGGGTTCCTCATCATCTATTTCAACAATATTTTCTCTACCTCTTTTGCTCGCCCTTTCCAAAATCGCAGGTGTTTGAATACTGGTCTTTGATGAACTTGACTCACCTGGATTAGCCAGTTTCTCCAGATCAGGTTTACTTACATGGGAAAATGCAGCATACCCATTCTCAACCCTTTTCTGAGAAATTATTCCATGTGGATCATAAGGCCATTTTTCTGCCAACAACAACTGTGTCCCTTCCAAAATTTTGGAGACTTCATCAAAAGCTTGTCTCGTGTTGACCACAAAAGGTCCCACACTCATAGGCAATTTGTGCATCAAACCTTTCTTCATGGGAAGAAAGTGAACTTGGTCTACATTAAGACTTTGCCTTATAAAATCCAGGGAAAAAAGTCGCATGGGTACAAAGGTTGGGAGTCTATAGGACTCAATGCTAACTCCATACAGCCTTATCTCTGAGTATTCTTCGAATACAAACCAATCTCCAAATTTGCAATTGGGTCCTAGCTGTAGGAACTCCCGGGCTTTTGGTAGAAAGCATGGAGGAGGTGTTCCATTCAAAATTTTATAAGTAATAGACATGAAATGGTCAGCAAATTCAAACAGCCCTGCTTCATTCTCTTCTTTCCTAACCATATCGGTCCAGAATAAAACTGATTGCTTATTTTTATTACTATCAACTATATTTAAACCCAAACTCATGAACTCTTCAACATTTTGATACAAAAATAAATAAACAACCAATGATGGAAATCTGAAGGAACCTATTAGAGGAAAAGCTATCAATTGGGAATTTACTATTTCCTGCCAAAAAGACAAAATGTCAAGGACCACCCCTGGTTTCATCATTAGTGCAAACATCCCCAAGACTGATTTATCAATTTTGTGGTCATCGTCTTTTCCTAAAATCTCCGTGATGCAACTAAGAACTGGCCTATACTGAACATTCAACACCTCCAAACTGAACTTTTCTCCTTCAAACTGAGTTTTTTCTGGATTCGATTTCAAAAATGACATACAACGACTGAACTCTTCATTTGAAAGGTCTTTAAAATACTGAACCAATGAATCCTCGGAGAAATGTAACGGAGACTCATCTTCTGGAAAGCATAGTGCTTGGCGAATTAGTCGTGTTGATACCTGCAGGACATTTCCCCCCTGAGAATTCATGACGAAACCTTTGCCAGGGTACATTGATGAGACTAACCATGAGATGAATTCGGGGAAGAAGTGAGTTTTTCAGAACACAGGCGGACAACACACCAGAACTTTTCATAGCATATAATACAGGGGATTTATCAGTGTTTAGGGTTACTTGGTAATGCAGTAGGGGATGATTGACGGATGACGCGGTATCATGGACGTCCTTTTCACTATCCAGGAGGGGACTGAGGTTTGAAATACCAGACAGGGAAGCTCGCTTTGCCATGGCTGACAGGAGATAGCAACAATTCGTGAGATAACAGACAATGCAAAGGTGGCAAGAACATGGTTCAAAAGTAAAAACAACAACGAATAGATGAAACAGGATAAAATAACCCTTTTAACAGCTAGGAAAATCCGTAATAAATGCCAACATGACGTGCAAAAGCCGTTAGTACAGCTGTCGTCCACCTCACCAGCTGACATCACTGCGGGCGGTCCTGGAGTACGGTAGCGAACTTCGACCGGCACCCCCCGCAGTTACTCACAGCCGTCGATCACGGATCGCCCACGATCTTGACTAGTCAACTACGGGGGGTCGGGATTTGATAAACAACGCGCTATTTCTCCCCCCGCAATAACTTATCGGAAAGCACTTTTTATGGATCACCACCTCCGCTCAGGAAATTGCTCGGAGCTTAAGCTTAAATCAAAACATATATGTCAATAGAGTTAACATTCATCAAACTTCGGAATGCTTTTTTTTATGGTATAGTATAAAAACTTTATACTATAACATATGATTTTTTGATTTTCTAATTTTTTGTATTTTTGATATTCAAAAATAAAAACTGAAAAGGATATGCAGGTATGATCTACAACATCTGGCTCCACCTGGGGATAGTGTTTTTACCACGAAACACTAAGAACCTGTAGATCAGTGCCTTCACTTCGGGCATGGAGTCACATATTGCTTGACGGAAAATGTAGAATGGTCACACCGGATATATACAATGATGATGAAACTGCTTCTTAGTGCCGGAAATAATGCTTTAGATATTTCCCATTCACAGGCATATCTAATACTTCTCCTTCAAGATTTTCCAGCATGAAAGTATTATTCATCTTGACTTCATTGATTTTGAACGGACCATACCACAGGGATCAAATTTGCCGTGTTTACCTTTATCTTCCCTTCGGGTATCCCACCTCAATACCAAGTCTCCCTTTTGAAACATCATCTCCTTTGCTTTCCTGTCAAACATTGTCTTCATTTTCTGCTGATAAGTGAGCAATCTTTCCCGAACTTGATTTCTGGTTTCACTTAGCTCCATCACATTGTTCATCCTTCTGATCATGGCATTTGGTTCTGCTTGAGCATCTTGGAGGAAAGAAATCACAAGTTTTACCAACTCTGTGGGAAATAATGCTTGAGTACCATACACGAGCTCATAAGGAGACTTGCCAGTAGACCTCCTAGTGGTCATCCTTGTTGCCCATAGAGCAAAAACTAACTTTGTATCCCAATTCTTCTAGTTTTCACTGATGGTCTTCTTCAAAATTCTTACCAATTTTTTGTTGGAAGATTCTGCCAATCCATTTCCCTGTGGATGATAAGCTGTAGAATGAGACAATATCACGCTGTAAGTCTGACAAAAATTAATAAACCTGAGTGAACTGAAAACTTGGGCATTATCTGTCACAATCTTCACTGGACATCCAAACCTGCTAAAGATATTCTTCTCTAGAAACTTCATAACAACCAAATCATTTGCTTTCCTGGTGGGGATTGCCTCTACCCACTTTGTAAAATAATCTGTAGCAGTAAGGATCCACTTAAACTGCCCACTGGATGGTCGATTGATTTCTCGAATGAAATCCAACCCCCATTGTCTAAAAGGTTCTTCAATAAAAACAGGGAGAAGAGGTAATGGAGCTAGCTTTTTCTTTTCTGCAAATAATTGGCATTTTTGACAACTTTTGATTGTTTTATAGACATCAGCGAACATAGATGGCCAATAGAAACCTGATTTTAATGTTTTATGAGCAGTTACCTTCCAGCTGTAATGCCCTCCGCACAAGCATTCATGATATTCTTTGATCACTTCTGAAATTTCTTCCTCTGTCAGACATAACAACAACACACCAGCCAGGTCCTTCCAATATAATTTTTCTTCAATTATGACATAAGGCTGAGCCTTAAGTTTTAAAGCTCTGTACTTAGCCCTATTTATTGAAGGGGGGCATGAAAGAAAGCATAAATAATGGACAATATCCTTATACCACTCTGAGCAGAGAAATTTATACTTAATTGCTATCTTTGACTGATTATCACCTATTTCTCCATCGACTTCCTCTACAGGGGCCAACAAATTGATTCCCAATGCTTGGAAATTGGACTCTGTCAATAATTTGGCCAATCCCAATCCTTTAACCAGCTTGGTTGGTTTTACATCCAAGTCATATTCCTGGATTTTAGCAATCCATTTTCCTCTTTTACCTTCCACATCGCTCTGTATAAGCACATCTTTTATAGCTGAATTGGGAACGTATGCTAAGATTTGAGAATGAAGGATATAAGTTCTGAAAGCTTTCAATGCTTTCACCAAAGCATATACTTGTTTCTCCAATATATTATATTTTAATTCTGCATCTCGGAGAACTTTACTAAAATATGCTACAGGATGTTCATGCTTTTCTTCATTTCTCTGTAATAACACAGCAGCAATTGTTGAAGGAGATGCAAACGAGAAAATTTGAAATGGCTTCAAATAATCTGGACTAATGAGAACAGGCGCTTCCTTTAAAGCTTCTTTAATCCTTTGGAAAGACTCTCTGGCTTCTTTGTCCCACCTCACTTCAGCATCTTTTTTCAACATGTCCGTTATCTTCTTGACAATTTCTGCGTAATTGGGAATGAATCTTCTGAGAAAATTAATTTCTCCAAGAAATCTCTGAATATCTTTTTTGCTTTGGGGCAGTGGGATAGACTTTATTGCTTCAACTCTTGTTGGATCGATCTTCACACCTTCCTTAGAGACAATGTGGCCAAGTAATTTACCCTCCTCCAGGGCAAACAAATACTTTTTAGGATTCAGTGATAATCCAAACTTTCTACACTTCAGGAGGGCTTTCTGCAAATGTTGTAAATGCTCTTCATCGGAATTTGAGAAAATTGTGACATCATCTAAATAAACCACCACGAACTGATCACCTACGAATGCAATATCCATCGCTCGTTGGAACATGGCCCTCGCATTCATCAGGCCAAATGGCATCCTGGCGTACATGAATGTTCCCCAGGGCATAGTGAATGTAGTTTTCTTCTGATCTTCCTTCTCCACATCCACCTGGTTATACCCTGAAAATCCGTCCACCATAGATAACCTATAAGCTCCAGTCACTTTTTGTAAGACAAAATCCATTTTCGGCAAAGGATAATTATCTTTCAATGAAGCCCTGTTCAAATTCCTGAAATCTACACACAGCCTTGTCTCTCCATTTTTCTTTCGGACTGGTACAAGATTGGAAACCCAATCTGAATATCTGAGTGGAACAATTATCTTGGCTTGCAGCAATTTCTTTATTTCCTTTTCGATCGGAGCCAACAGCAATGGATTAATCTATCTGAGCTTCTGTTCATGTGGCTTGACTCCATCCTTTAGTGGAATTTTATGCTGTATGATACTCTTATCATATGTTTTCAAATCATCATAAGACCAAGCAAATACATCTTTGAATTTTTTGAACAAATCCACATACCTTTCTTTGTAGTGCTTTCGGACCCCTTTGAACAACTTAATTGTTTTAGGCTCCTATTGAGTCCCTAAATTGCAATCTTCCACCTGCTCATCTTGGTTTTCTTTCCTCTGATTCATTGCAACGTCATTTGTATCAAACAATATTTCAAGAGGCACCAAACCTCTTGGAAAAACATTATCTTTAAACTGAATGATTTTTTGACCACCAATATTCTTCTTCAGAGTCTTACGAGCCGATTCATCTTCATCAGATTCCAAATCAATCTGATGATCTTCAAAATATTCAATCATTAACAGAAACTACTTAATCTGTTCATCGTCCTCAAAGACATGCCAGTGTTTGATATTGTCAGGAATCGAAGGTCTATGTCTCATCTCAATTTCATACCTTAGTTTCGGACTGATAGGAGGTTTGAATGTACTCGCTGCAACTGCCAAAGAATCGGCCATTCTATTCTCTTCCCTTGGAACAAACTGTAAGTTGAAGGCTTCAAAATAATTTTCGATCAGATCCCAGACCTAATTCCGATATGCTCTTAACCTGGGATGTTTAGTTTGACATAAATTCTTGATCTCTCTTATAATTAATTCTGAATCCCCAAACACAGTCATAGACTGAATTCCCATCTGCTTAGCTGTCTGCAAACTAATAATTAATGCTTCATATTTAGCAACATTATTAGTGGATTCAAACTCCAATTTGAAATAAAAAGGCACAAGATTACCTTCTGGAGAAACAAAGATGAAACCAGCTCCGGTGCCTTCTTTGGAAAACGCCCCATCAAAATAACACTTCCACAGCTTATTCGTATGTAGCTCCTTATGTACAATTGCTGAAGGGAGCTGCCCTTGAGATTCTTCAGCAAATTCTGCATCTTCATGCAGCATGAAGCAAGAGAGGTCATCCTTCTCTTGGCCATAAATTGGTGAATTACCTGCATCTTTCTTGGTAGTAGTTTTTTGAAATCTAGTCTCTCTATACAACCTCCTTTCTTCACCATTGAAAACGGGAATGATACCGTATGAAAATCTAGCTTCAAAACTCCTCCAAGATTTTTCCCCCATGATCTACATAGTAACATACCAAACCTGGCAGGAATATCTGCCACTACAACATCCATCATAATGCTTTTGGCTGGGATTTGAGCCAATGTAACAACCATATCCTTAATCAGACCCACACATTTTACCCTTTTTGAGTCAAAAGAATAAAGATCTCGATATGGCTTAGTGATTTGCAAATTCAACTCTTTCATCACACACAATGGCATCAGATTGTGGGACGCACCAGAATCTAGCATGCAGTTATGTAGAACAAAATCATGTAACAGAAGTGATATATAAAAAGGAGGGACAAATGAATCTACCTCTTCAACATGAGGTCCAAATGTAACCACTGGTTTCTCTTCCTGCAGATTTACTATATCACCTACTTCATCAGACTGAGATAAATTGATAAACTCGGCAATCTCTTTCTTATAACCAGGTGTTTTCATTAACTCAAGAAGAGGTACTTGAATCTTCACTTTCTCCAACTCTTTTGACAAACTGAAAGTTTGATTTGATTTTGTCAACTTTTCAGGTTCTTCTTGATCTTTCTTTGAATTTGAGTTTTGATTAGAAACAGTAACGAATTTCTCCAAAATATTAGAATCCCTAACTTTTGTTTGAGAAGCTTTTGCTTGCTACTTTTCCTTCTTGTTTTCTTCGTTCATGTGCTTTTTCCCCTTATCTGTTTTCTTAGTTTGATCTTTCTGGAATGGAGTCGCCATTGGAGCAGGTGCTGCTTCTGACTCTTTTTCTTCATTTTCTTGAGTCCTTAGTCTCTTCTTTGACCTTAAATCATACTTTTTATGCAACTCAGATTGCATGAAGTCTGTGAACTGTCTGCAGTAATCATCCATCTCTTCTTGATCAAATGAAAGATCATTTTCTTCCATTTCTTCTTCTTCAGATTCTTCTTCTGTTTCATCATCTTCCATATACACAGCATAAATTCAAGCATCATCCTCTCCCTCATCATCATCATCTGCTGAACGGGACAGGGCTGCCTCTATGTACAAAGGTGCTTGCACCTGACCTTGATATTTTCTTTCTCTTTGTAGAATCTGCAGGGGCTGTTTTTTAAATTAGGGAATAAAAACCCCTCTATTATGTCTTGCAGGCTTACTATCTATTTCCAACTTTACCAATTTATTTGACAGATTATTTATGACCTTAGTCATGTCATCAATTCTCTGATCTTGAGCTGAGGCTTCTTCTTTAGCCTTTCCTTTATCTGAAACTTTACCAGTAGCGGACATATTAGCCTCAATCTCCAGAGCATCAGTTTGAATATGTTCCAATGTAGGGGACCTTCTTTCTCTCAACGTGAAACTGAATTCTGGTTCAAATGCACCAGCAAAAAAAACCCTAGCTCCAATAGGAGGAGGCTTCATTTCTTCAGGCAAACTATTATACAATTTGTTAAATCTCTTAACAAAATCATTCATATTTTCATCGGATTTCTTCTTGATTGCATTAAATTCTGTCAAAGAATAGCCGTGTTCCCTCTTTTCGCCCCACCTTTCAATGAAACATCTTTCTAGGGCCTCCCAATCGTTAATGGAACCATTAGGTAATTATTTGAACCATTTCCTTGCCTCTCCACTTAGAGACTGGACAAAGAGTCTCATAACAACATCTAAATGTTCAACGTTTAAATTCTCTGCAAATGTGCAAAACAGGGGCAAGTGTTGTTCTGCGGTTATTTCATCTTCACCAGTAAATCTAGAGAGTAACTTGAGATGCTCCTGAGGCATATCATGCAGTGGTTGGGGTAGATTCAATGGTGCATATCTATTCATCAAGAAAGCAGGGGCTGCAGGGACTACCATGTTTACGCTCGTGTTAACTGCTCCTTGAGCGGGGGTAAAATGAATACCAGTTGTGGGTAGGGATGAATGAGGTGAAACAACTGATATAGGAATTGGACTATGAATGACTACAGAGGAGCTGGCAACTATATGAGACTGAATTCCTGTAAAATGAAAAGACACAAACTCCAAAGATTGCTCTTCTAATGTGGGTTCTTGAAAATGAATGGGTGATGGTGATGATTCTTCTTCTGAGAAAATGAGTTTCCTGGAAGCTTTCCTGGATGAGGAAATGTGTGAACTGCTGCCAGGTGTGAGCAGTGTAGTTTCAGGTGTATCTAGTATTTTTGGTTTCTGGCCCTTCTTTGAAACAAGCTTCTCAGGATTAGACAAAACATGAACTTTTTGCTGAGAGGTATCTGACCTCGTGTGAGGTGTCTTGGGAGCCAGAGATATTTTCAAACAATCACAGTGTACTATTTCCTCCTCTCTAAACAACCAGAGGAAATGTAAAACAAAACCCAGGGAAAATCTTCGAATCTTCGTTCCCCGGCAACAACGCCAATTAATGTTGTTCCTTGAGAAACAATTCCTTGTTGTGTAAAGGAATCCGTGCTCAAGACATTAAAGATTATGTCACAAACAAGTATATATCTTTCTTTTTTTATTAAACCTTCAAATATTAATAATATAATCTCCAAATATCAAATCCCTACAAGTTCTGCAATGCCATTTTCTCTTTATGCCAAAGTGAATGAATGGAAGACGAAGAAAGAAAAGGACTTTAAATTGATATGCTGCTTAAAACAGAATCTATCATTATAAAACCCTGAAGAAGTGAGAAACAATAAAGCTAAAATAGAGGAGCGCCCATTAAGGATGTTTAACTCTTAGATACACAAATATCAAGAGACCTGCAGCTCAAATCACTCTACTTTATTCATAGATATGGAAACGAAATGATAACTGGAAAACTATTCAACACAGATAGAATAATGGAAACTTCCAAAAATTTTCATTGATTCAATATTTTTCAGTACAAAATTAGTCTTCAAGGTCCCAAAACTCGGAACCTTTCTCTTTCTTCAAATTGTCTTTAAATACATTATGACAAAACAATTTCCAGTAATGAAACTGATTCTAACTACTCTAACCAACTTTAACTGCCTAAACTGTTAACTGTCATGGAGGTACATGCCTCGAAAAAGTATTATTACATTTACATAATCCTGAGAAATGACATAATGAGGATTTTAAAACTTCTAATCTAAAGGAACAACTGGTCCTGAAGTGGCTGCGGAATCAACAACTACTTTTGATTTGTCCGTTGGAATCTTCTTTGTTGTGTCAATGGAGAAGATTTTTCATTTTTTCCAAAGTTCACTTTGAGTTGTAAGAGAATTCCTGTAGCTAAGGTATTCCAATCTAAATGCAACTGCCTGAGTGTGAGTGAGCCTTTCTGTGAAGAGTGCCTTTACCATCCATAACAAATTGAAGTGCCTCTGTAAAAAGTTAAACATTGTCTCTCCCTTTAAAACTTGTGTCTTTTCATGTCTGCTATCTGCTCTTCCATTTGCCAGTGTTAATGCATCTTCATAAAATTTCCATGTCAAAATATTTCCCTTTTCTGTCCAGCATGAGGGCAAACCTGTTCGGATCAATTTATCAAAAGTTATATCAAACTTCTTTACCGCCTCTTTAATTCTCAGCAACCTTTTCTCTGCAACTTTTCGTAGATCATTCTTAATTATCATTTTATTAACTTCTTCAGCATAGAAGTATCTGTCTTGTATATCAATTTATTCTAGCTCTTCATCTGATTTGGAATTGATAGAATTTAAAAACCTCCTAGCCCAATTTGCTCTTTTAATGAGCATTTGTTTTTCTGATGATATCTCCTCTTCATGGTCTGAGATGAGGCGTTTCTCTATAGCAATTATACTTAGGGAATCCCAATTTGACTTCATTTCAGATATAATTTCAGTCCAAATAATATCTTTAGCTCTTAAAAGTGAAATGTTACCTTTAAGCTTCTCCTTGAGCTCCTTAATTTCATCCTCAGCCTTTTGTAATTGCTGCTTATTTTCATTTGCTTTATTTTCCCATCCTCTCATCACCTTAGTAGCTGTTTCCAAATCAAACTGAACCCGCTTAAGATCACCTTCAGCTATCTTCAATTCTGTGCTGAGATGAACAATTTGGGTTTGAGGATCCGCATCACTGTCACCTGTAGGAACAACAAAAGTGCAAGTATGATTTTGAATTTGATTCTGCAATAATATGGCAGTCTGCTTCACTTTGGACAATTCTTCATCTTTTTGTAACAATTACAAACGTAACTCTTCCTTTTCTTTTTCTACCTCAGCTACTTCTGCAGCCATTGAGTGCTCTGTAGCTGGTAATTTTAACTTTTTCCTTAGTGAGGATATTTCTACTTTTGCACTTTTCATGAGTTTTTGAATTGCAGCTTTATCATTTGGATCCACACCAATTTTCATAATGATCTTCTTCAACTCTTCATTTTGAGTTGTTAATGCCCTTGAATTAGCTTTCTCCATTTTGCATTGTCTGATGACCTTTGCAAGCATGTTTTCAGTCTTGACTGTTGTGGCATTGGTCTTGCTCAAATCATTTACAATCAACTGCCCGGTCTGCATATGAAGATTCATTTTGTCCCACAATGGGATCTTTTTAACATCCATGATTATGTTTACCTCCTTAAAGTTGCCCGAAGATCCTAGGGAAACTCCTGTCGGATGTGACAGATCCATATTAAACTGATCTCTTTCAAGATCCATCACAGTCAATAATCTGGTCTGGTCAACAGCTATGTGGTGTTCTGCTTGTGCTTCTATATTGGCTTTTATCCTCTGGTTCCTTTCCTCAATCTGTGTGAACATTTTCTTTACTGAAGGAGCCTTTTCCAAATAAAGTTCATGTCTTCTAGGAGATGAGGGGAGGTCTTGTTCTTCATTTACCTAGAGAGTAAAACCAGGTGAGTTGGAAGAATGGTCTTCTTCTAGTTTGGTTCTTTTTTCCTCTCAGGGTTCCTCATCATCTATTTCAACAATATCTTCTCTACCTCTTTTGCTCGCCCTTTCCAAAATCGCAGGTGTTTGAATGATGGTCTTTGATGAACTTGACTCACCAGGATTAGCCAGTTTCTCCAGATCAAGTTTACTTACATGGGAAAATGCAGCATACCCATTCTCAACCCTTTTCTGAGAAATTATTCCATGTGGATCATAAGGCCATTTTTCTCCCAACAACAACTCTGTCCCTTCCAACATTTTGCAGACTTCATCAAAAGCTTGTCTCGTGTTGACCACAAAAGGTCCCACACTCATAGGAAATTTGTACATCAAACCTTTCTTCATGGGAAGAAAGTGAACTTGGTCTACATTAATACTTTTCCTTATAAACTCCAGGGCGAAAAGTCGCATGGGTACAAAGGTTGAGAGTCTATAGGGCTCAATGCTAACTCCATACAGCCTTATCTCTTTGTATTCTTCGAATACAAACCAATCTCCAAATTTGCAATTGGGTCCTAGCTGTAGGAACTCCCGGGCTTTTGGTAGAAAGCATGGAGGAGGAGTTCCATTCCAAATTTTATAAGCAATAGACATGAAATGGTCACCAAATTCAAATAGCCCTGCTTCATTCTCTTCTTTCCTAACCATATCGGTCCAGAATAAAACTGATTGCTTATTTTTATTACTATCAACTATATTTAAACCCAAACTCATGAACTCTTCAACATTTTGATACAAAAATAAATAAACAACCAATGATGGAAATCTAAAGGAACCTGTTAGAGGAAAAGCTATCAATTGGGAATTTACTATTTCCTGCCAAAAATACGGAATGTCAAGGACCACCCCTGGTTTCATCATTAGTGCAAACATCCCCAAGACTGATTTATCAATTTTGTGGTCGTCGTCTTTTCCTAAAATCTCCGTGATGCAGCTAAGAACTGGCCTATACTGAACATTGAATGCCTCCAAACTGAACTTTTCTCCTTCAAACTGAGTTTTTTCTGGATTCGATTTCAAAAATGACATACAACGACTGAAATCTTCATTTGAAAAGTCTTCAAAATACTGAACCAATGAATCCTCGGAGAATTGTAACGGAGACTCATCTTCTGGAAAGCACAGTGCTTGGCGAATTAGTCGTGTTGATACCTGCAAGACATTTTCCCCCTGAGAATTCATGACGAAACATTTTCCAGGGTACATTGATGAGACTAACCATGAGATGAATTCAGGGAAGAAATGAGTTTTCGGAACACAGGCGGACAACACACCAGAACTTTTCATAGCAGATAATACAGGGGATTTATCAGTGTTTAGGGTTACTTGGTAATGTAGTAGGGGATGATTGACGGATGACGCGGTATCATGGATGTCCTTTTCACTATCCAGGAGGGGACTGAGGTTTGAAATACCAGACAGGGAAGCTCGCTTTGCCATGGCTGACAGGAGATAGCAACAATTCGCGGGATAACAGACAATGCAAAAGTGGCAAGAACACGGTTCAAAAGTAAAAACAACAACGAATAGATGAAACGGGATAAAATAACCCTTTTAATAGCTATGCAAATCCGTAATAAATGCCAACATGACATGCAAAAGCCGTTAGGACAGCTGTCGTCCACCTCACCAGCTGACATCACTGTGGGGGGTCCTGGAGTACGGTAGCGAACTTCGACCGGCACCCCCCCGCAGTTACTCACAGCTGTCGATCACGGATCGCCCGCGATCTTGACTAGTCAACTACGGGGGGTCGGGATTTGATAAACAAAGCGTTATTTCTCCCCCTACAATAACTTATCCGAAAGCACTTTTTAACGATCACCACCTCCGCTCAGGAAATTGCTCGGAGCTTAAGCTTAAATCAAAACATATATGTCAATAGATTTAACATTCATCGAACTTCGGAATGCTTTTTTTTATGGTATAGTATAAAAAATTTATACTATAACACATGATTTTTTGATTTTATAATTTTTTTTATTTTTGATATTCAAAAATAAAAACTGAAAAGGATATGCAGGTATGATCTAAAACAGCCTCTATAAGTAACTCACCATTCTTCATTGTTTATGGAAAGGAATTTATCCTTCCACAAAAAGAACCTTATCCAGAAATGCAACAATGCATTGAGGAATTGTTGAAATTAGAAGAAACCAAGGAAAGAGCTAAATAAACCTTTACTAGTCACCAAAATACTACCCAAAAGTGATTTGATAACCACTTTGTGAAATTTTTTGAAATCATACATCTCATTTTGAAATGAGACAAGGCTCATGAGGAACACGAAAAACACAAAAAATTTCAGAAACCATAGCTTCATCCTTTTCAAATTTTTCAAAATATTGACCCTTCCACTGATATCCTATGATCCTTAAATGTGGAGAAAAAAAACTCTTCATTTGAATGGAAAATTCCTTAACACATATTTTTCTTAAAATCCTTTTGGATAGCCCCTTGTAAATATGTATATAACTTCTCATAGTGTCTTTCCTTAAAAATAAACCTTATTTGAAACTTTGTAAATCCTAGACTTTATCAATTATTATGAATTGGTTCTGCATTAGGAAAAAAAATATCTTTGTCATAAATCACTATTGTAAATTTATACTAATTAAATTTTAACATGGATTTATGTTTTACAAAGAGGTGTAACTATGATGCATAAAACTTGTGTGTATGATTTATCTCTATGTAATAATTATTTTCAAGGAAAGTAATTTGACACATTACTCTTCATAAGAGTCCCTCCCACTTCATATTTAAAATATGTGGTGCTAGGAGTGAAAAGGATTCAGATAAAAAGGATATGGTTTGTGCACTTTGATAATGCATTACATCAAAATAAATTTTGTATCGCCTTTCTTCGTATCCACCTAAATTGCTAACAAAATGAATTTGAACAATCTTATCAAAGGCGTGATTTTAAATATACCATAGGAGGTTGAAAGGAAAAAAAAAGTGTGGGAAGTGTATACAAACTCATCGAAGCTATTAATCCTCACTGTTAGTAGGTCAATGTATGTTTCATACTCAGGGATATGGACTCTCGAGGTAAGCGAAGTGCATAATCTTAGTGCAACATCTTTTTCTTCCTAAGGTGCGATGCCTAAACTTGATTGAAGTTCCCATTATAACATCCACAATAGTTCATGCATTCTTTCTAATCCTTAGTTCTTGACTCTTATCTCTTTCCTTAATAACTCGTAATCCCAAAAAATCCCAATTCTGGACAATATCTCCATCAAATACCATGAGTTGACCCTTGATACATCATACAATGTCAAATATTTTCATTCTCAGATCCCAGATCTTGAGAGAGACCTCAACTGGACACTCCTAAGGCACTTGAAGGCATGATGTTGATATTGGCCATCCTTCACATTAGCCCTAGAGAAAAATCTTAAAACTCAGGAAAACATCCCCATATCAGATGTTGGGACTTTATACCTTACCCAACTGATTAGTTCTGCATATAACTGAGACCTGATAGACAATGATTATAATTAATCCATGATTAATTAAAATAAACCATGGGTTAATAAATTATTTAATTTAAGATTACTAATGGACCTTACACTAATATTTCACATTATTTTCATGTTTTAAATGTTCCATGTACCAAAATTTCTTACACCAAGAATCACATGTCTAATTCAATCACTCTGTAATTAATGGCATTCATTAACTTCATGGGTGCACTATGCTTCCCAAATGCATTGTAACTTGTTCAAATTTAAATTCATTAATTCCATTTTCATTTGTAGGAAAATTCAGACTTCACTCAGATAATTTTCATATAATGGCGGGAAATGGAAAAAAACAACATAAGCTCATTCGACAACCACCTTAGCCATGAAAAATGGAGGATTTAGATATCAAAAGCCTGAAATATGAACTCATCACTAATACGATGTAAAAATTGGAATAAAGAAGCAATTATTGGCTCAAAATATACAAATTTTTCAAGCAAGAAAGTAAGTCTAAGTCAGAAGAGATTTAGGAAGAGGTAGGCATAACATAAAACGTTCTCCAAACTATCGTCGATTCTTACCTACATAAAATCGTAGCACAACTAAAGTTAGCTTCTTACACTTATATTATCATATGGGCACTAGATCATGTGGACTTTCCACCTCCAACCATATGGAATCAGAAAGGGGTCGTCGTTGAGTCTTTCAGTAAAATATACAATTTTCCGCAACCTGAAATTGTTTGAAACAAAAATTTTCTTGAGAAATTTAATGCAGAAGAATGTGTCCAATATGAATTTACATTTCCCCAACTGCTTAATGAATGGATATATAATAAAAATATATTTAAGGAAGAAATATGCAAATTCCCAACTACTCCTTCTAAACTATGGATTGTATATGTTGTCATCATGTTATTCGGATTGTTTGGGGGAAAATACCCCACCCATTTCAAATTACATTGGGTTACCCTCATTCAAAAAACCCTTAGTGGTTATGTTTTTAATTTTTCCAATATCTTGTTTGATAATATTTACAAGAACATTGAGTCTTTTAAAGAATGCAAATCAGATTCACAAAACCATCTTTTCTAAATTTCGGTGTACATTATGGGCACAATCTTATTTTTCACTCCCTTCCCTAAAATAGGTTTGAATTGGACTCCAAATTTAGACGAATCCATACACATTGTCATTCTCTTTTATGGGAATACATAGCCAAGTAAATTTTTTACCATATCTACTATTTTGTAATCATTCCCCTCTATGAAACATTTTGTGATTTCCAGCCACCTTGAATTACTCAGGAATCCAAACATGGTATAGGACAAATGGGTGATTGGTAATTTGAAGAAACATTATCTTATTTAATAATTTATGGTTACCCCCCCCCCCCCCCTATTCTTTTCCTCTATATGCACATGATAGGTTTATTTGTAGAGAGGTGGCTTATCAAACTGTTAGCCACCTATAAAATTTGTTATATCAAAAGGTGGCTAAATCATTTTTGGAGCCTTTAAGAAACAGTTTTAATTGCTAAAAATGTTATCTCTTGAAGACTCCCGAAGACATCATGCCCTTGGTTTAAATCTTCACTGCTGTTTCCATTTCAAACTCTGAAATTCTGTTGATTTCATAGAGGAAATACTACTGCAAAACACCAATTTTTCCCTTTTTTTCACTTCAAACTAACCTTCATTTTTTACCCCTTTCATCCCCATGGAATTCCTCTATTTTCCATTTTTCTCCTTTTCCCCTTCATAAGATCCTCTTTACAAAGTTTAAAACTCACTTTTAAACTTTGATAAAACCCCCAAATCCATAAAAAACCTGTGAAAATTTTCATGAAAAATACGTTTTTTAAACTACAGGCTTAAGCCCCTTTGGGATAAATCCTAACCACTTCCCCACATGTGCCGCACCCTAGAACTAGGTGCTAGACTCATAAAGCGCTTATCGTAATCGTGATTTTCCATCAACACAAGTCTTTTTTTTATTTGAAAGTCTGATAACGATTAGCCCTTTATATATAACACTCTAGTCCTTTGATCCTTTTTCATAAACCCGAGGGCCCACAATCGAGAGCTAAACGCTGTATAAACCCATCTCCGATGCATATTTCCCTTTGTTAATTCAAAAAACACACTTTCCCTAAGTTTTGGTCTAAACCCGCCAGAATGATGTTTTTTAATGAAAAAATGGGTAGATTGAAAAGTCCCAAAGCGTTAATCGCATCAGAGAATTCAAAATGGGTAGATTGAAAGATCGACATCGAAGTTCTAATGTGATTGGCCTGTATACATATAAGCCCTGGGCCTATCGCATTCCATATAAACTAATGGCCCCGCATATGGGCGCCAATCCTTTTCATATATATATAACCCACCCCAAGCCATAAAACCTTTGTATTTTCGATAATTTTGGGTTTTCCTATAATATAATGGTCCTCGCTTGTTTAATGGTCAGATCTTTTCTCCGCCGTTGATCATTGGGCCAATCCGATGGTCTATGCAAAATCACATCGGCATTTTTCATCGGCCGTGTTAAACATTTCCCCACCTCTGATTGACATCCCCCGATCCATTCTCTGCCATCGATCTGATCTGCAGATCGACGACCCATAATCCATCGCTTCGGCACCTCCATGTTCTTTGCCCCGCTGATGCCAATAGCTCCGATTGCATCTGGGTCGTCCACATGTCCAGATCAGACAGTCCAGATTGCATTTCCGGACTTTGGTTTAAAACATGTGTCCCGCTTCATTATGTTTTTGGCCAAATCCCGACCGTTGATCTCTGCAGATCAACGGCCCTTATTAACCCATTCTCCGACTTTGTATTATTTCATTCAGCCCACAGATCACATCCTAGCCATTGATTTATTTCATCTAACGACTCATATCAAACCCGACATGCCTACCTCCTATGGGTCCTGCCTGTTTCAAAATTTGATCTCGGCCATCCATCTTAGATCCGATGGCCCATATTGAAACCGCCCCACTTATTATCACCCGCACACTTATCTGTTATTTTTCTCTTTCCACAGCCGTCAGATCTGCGACCCCTGATCTAACAGTGGGCATTCGTTTTTGCTTAAGTTTGAGCACGGAGGTTAATTCTCAGAAATTACACGATATAAGCTGTTTTTGAGAGACACGTGTCACCCTCTGACACATATCACGTTCCAAAAGGCAAAACCACCTCCCCACTCTTTTGCCATGCGAAACCCGTGGTTTATCCACCAAAACCATATTTCCCCATTTGTATTATAAATCATCGCATGCGCCTTCTGTCGTTGATCCTTGCAAATCGATGGCTCAGATCTAATTCCTCATTATACTATCGCCCTCCGCTTCTACCAAAGGTTTTTAACCTTATTTCTTTATATTTCCTCCATTTATCTATAAAGTGAACCCCTCACTTTATTTTCTCCCAACTTATTTCGACCGTTGATCTCTGCAAGATCAACGGCCCGGAGTTAATCCTTTGCACCATTTCATCAACCACTCTCCTTTTGACTTCTACACACAAATCTCCACCATTGGATGTTGCCATCCAACGAACACGCTCCTTCCCACAACCTCTGAAGAAATTTTACTAAAAAACGCAGCATTTCATAACATTTGTGTGTATTTTTCAAGTTTTTCCATTATATCAAAGGAAAACCAAAGGCTGGGGATGAAGATCCCCCATGCCTTTTTACATAAATAATATCATTACATATGGTTCAAACTTCACATTTCGTCAATGCTTCACAGGCATTGATGCAATATGGACCTTTTATAAACTTGCACATCAACAAGACACAATAAATTAAATCAAAACAAAAGAGTATCAGTGTTGAAGACTTAAACACAACAGAACAGAAGATTGAAGACTGTTTTCACAGTTTTGGAAGATTACGGTTAAGATCAAAAATCAAAATCCTAATCCTCCAAATTAGAACGCAATTAAAGACAAATCAAAAGATTTATCAGTCAGAAAGAGCCTCCACCACCACATCAGAGGCTAATTGATTCCTCTCAGCTACCCAATGACACCTGTAGCCTCAAAGCATTCAACAGAGGCCGAATTATGATTAAAAAAGAAGATATTTGCCTCAGCGCAGCCGAATAGTTAATTCTTCTAGAAACATAGCCTTAAAGTCAATAAAAGGTCCCACCAAGATTAACTCTTAAATGTAAAACAATTAATACAGACAAGCATCTGTAAACTTCTCCATCGAGCCCCTCAAAGGCCGAGAAGTATTAAAAGTCTGTATTAATTGATTCAGGAGATCTTTTATCAGATCCCAACTCCTCATTTCTTCTATAAATACTCTTGCAGAAGATGAGAAAATGTTGGTTTCAGAACTTGGAAATATACTTGAGTTTGAAACTTCTACTTGTAAATAGTGTTCACGGGCTCTTGAAGCTCTGCTTGTGATTAAATAAGTTAGGCTGAGAAGTGAAGATGATTTCTGAACTGAAACATTGGACTTGAAGTTGTAACTGGTTTGAAGCATCAATATAAGTTGATTTATGGGATCCTGGTCTATGTCGACAGCGATGTTATTTCTTATTGTAAATCGTTATTTTATTTTTGTTTTCACTTTGTCCATCTTCTCTGATAAAGAACAGCAAGCATAGAGTTAGGATTTACTGTATATCAGTACCCTTCTCTGACTGATAAGCTTTATCTATATGTTTTCTTCCAAATTGTGTTGTTTAAGAATGATTTAAATAAGTTTAAGCAGTTAGGAATGTTGGCGTTCCCTCATCCTACTGTCTGATCTAAATGTTTTTCTTGAATGTTATTTTCAGTTTATGTTAAGTAGAGATGAACTAAGGAAGTGATGGTGAGCCCTGTCCTAGTTTTATCCCCAAAAACTATCTGAAAGTTTCCCTAAGAGTGTGTTGAAAGCAAGCTAGGTTCAAAGTCCTTACCTGATCTTAGACCATTTTTTATTATCTTATGTGTTTATCTTGAAATTTTACCAAGTAAAGCAAAGCTAGGGAAGTTTATGGTGAGCCCTGTCCTCTAGTTTCTCCTCCAACAGTTGCTTTTTAAGTTTCCCTTTATGTTTAAAATGTTTTTCTATTGAAAGTGCATAAAAATCTGGCTAGGTTCAAAGTACTTACCAGATCTTAGATTACTTTTATGTCTTTCTTAAGTGTATGCCAAAAGCAGGATAGTTTCAAAGTACTTACCTAATATTAGGTTGATCTTTGTTCTTCATTTGTTTAATTCTCCTTCTTATTGTATCATTTCATTCCATAAAATCAACTTTAAAGATATCCTTAGACATAGATGAATTGCCCCATGGACCACTCTTGCTCCTTGTTTTTTCAATTAAACCCTATTATGACTCCATAGCCCAATGGACTAAAAACCAGCGTTATATTTATCTTTTCAGCCAAATCTTGTTATGATTGCTTGCAACTTCACACCTTTTAAACTATTTCCATTTATAACTTTCCACTCAAATAATAATCATGCTCAACCATCCAAAACAAAAAAAAAACCCTCAGACTTCATAACTAACCTAATATCAATACCCAAAACTTTAAAGATAAATCCATCTTTACACTTTATTGGATAGATCCCTCTCCAGATTCAGGAGGGCTAGATCCTAGAATCCCAAAGTGGTTGAAATAGTGTTTCTCCTTGCAATTGGACTTTGCCAATCTTGCTAATTACAGGGAGCTAACATCTCTGGCGACTCCACGGGGACTGAGTCTAATTTTCATCTTAGGTTCCCTTGAAACGTCATACAAACTTTGTGAGTAAAAAGCATCCCTTTCAAGCACTACCAAACCAATGGTAATCATGATGAAACTTGTTTGAATCAGTGAAAAACTAGGAAAACCCTAGGATTCTCATAAGAGTTTATCTAACCTTGAAGGATCAGCTAGCTTAGCCATAAGAGTAGACTGTCTTTGTGTCATAACCGTAGCTAAGTTTTGAAACAAATTTAGCACACTCATAGAAACCACGAGAACTGGAAAATAACTCAGAAATCCCAAAAATATTTCAAATTGGTATTCAATAAACATGGTGGTGGACCATAAAACCTTTTACCTCCAAAAGAGCTAAAAACTTCCACTTAGTGACTCCACAATCCTAAACAAACCTTAAGACTCCACTAGGAAGAACCTTTATCATTATAACATCATTAAAACTCAGTTAGAGGACTGTAGGATTAAAATTTGTGTAAAAACAGATCAATTAACCTCTTAAAGACTGTCGTATCTGGTTGAAAAATACAAAACACAGCATAGTGGCTTCTAGAAAGATTCATACTAGGGCCTATCCTGACCCCGACCCTCCTGAGATAGTTGATAACCCTGAAAGTATCCTTAGTAAGTCTCCTGGGATTAAAATTTCAACTGTTTTCGGATCACCCTTGAGAGCTAATTCAGTTCCTGAAAATCTTGCAGCTCTACAACAATCACAAGATGACTTAAGAAATCCATTTAGAACTAGGTCGCTTGGTGATTTAGATCAGCTAGATTCTGAGTCTTCACTTTCATATCCTGAAACAAGTGAAAATCCTGGTAGTAGACAAACAACACCACCTGATTCACACTTCCTTCTCAATTTATGTGTCTCTCATCCAAGATCAGCTCAGCAGTCTATTCCTGGTCCATCCACATCAACTCATCCTACATCCACTGTTCAAACCACTCCACTCCAACCCACTTTCACCCTTGTTAATCCACCTTTTGTAAATCCACCTCCACCACATATAATGGCAGCATGGTATGCTCCCTTAGTCCTTCCTGTACCATTAGTCAATCTTCCACAGGACTACCAGTCCAAAATTCCATTATATGATGCTAGTAATGCTACAACTACATCACAGCATGTGGATAAGATGAATGAATACTTTGACAGAAATGACATTGATGATGAATCTGTCAAGCTTAGATTATTTGCTCAGAGTCTGGGGGGAGAAGTAAGAAAATGGTTTAAAGGCTTAGCCCCCATAGTATCAATGATCTTCAAGCCTTCCATCAGTCGTTCTTAAACAAATGGGAAGTGAAAAATAACCCTCTCCAAATCCCTTCTGATTACAAAAACCTCCACAGAAACACTGGGGAAAGTATACAAGCTTACTGCATTAGGTTTAATAGTGTGTATAATTCACTTCCCCAGATCTAAAACCTCCACAAGGCTCAGCGTTAAATAAGTTTCCTGAAGGGTTTGACCCTGAGATGGCCTATCAGCTGAGAGAAAGAGATCCTATAACCCTTGAAGATATGCAAAAAGGGGCTCTTGCTGTGGAAGTTAACTTGATGGAGAAGAGAGAAAGAATGAAGAATGAGAAGAGAGTGTCCTTCAGAGAGGAATCCACACCTTCTACTTCTAGCTAAAAGATGGAAATAATGATGGAGGAGATGATGAAGAAAATGAGCATTCTTGAGAGAGCACAAGCAAGTCAAAACCAAACTGCTCCTCAAAACAGAAACCAGAACCAGAATCAGAATTTTAGGAGAAACCAACCTCCAAACAGACCAAGGGAAGATGATCAACATATCACTCCTCCCTTTCATCAAAATTACATAAGTGAGGTTGAAGAAACAGAGGAAGATGATATCAACATGCTGAGAGTATATAATGATGACTTTGAGAGATAGAAAACAAGGTCTATACACACCTTATGATGACAAAAGATATGATGATGAGAGTTATTATCAAGATATGGAAAATGTTATCATAGAGTCTCAAAAATAATATGACCTTCGAAGTAAAACCAATCAAGAAACTCCCAAAATTAAAACCTTTGACAAATCTTCACCAAACAGCACTGTAAACAAACCCAAAATTGTAAAACAAAAAGATAGAACAGTGGCTGGAAATTCTGATTAAGGTAAAGAGAAAGGCACTCAAAACAATAAAAAATGGAGTGTAGACCTTAGTATTGTTAGCACCTCAGCTAATACTCCTGTGAAAATAATTTTGTCAAATGGAAATAGACAAAATCAACAAACAGATTTTGTTGATAGAGTAGTAGCTAATAAGGCTGAGACAAGTACTTCAAAGAATCAGATTCCTTTCAGCCTGGAGCAGGAACTTTCCAAAATTAAAATCTATGTTCCCTTGACTGATTTAACTTACCAAAATGTATATAGGACCCAAATTTTGAAGGCTTTAAACATAGATGATAATAATGACACAGTCAATCTTAACGATGACTAGCCAGAGCTCATTTTCGGTCCTAAGATTGAAGGAAGGTATCAAGAGGGACCTGTTCCTCCCTTTTATGTAAGTTTAAATGTTCATGACAAGATTTTTCATAATGCTATGCATGATTCTAGGGCCTCTCATAATTTAATGCCAAAAGCTGTAATGGAGAACATAGGTCTAGAAATCACCAGACCGTATAAAGACCTTTACTCCTTTAACTCAAGCAAAGTAAAATGTTTAGGATTAATCAAAGACCTCTGTGTTAACTTAGCTCAAATTCTAGCCAAATGTTTGGTCATGGATATTGTTGTGGCCAATGTGCCCCCAAAGTATGGAATGTTGTTATCTAGGTCTTGGGGGGCTAAGTTACAAGGGACTATGCAGATGGACATGACCTGTGCAACCATCCCTGTGTTTAATCAGACAAGAAAACTATACATGGAGTCCCATATGCAATATATGGTGACTAGTCAAGACAGACCTCAAAAATTTCCTCTGTATTCTGTAAATACAGGCCTCGATTCATTTATCTTGTTCAACGATGAAACATTTGGTGAACAAGTTACTTTAACAGACCCGAAGGCCGATAGATAGGAAGAATTAAATACTACAGAGTTGTCAAAATAGTTTTCTGCAATTGAAAACTTTAGCAAACCAAGCACAGGTCTTAAACTACAAATCCTTCATCCATTTCTTTTTCACCTTGATTCCTCAATACATTGAAAAACATGAGGAATTAAAACAGTTTCAACCAAGTGCTGATACTCATGAACAATCAGAAAGCACGTTAGTTGATGAGGACAGTAATCAAACAAAGGAACCAGAAACTAGTCCTCTATGGAGTATGTACTTTGATGGATCGTGCACTAGAAGCAATGCTGGTGCAGGTGTCTGGATTCGCAACACTGAGAACAACCACAGAGAAATCATTTCCTATAGATTAAACTTCCAGTGTTTGAATAACATAGCAGAATACGAATCCCTACTCTTAGGCTTACATCTGTTGAAAAAGTTAAGATCCAAAAGAATCAAAGTGCATGGGGATTATGAATTAATCATTAGGAAATTCAATGGGGAATACAATGCTAATCACCCCAGACTTAGGGCCTATCAAAACGATGTTGTGGATCTATTAAAAACTTTCGAGGAGTCCCAATTGATTTTTGTCCCAAGAAAAAGAAATATTGCGGCCCACAACTTAGCTTATGCAGCTAGAACATGCTTAACGCCATACAAAACCAAAGAAAGCAAAACTCAGATTAAATTCAGACCAGTTGTCCCTGATAACGAAAAATATTGGCAAGTGTTTGATGGAGACAAACAAATATAAGACTTCATGCAATTCAAAAATGAATTCGAACTACACAGTTCGGATTCAGATTATGAAACAAACTGCAAAAGTGAAGAAAATTTTCTTGGTGAGGAAGAACCATCTCCTGAGCTTGCTGATGTAAAAATGTTGTCAAGAAAACTTGAAAACAAAACAGAAATGATTGCAGGGATAGAAACATAGGACCTAGAAACTCTGCATTCTAATGATGAAAGTTTACCAAAGGGTCTATCTCCTTTAGAAAAGTTGTTTGATTTTAACGATGTGGCCAAGAAGCCAAAACTGGACCCTGTAGAGACTGAAGTGGAAGAGTGCAATATAGGCAGTGAACTAAAACCTATGATGATCAAACTGTCTAAAACTTTACCAGCTCACATTAAACTCAGATACATAGAGCTGTTTAAAGAATTTTTTGATGTTTTTGCATGGAGTTACGAAGATCTGAAATCCTATGACACTGAAATAATTCAGCACAAAATCCCTCTCAAGGAAAACCAAAAGTCATTCAAACAGAAACTGCACAGAATAAACCCTATTCATCTGCCTTTGGTTGAGAAGGAAATCAAGAAAATGTATGAAGTTGGTATTATTGTCCCTATTAGATATTCTGAGTGGGTGTCAAATTTGGTGTCAGTTAGGAAGAAAACAGGAGAGATCAGGCTTTGTATAGACTTTAGAGACTTAAAAAAAGCTTCATTGAAAGACAAATACCCTTTACCTAATATGGATCCTATTTTACAAAGGGTGGTAGGGTCTAAAAGAATTTCTTTGCTAGATGGCTACTCAGGGTATAATCAGATTTTAGTTCACCTCGATGATCAATTAAAGACATCTTTCACTACACCTTGGGGCACTTTCATGTATGTGAAAATGCCTTTTTGATGCAGGGCTAGCCAAGCCTGCAATACCCAGGATCTCCATCCACATGCATATAAAACATGCACCTCAAACAATTACCCAATTCCAATTCAACACACGGCAATTTTCAACAAATGTGCGGAAGCTTGTAATTTCACTTTCCTGGCAAATTCATATTCTACCATTTTCTGCAGAAAACTTTTTCCCAACATATAGTTTAACTTTATAACTCACAAATTTAATGAGATTCGCACTTATGCCAATGCTCACAATTTGTTTCAAACAGAATTCAATGTAATGAGAATTCAAGTCAAACAATCTGGCCATGCCATTTAAATTACCTCCATCCAGTTGAATAACGCAGCACTTCAGCCTTTCATCTAAATTGGGTCTTCATTTACAATCAGCCAGTGCTCTCTGCACACTAAATTTTTCTCTTACGTTGTTCAAAATTGTAAAACACATTCACTATGACAAAGTATTGGTAGCGCTTAGGGCTTTTCTACGTTGTGTCTTTGCATCAGTTTGCCATCGAATTATACAATTCAATGTTCTTTGTTTCCCTACGCTTATGTATACATTACAATCTCTTGAATCAGTTTTCCAGAAGGCGCTGGTTTCCTAAACTTCTTTTCAACCTCTAGCTGCATTCCAAGTATGTTAAAACAGTGTTCAATATATTTTAATATGATATAAACAAACAATGTTTATATGCCCACAGCGTTCTATTCTTTCAACTGGATTTCCATTGCGTTACATCTATACCAAAAATGCTCCTCTTTTTTTGTTACGTTTGACAGAAATCTTCTTAATTACTTGAACCAGGATTGTGAATCTGTATATGCCCTTATTTGCATACCAAACCATAACAACGCATCAACACATTCATTTCCTCGCTTCATACTTTGAATTGAACAGTGAATTATGATGTACTGTATTTCCATTACCACGGATCGGTCTCCATGGTTCATACACTTCTACGATGACATCACTCATTTAACGTTTCCATACAATTAATATTTAAATGCTGTGTTGAATCTGTGGTAATTCTACAATTGTATTTGGTTATTAAACACAAGAACCCATTTGAAAAAACCCAATCAAACAACTTACTGTTCACCGAAGTTTTCCACGTTTCTGAAGAGGCTGCGCCCTTCTCCCTTTGCTTGCCCAGCTTTTAACGCTGCCAACACATCGATTCCCATATCGCTAGTTAACACCTCTTAGTCCATTATTCCAATTTTGTAAAGTGCTCCTCGCCCGAACTGCTCCAGTTGGGTCGATTATGCATTTGTAGGATCTCTGCGTACATTCCAGAAGATGTAAAATGCCAGTTTCTACATCGAAAAGACCAGTTACTGCTTTTTGGTCCCACGGCATCGATTTATTGAATTTGAATTGATTCTTCAATGTTTTCAACGATCTCTGTTCAAGGTTAAACCTGAACGCTTCTTGGGTTCTTCCAGAGCTCACGACTTCATACTCACTGGCGCTCTCCTTTTATTGTTGTCCATCAAACTCCAGATCGAGATAAAGTGATCCATTCATTCGACACATTCTAAACATATCGACTATTACTCATTATAACAGTACAAAGGATATGAAATCAAATTTCATCAATGTTGCAAATGCTTCCACTGTTTCATTTCAAGTCTGCGCCCTTAAACACACATTAAAATCGACTTCCAATAGAAATTTTCACTTAGAATGGCGCCCTATTAATTTGCAAAGAGAGATTTTAATGCATTTTTACCCTTAATGATTTTCATGGCAGTTTTCACACAAATAAATGTGATTTCAAGCTCATCGATCATTTCTTCATTAATTCAACAATGCCATGAACTTCAGGAAACAAATATACAATTTCTCAATCAACCACTGTATATAAACTGAAACAAAACAATGACTTACAAACTTTTGCTGGCCAGATATTTCAATTCTGTGGCCCTTTACAATTGTTGAAGGCTTACAGCCTTGTTGTTCAAGCCTACTCTCAATCTCACGCTCTCTCACAATCTCAATGTGTTTTTCTCTCAAAACCCCTTCCTATTTATACAATTTTAAAAATGATCTAATTAAATGCTCAATCCCCTTAATATCTCAACAATCCCTAAATCTCTCAACATCCCTAAAAGATAGATTTTTATCTCTAAAACTTAGAACCTAATTCCAACTTAGGCTCCATCATTAATTCTAAATAATCTAGAAACTAATTTCTCTCATATTTACAAATTCTCACAAATAATTAATCGCTCAAAATAATATGAAATTTAATATTTCTTCAAAACATGAAACCCCCTAGCTTAGGTAAAATACAAGGTGTTTTTCGGAGCTAATGCTCCTGCATCACTTTTGGTCTAATGAATGCTAGTGAAACATTCCAAAGAGCCATGGACATAGCATTCTCAGAAGAACTGGGCTACTTCATCACTATATACTTGGATGATGTCACTGTGTTTTCAAAGACAAATGAGGATCACTTAGCACATTTAAGAAGGTTTTCAAGAGATGCAGAAATTTTGGGATATCTTTAAACCATAAGAAAACTCTATTCGGTCTCCAAGAAGGTAAACTTCTCGGGCACATTATCTCTGAGGAGGGTATAAAGATAGACCCAAAGAGCATTGAGGCCATATTGCAAATCTCTCATCCTCAAAACATCAAGGAGTTACAATCTCTCATTGGAAAGATTAAATTTTTTAGAAGGTTCATACCCAACTTGGCTGAGCTCCTTAGGAATATAACAAGCATGCTGAAGGAGCAAGGGGTAAAATGGACCTTGGAAGAAAAGAAGTCCTTTGAGCTAGTGAAGCAAGCATTAACCAAAACACTGGTTCTAATAAGTCCTGATTTTTCAAAAGATTTTTATATGTTTTCATTTGCATCAGAACATACTATAGTTGTTGTCCTTTTACAGAAAAATCCACAAGGACAAGAGCAGCCTATTGCATTCTTTAGCAAGGCTTTGAGAGATGCCCCTTTGAAGTATAACATTATGGAAAAGCAAGCCTTTGCTTTGGTTAAGGCTTTAAAATACTTCAGAGTATACATCTTGCACTCACACATCATTTCCTTTGTCCCAAATTCAGTTGTGAAAGACATTCCAACACCAGACCCAGATGGTAAGAGAGGTAAGTGGATAGCTGTTATTCTTGAATATGATTTAGAGGTAAAGACCACTAAGCTCATCAAAGGCCAAGGTCTAGCTAAAATAATGGCTAAATCCAATTTTGAAGTTCTTGATATTAGTATGATTAATGCTTAGATGAACAAGAGGAAATTTCAACTCCATTATTGAAGACCATTTTATGAATTCCTCTTGGTATGCTGATATTCTTTATGTTTTTCTTAATTTGAATACACCTCTCGATTTGACAAAAACGAAGGCAAGGTTTCTAAAATTAAAAGCTATAAACTATTGCATTATAGATAGATGTCTTTATTGGAAAAATGCAAGTGGGATATTGCTTAAATGTTTGCCTGAGTTTGATGTAGAGAAGGTTAAGCACGAGTTCCATGAAGGAGAATGTGGAGACCACCTCTACTGGAAGACAATAGCCAACAAAATCATAAGGGCTGGTTACTGTTGGCCCACTCTCTTTCTTGACGTACACAAGATGATAATTTCTTGTCATAAATGTCAACTTTTTGAAGGGAAAAGAAACTTTCTACCCTTACTTCTGCATCCAATCACTGTTGAAGCCCCTTTTCAGTAGTGGGGACTTGACTTCATAGGAGAAATCCATCCACCATCCTCTTCCCAGATTAGATGGATTCTCACTGCCACAGATTACTTCACCAAATGGATAGAAGCCATCCCTTGTAGGCAAGCCAATGATTCTGTCATTATAAAATTCATGGAGACTAATATTCTCTCTAGATTTGGTCGTCCTACCAAGATCATCACTGATAATGCAGCAGCATTTGGATCCAAGAAGATGGTTGAACTCTGCCACAAATATCAGATAACATTGGGTCATTCCACGGCCTATTACCCTCAAGGTAATGGATTGTAGAATCCTCAAACAAGATTTTGGTGAACTTAATCAAGAAGCTGTTGGAGGACAACAAGAAGTCTTGGCACACAAAGCTTGTTCATGCACTTTGGGCTGACAGACTGACATTGAAGAAATTTATTGGTATGTCACCATACCAGCTTGTGTATGGTACAGATGCAATTTTTCCTACCAGCCTTGGTGTACCAATTATGAAGTTGATTCAAGAGATCCAAATTGAAGACAATGACATTATCAGAAGGATAAATCAAACTATTCACCTTCAGCAAACCAGAGAGGAGGTTTATAACAAAGCATTACAAAAGCAGGACAGCTTCAAAAAGCTTTTTGACAAAAGAACAAAGGCCATCAATTTTAATGTTGGGGACAAAGTTTTAAAGTGGGACTCAAGGAGGGAAGACAAGGGCAAGCACGAAAAATTTGACAACTATGGGTTGGCCCTTACCTCATTCATTCAACTGCTGGTAATAATGCCTTTTTCTTACAAGAGTTGAATGGAGCAGACCTGTTTGGGGGTCCTGTCAATGATAGGATGCTTAAAAATTACTTCTCTTGATCCTATCATGTTATGAAAGCATTTTTATCTTTTTTCCCATTATAAATATTTCACCCATCATTGCATTCAGAGTTAGAAAAGTCAAAAATACAAAAACAGTAAAAGAAAGAAAAGAGGGCAGATTGTAAAAATAAGAAAGGTATAGCCCCATGCCAAAAAAGAGAAACAAACTCTGAAAGTGTGCAAGCTTAAAAGCCACTCCTGAAAAAAAAACACTTCTAATTAGTCATACAGCCTAATCTTGACTAATTAGTTTTAAATTGTCTGCTGATAGGTTAGTGAATTTGGTTTGCCAAACAGTTTAAACTTGGCTTATCAGTAGGTAGATTAGTCTAGAAATTAAAGGTTCAAACAAGCTCAAAATCTGAACCTAAGTGTCCAAAACAAGAATGACTCCAATCTGTTTTAATTTCTGAGTCAAAACAGAGGTAAGACTGGTTCTAATCAACTCAAAATCTGAACCAGAGGACACGCAAAGAACAGCTCAAAAAGAAGTAGAAACAAAGCTGTAAAAAGAGGAAGGAAGTGCTTGAACTTTCAAATCTTAAGCCTTCCAATTTGATTTAATTTTCTACAAAATAATATCTATGTGCAGATTGTTTTTAATGCCATAGATCAGCATCAAGTTAGACTGTTCAATCCTAACTTGTATGCTTTTAAATTTCTGTTTTAGAAATTAGAGAATAAAAATATGTTAAACTGTTTAATCCTAACATATTGGTAGATTAGGTAGAGAAGCATATGGACTCAACTATTTAATCTGAGTTCATGGAGAAATAAGGAATAGATTTAGATTAGTTTTATGCTTTCAAAAGAATAAAATGTTGTAAAAATATTTTTCCAATCCAAGTGCGCTCTAAAGAAGAAAAAATTTTAGATCAGTAGGATTGGGTAGGTAGAAAGCTTGTATTGATGAAAGGCCATTATTTTTCATGGCTGCTAATATTTTCAGAGCAAAAGAGGATCCTCCAAGCAAATAAATGCAGCCCAATGCATGAGGCACTCATTAGCCTCCCAAAGAATGCAAGTTTGAAGTTCTTGATGCCTTCACGAA
Source organism: Pinus albicaulis (assembly GCA_034641835.2). NCBI lineage: Eukaryota > Viridiplantae > Streptophyta > Pinopsida > Pinales > Pinaceae > Pinus > Pinus albicaulis. The sequence continues at coordinate 472,806,889 of CM076582.1, read as the reverse complement.
GGCACCATCCCCAAGTGGAGCCATTGTTAGCCACCTATAAAATTTGTTATATCAAAAGGTGGCTAAATCATTTTTGAAGCCTTCAAAAAAAAATTTTAATTGCTAAAAATTTTATCTATTGAAGACTCCCGAAGACATCATGCCCTTGGTTTAAATCTTCACTGTTGTTTCCATTTCAAACTCTAAAATTCTATTGATTTCATAGAGGAAATATTGCTGCAAAACACCATTTTTTCCCTTCTTTTCACTTCAAACTACCCTTCATTTTTTACCCCTTTCATCCCCATGGAATTCCTCTATTTTAGATTTTTCTCCTTTTCCCCTTCATAAGATCCTCTTTACAAAGTTTAAAACTCACTTTTAAACTTTGCCGAAACCCCCAAATCCATAAAAAACCTGTGAAAATTTTCATGAAAAATATTTTTTTTAAACTGCAGGCTTAAGCCCCTTTGGGCTAAATCCTAACCATTTCCCCACATGTGCCCACGCCCTAGAACCAGGTGCTATACTCATAAATCTCTTATCGCAATCGGGATTTTCCATCAAATCCAAGTCTTTTTGTTATTTGAAAGTCCGATGCCAATTGGCCCTTTGTATATAACACTCCGGTCCTTTGATCCTTTTTCATAAACTCTAGGGCCCGCAATCGGGTGCTAAATGCTATATAAACCCATCTCCGATGCATATTTCCCTTTGTTAATTCAAAAAACCCACTTTCCATAAGTTTTGGCCTAAACCTGCCAGAACGATGTTTTTTAATGAAAAAATGGGTAGATTGAAAAGTCTCGAAGTGCTAATCGCATTGAAGAATTCAAAATGGGTAGATTGAATGACCGGCACCAAAGTTCCGATGTGATCGGCCCATATACATATAAGCCCTAGGCCTATCGCATTCCATATAAATCAATGGCCCTGCAGACGAACGCCAAGCCTTTTCATATATATATATATAACCCGCCCCAAGCCATAAAACCTTTGTATTTTCGATAATTTTGGGTTTTCCTATAATATAATTGTCCCCGCTCGTTCAATGGTCGGAGCTTTTCTCCATCGTTGATCGTTGGGCCAATCTGATGGTCTGCACAAAATCGCATCGGCATTTTTCATCGAGTGCGTTAAACATTTCCCCACCTTCGATTGACATCCCCCGATCCATTCTCTGCCATCGATCTAATCTGCAGATTGACGGCCCACAATCAATCGCTTCGGCGCCTCCATGTTCTTTGCCACACTGATGCCATAGCTCTGATTGCATCTTGTCCATCCACGTGTCCAGATTGGATAGTCCAGATTGTATTTCCCAACTTTGGTTTAAAACATGTGTCCCACTTCATTATGTTTGGCCAAGTCCCGGCCATTGATCTCTGCAGATTAACGACCCTTATTAACCCATTCTTCGCCTTTGTATTATTTCATTCAGCCCACAGATCACATCCTAGCCATTGATTTATTTCATCTAACGGCTCATATCAAACCCGATAGGCCTACCTCCTGTGGGTCCTGCCTTCTTCAAAATTTGATCTCGGCCTTCCATCTTAGATCTGACGGCCCATATTGAAACCGCCCCACCTATTATCACCCGCGCACTTATCTGTTATCGTGCTCTTTCCACAGCAGTCAGATCTGCAACCCTTGATCTGATGGTGGGCACACGTTTTCACGTAAGTTTGAGCATGGAGGTTAATTCTCAGAAATTACGCAATATAAGTTGTTTTCGAGAGACACGTGTCACCCTCTGACACATATCGTGTTCCAAAAGTCAAAACCGCCTCCCCACTCTTTCGCCGCGTGAAACCCGTGGTTTTCTCCACCAAAACCATCTTTCCCCATTTGTATTATAAATCATCGTGTGCGCCTTCTGCCATTGATCCTTGCAGATCAGCGGCTCAGATCTAATTCATCATTATACAATTGCCCTCTGCTTCTACCAAAGTTTTTTAACCTTATTTCTTTATATTTCTTCCATTTCTCTATAAAGTGACCCCTTCACTTTATTTCCTCCCAACTTATTTCGACCATTGATCTCTGCAAGATCAACGACCCTGACTTAATCCTCTGCACCATTTCATCAACCGCTCTCCTTTTGACTTCTACGTGCAAATCTCCACCATTGGATGCTGACATCCAACGGCCATGCTCCTCCCCACAACCTCTGAAGCAATTTTACCAAAAAACACAGGATTTCATAACATTTGTGTGTATTTTGCAGGTTTTTGCATTATATCAAAGGAAAACCAAAGGTCGTGGATGACAATTCCCCACACCTTTGTGCATAAAGAAGATCATTACATAGGGTTAAAACTTCACGTTTTGTTAATGCTTCATGGGCATTGATTCCATATGGACCTTTTATAAACCTGCACATCAACAAGACATAGTAAATTAAATCAAAACAAAAGAGTATCAGTGTTGAAGACTTAAACACAGCAGAACAGAAGATTGAAGACTGTTTTCACAGTTTTGGAGGATTACGGCTAAGATCGAAAATCAAAAGCCCAATCCTCCAAATTAAAACACAATTAAAGACAAACCAAAATATTTATCAGTCAGAAAGAGCCTCCACCGCCACATTAGAGGCGAATTGATTCCTCTCAGCTACCCAATGATACCTGTAGCCTAAAAGCATTCAACAGAGACCGAATTATGATAAAAAAAGAAGATATTTGCCTCAGCGCAGCCGAATAGTTAATTCTGCTAGAATAACTTAATGAAAAAAATATCAGCATAGTTATTACATCCTAAAACAGAGCCTTATAGTCAACAAAAGCTCCCACCGAGCTTAACTCTTAAATGTAAAACAATTAATACAGACAAACATATGTAAACTTCTCCATCGAGCCCCTCAAAGGTCGAGAAGTATTAAAATTCTGTATTAATTGATTCAGGAGATATTTTATCAGATCCCACCTCCTCATTTCTTCTATAAATACTCTTGTAGAAGATGAGAAAATGTTGGTTGCAGAACTTTGAAATATAATTGAGCTTGAAACTTCTACTTGTAAATAGTTTTCATAGGCTCTTGAAGCTCTGCTTGTGATTAAATAAGTTAGGCTGAGAAGTGAAGATGATTGCTAAACTGAAACATTGGACTTGAAGCTGTAACTAGTTTGAAGCATCAATATAAGCTGATTTATGGGATCCTAGTCTATGTCAATGATGATGTTATTTCTTATTGTAAATTATTATTTTATTTATGTTCTCACTTTTTCCATCTTCTCTGATAAAGAACAGCAAGCATAGAGTTAGGATTTACTGTATATCAGTACCCTTCTTTGACTGATAAGCTTTATCTATATGTTTTCTTCCAAATTGTGTTGTTTAAGAATTATTTAAATCAGTTTAAGCAGTTAGGAATGCTGGAATTCCCTCATCCTATTGTCTGAGATAAATGTTTTTCTTGAATGTTATTTTCAATTTATGTTAAGTAGAGATGAACTAAGGAATTGATGGTAAGCCCTGTCCTAGTTTTATCCCCAAAAACTATCTGAAAGTTTCCCTAAGAGTGTGTTGAAAGAAGGCTAGGCTCAAAGTCCTTACCTAATCTTAGACCATTTTTTGTTATCTTATGTGTTTGTCTTGAAATTTTACCAAGTAAAGCAGAGCTAGGAAAGTTTATGGTGAGCCCTATCCTCTAGTTTCTCCTCCAACAGTTGCTTTTTAAGTTTCCCTTTATGTTTAAAATGTTTTTCTATTGAAAATGCATCAAAAGCTGGCTAGTTTCAAAGTACTTACCAAATCTTAGATTACTTTTATGTTTTTCTTAAGTGTATGCCAAAAGCAAGATAGTTTCAAAGAACTTACCTGATCTTAGGATGCACTTTGTTATTCATTTGTTTAATTCTCCTTCTTGTTGTATCATTTCATTCCATAAAATCAACTTTAAATAGATCCTTAGACATATATGACTGGCCCCATGGACCACTCTTGCTCCTTTTTGTTTCAATTAAACCCTATTATGACTCCATAGCCCAATGGACTAAAGACCAGCGTTATATCTATCTTTTCAGCCAAAGCTTGCTCTGATTACTTGCAACTTCACACCTTTGAAACTCTTTCCATTTAGAACTTTCCACTCAAATACTAATCATGCTCAACCATCCAAAACAAACGAAAACCCTTGGACTTCATAACTAGCCTAATATCAATACCCAAAACTTTAAAGATAAATCCATCTTTACACTTTATTGGAGAGATCCCTCTCCGGATTCAGGAGGGCTAGATCCTAGAATCCCAAAGTGGTTGAAATAGTGTTTCTCCCTGCAGTTGGACTTTGCCAATATTGCTAATTACAGGGAGCTAACACAAACTACATATTAAGGCATAGACAAAGACCACGGGGGCTTCACTTTGGAGAAATACCATACCACATGCATTCATATTTGGGCATATATATTGACGAAAAAATGACATAATATATTAAGAATATATTAGGGAGTAAAGGGTTTATATATTGACAGGAACAAAAAATGGAGCTCAAAGTTAATGAAAAAATATAAAGGGGTATAAAAAATGTTAATGAAAAAATGGATACCTACAATATCTAGTGAAACTAGGGGTTTTTTAAATTGGGAAGGTGTATCGGGTTCATATTGGTAGGGGGTTAAATAATGTGATTTTTAGTGGTATTTTCCAATATGTAGTCAAATTAGGGGTATTGTTTATTATGCCACAAAGACATGTGATATGTCATAGGTTTATTAAGTGAAGACCTGTGGCAGAGACTTGCATTTTTATTCCAAGAAAATTCACCCTTCCTTTCCCCTTAAATTTAGCCCATATGTTCTAGCTAATTCCAATCATGCTAAAAAATAAGTCACAAACCTTGCTTTCATCAACTCAAATTATGTAGATTTTAAAGGATGGTCCTTTGAAAATATTGTCTAAGCATTTTACATAGGTTGGCATAAAAATTGTGTCCATGAAGACTCACCTCGTAATGATATATTTAAGAGAGAAGACCATTATTTTGAGGTTTTACAGAGAAATTTCCGACTCCCCAAGGAACCACTTGTTAATTTATTAGGTTTTTAAAAGACGAAGAGAAAATGCCTTCCTTCCATCCTCTATACAAGTAACTTTGGGAAAACATCAATAGGGATTGGGAGTTCATCCTCTATCCCAAATATTTAGGAAACCTATAAGCATACAGTACTCGATACCAAAAAAATACCAAAGGTCCCTCAAAAGAGTATTAATCAGTAGACAGTCGCACAAAACGTTTCTCAATAACCACTAGTTATTGGTCAAGCCATATAGTTTGTTACAAATTAAGTGTTAGGAGTTGAAGAGAAATGGCTATAGGAAGAATGGGCTTAATTTGAGAAAACTCAAGCACAAAATATCAAAGAAGCTCAATTTTAACTAAAATAAGGAAGTGCCTCCTATTCCTTCTATCACTATCCCTAGCACAGTTTTTCCTCTCCAACAAACAAGTCAAGAACTTGGCTCTCCTACTAGAAGCACTCAACCATAAGAAACGGCTAGCATTGTTACCTTCGTAGTTCTATCAAAAAATACACTAGCATCCATTCCTAGGGATATACCTCTAGTGAGTATTATAGTAGACTCTTTATCATTGATTGAGATGGAGGACATGCCTCCCATAGATTACTTCTTCAACCCTAAAAAGAGTGAAATACTTAACTGGAAAACTAAAAAGGAAAATTTTATTAAGTTGAACGACCTCCAACACAAAAGGCATTGATTTGGGATCATTCTAAACATGATGATTAACAATTCACAAGAGAATTAGATAATCAAATGTGATATTTTTCTGCAACAAAAATTTGGTTGGTTAACAATTTAAGGAAAATTATTATGAAAAAGAATGAAAAGATGGTACAACAAGAGGAGAAACTAAGTAAAAAGTAAGCTTCGTTGAATGAAAAAGTGATAATGAAAGTATTCGAAGGTCAAAAACAACATGATCAATAAATGAAATAATTAGAACAATAATTTAAAGTTGAACATGATTAGGTGCAATAATATTTCATTGATTCAAATAAATAAAATATTCATAGATATCAGAGCTTCAAGTTGGACAAATTAATTTCCCTTTGGCAAGATGGAGGCTAGGTTTCATCTTTTTGAGCACATTGTATAATACTATCATACCTACGGTTCTTGCCACAACCACATTCTTACCACATGGCACGGTTTGAGGTGTAAAGGGCTCACTCTATGCATAACCCTTTATCTCCAAGCGCAGTTTTATTTTGGCGAAGTCTTTCTTGTTGGAGCAGTTTGTTTGGAATTTGTGAATGCTCATAGGCTGGAAAATGGTCATTCCAAGAACCTTGTGATGGCAACGTGTCTCCTTCACTCCCATATAATTGTTTATCTCTTTGAATATGTTATGAATGTGAGGAAGTAAATTTCAATACTTGGGTTCCTCATAATAGGGGACTCCATTCTTCTTATTTTTCCTGTTGAGATTCAACAAGATGATGAGCTTGGTAAAAATTAAGCACCTTCACTAAGTGGGGCCCGTAGGCTATTTTTAGGTGTATGTCTATTTTTAGACATGGTGAGCATATTCTATAAGTTACAAGATGATATTTGTAGATGGTTGATCAAGTTGGAAAAATAGATAAAATTCTATTTTTAGAAGATTGGGCGAAGTCTATTTATAGATCGCTAATCTAAAAATAGATGCATGTCAATTATTATTAACCCTTAATAATAATGCGACAATAAATATCAACTTATTCTCTTGGAGCACTTTATTTCAGTGAACAAATTTGGAAAATCGGTGGGCTAAAGGAATTACGCAACTCCTAGGGTGGTTGGTGACTCATGCATGGAGGACTCAGTTAGAACTGAAGTGGAAATGTTGTGATAGAGTTGGAAGAGTAGTTATGGGAGTTTTTATTTAGTTTAACTCAGTTAAGTGAGTTAAACTCAGTTGTGCTAGTTGTATCTAGTTCTAACTGAAGGTACACTAGTGAGATTTTACTGAATTAATTAGTTAATTAATTCACAACTAATAACTCACTTGCAACTGAACAAATACAGTAGTTAACTACTTGCAAGTCAGATCTAGTGGAGACCCAGTGGAGAGATAGGTGAAAGGGTGAGATGGAATACCTGTTGTGACTATAGTGATGCATTCAATGCATCTGACACACATTGGAGATTCCAATGAGGATTTCACAGTCAAGGCAAGGCCAATTCGAATTCATTCAAAGGTCTTCTTCAGCAGGGATTGCGCAGTGGAGGCAGGTTGTCAGGAGGCAAGAAATTGGTGCATAGATATGCAAATTTCTACATGACAGTGTGTAATGATTCTATATTGTACTAAGAGCTTGATGTACTAAGCTTTGTATGAGATTGTTACATGATTCCATTGATATACATAATATATGATAGTTGGGGTTTTTAGCTTTAAGCTTTTCCGTTAAACAACTATGTTTATGTGCGATTGATTTTCTTCATGTGTTTTGAAATTGGAGATTTAATTTCTGCAAAGAATTAAGTGGAAGGATTATTTATTTAACATAATATTAATTTGTTAGATCAGGAGAATCTGGTAATACTATCAATATTAATAAATTTCTACATTTCCATGCCATGTTTTATGTTCATTGGAATGTGGGAAGGATATGTCACTTGTGCTTACATAGGTTTTCCCTGGAATCCTATTCGTTGTCCCTATATTGCAATATGATTCTCTATCTCCACTATCAGAGAGCGATGTGAAGTTTTATTTTCAGATTTTTATTAAAAAATTCAATGGGAAGACCACAGTTTTTTGGGTCAGAGATTTAAACCTTGTATCTTCCCTAAAGCAAAGTATCCATGATAAATGGGACTTCCCTTCACATCTCTTATGCCTACAAATTGAAGGGAAGGTTCTCCATGACCCCTAAGAACTCAAAAACTACAAAATTAAAAGGAAATCAACCATTATTCTAAACATAAGGTTGCATGAGGGTGTGAAGGGAGATAGGTCCACAAATGCAATCTTGTCTCAATCAAGGAAGTATTATAGGGAAATAATTCAACCTCTACTGAAAAAATCCAATATATCCCAGACCCCTATATTGTAGAGAAAATGGAGGAGGATCCTGCTATGGACGTCAATATAGATGAGGTTTCTTCTCTCTTATCTATCCGCCAATATAAGTTAGTTATATGCATATTAAATGGTTTCTAGCCAAAACCTGAAGCCATTTTCCAATGGGTTTTCTCTATCTAGACTCCTAACTATGACATTTACTTATGCTCAAAGGGATTCTTCATAGTCTAATTTGAAAGAAAAAAGGACTTAGATTTTGTTTTAAATAAAGGTCCTTGGTTATGGGGCAGTGCTAGATTATTCATTATTCCATGGTTCCTAGATTTTGATACTACAACCATGGTGATCTCTTCTATGATATTTTGGGTGAGGCTCGCTAACCCCCCTCCCACCCCATCCCTTTTTGGCACCACAAGGTCTCGGAGTAAATTGGAAACACTTTGGGCAAGTTAAAAAAATATATCTAGAGAGAATGACCAATTCCCTCTTCAATTTTTTCATAATTTGTGTGGAGATTGATCTCAACAAAGGGCTCCTAGATCATATAAAATTCAAACACAATAAATTTCATTGGTTTCAAGTACTATACTATAATGATAATTATTTTAATGTTATGCATGCTTCCAAGCATGACATTTATAGAGTACATGTCCTCTGGCATAAAAGATTCCTAATAAGAGGAAGAAAGGACAGTCCATGTAGCCAAAAGGATAACAGTTCAAAGAGAATCCTCCTTTAAAGGATGATGTATAAGAAGCCAAGAAAATCAACCTAGTCAAAGTTATGGAAGTCTTGAAGAAAGGCATGGAAGATAAGATGGATGGTTTGAAGAAGGACATGGAAGAGCATATAGATGGTTTGAAGAAAGGCGTGGAAGCTAAGATGGATGGTTTGAAGAATGACATGGAAGATATGGAAGAAAAAATGCAAGAAAAAATAGAAGACATGAAGAATGATATAAAAGTAGACACAGAAGTTTTGAAGGAAGGTTTGACAAAGTTGATACAATAAATGATTCCTAATGGAGAAAATATAGTAGAGGAAACTCATGATGAGAAAAAAATAGGTGTTAATCGTGATTTCATAAACTCTAGTCTGGGATTGAAGACCCACAATATTCCAAAGATCGATATGAGGAAGTTTGATGGCAAGGATCCCGTGACATGGATACTACAGATGGAGCAATATTTTGATCTCAATAATGTGAAAAACACACAAAAGGTACGTATTTCAACTTTATATTTAGAACAAAATACATTTCTATTGTATCGATGGCTTTACTCCCGTAAAAAAAATTGTCACTTGGTCAATTTTTACAGAGGAAATGATAGCACATTATGAGAATATAAAGAGAAACACCTTGTTTGTCCAATTGATAAATCTCATACAGAAAGGTTCAGTGGTGGAGCACATTGAGGACTTCCAAAAATTGAATATAAGGGTAACTGATATTCCATAGGAACACATGATTAATGTCTTCATAAGTACTTTAAATGAAAACATCCAACATGAGGTTCGCCTTTGGGAACCTGATTCATTGGAGAAGGCATTCAAGTTGGAAAGAAAAATTTAATGTAAAATTATGGCGACAAGGAAGCCTGCCACTCACATCTAAGATGGAATTTTTTCTACTCCTAGACTTCCACAACCTACAAGGTTGACACCACAACAATTGGAAGAAAAAAAAGCAAAAGGGATTTGCTATAGTTGTGATAGAAAATACACTAAAGGTCATAAGTGTGTTGAGAAGAAATTATTTTACATAGATTGTGAAGAGGAGGAATAAAATGAACAATAAAATTCAAAAGAAGATGATATACACCAGAAACCAACCCTAGAGAAAAAATAAATGAGTCTGACCATATCATGTAATGCATTGGCAGAAATTACCACCCCTCAAACTCTCACAATAGAAGGACATATCAAGAATAAAAGGTTAATTGTGTTGATTGATTTGGGTAGTACCCATAATTCTATTCCTTGTAAGGTAGCCAATGAATTGAATTGCTTCCTATACCCAGCACCAGAATCTAAAGTGATGGTTGCAAATGGAGGAACTATAAATTTCTCTGGAAAATTCCATAATATCAAGCTAACCATGGGGGAATATGTATTGTATATTCCAATGCTTTACATTCCAATGTGAGGTGCTAATGTTGTACTAGGAGTAAAATGGTTACAATCTTTGGGGACGGTCACTTTTAATTTTCAATAAATTTTCTTGAATTTTTTTTCGGAAGGAAAGGAATTCGATTTACGAGGTATCGCAGGGAAGCCGAGAAAGATAATAAGCTATAATGTCATGAAAAATCTTTTGAATAAATAACAACGAAGCGTAATTGCACAATTATGCTCACTAGAATTTCTAACATCAAAATAATCTATTTCTCCAGATCTCCAAAATTTCTTAGATAATCATTCCAAGGCATTTGAAAATTCCAAAGGACTCCCACCTGTTCATGATCATGATCATGCTATTCATATGATTCCAGGAATTTTTCCTCCAAACATCAGGCCTTACTAATATCCTTATGTCCAAAAGAGTGAAATTGAACATATGATTGAACAAATGTTAGAGGAAGGTATAATTCAACCTAGTCAAAGTTATTTCTCTGCTCCAGTAGTATTGGTGCACAAGAAGGATGCATCATGGAGCATGTGTCTGGATTATAGGGACCTAAATAAGCTCACTATTAAAGATAAATTTCCTATTCCTATGATTGATGAATTATTGGATGAATTACATGGAGCAATTTATTTTACCAAGTTGGATCTTCGTTTAGGATAATATCATATTAGAATGAAGACTGAAGATATTCCAAAAGCAACATTTTGAACTCACGAGGGTCATTATGAATTTATGGTCATGCCTTTTGGCCTTACCAATGCACCTTCTACATCATTGAATAAAGATACATTTTCATGGAATCCTGAAGCAACTAAGGCCTTTGAACATCTTAAAGAGTCAATGTGCCTAGCACCGGTCTTAGCTACACCAGACTCACAAAAAATTTTATTGTGGAATTTCCTACCTCAAGAAATGGAATTGGTGATGTTTTAATGCAAGAAGGAAGACCCATTGCTTTTGAAAGTCGTCCAATCAAAGGAAAGTATTTACGCAAAGCTATTTGTGAGAATGAAATGTTGGAAATAATACATGCCCTAAAGAAATGAAGACCTTACCTAATGGGAAGACACTTCAAGGTAAAAAATGATCATGATAGTCTTAAACACTTTTTGGAACAAAGACTTTCTTTAGAAGAGTAGCAAAAATGGGTCACAAAGATTTTGGGCTATGACTTTGAAATCATTTACAAAAAATGGAAGCTAAATTTTGTTGCAGATGCACTCTCAAGAAAGGATGAAGAGGTGGAAGCATTTCTTTGTGCCATTTCTATTATCCAACTAGATTGGATAACCGAAGCAAGGGATGAATGGAAGAAGGACGAAGAATTGTGGACACTCATTCAAAAGTTGCAGCAAGATCCTAGTACATCTAATACATTTAGTTGGAAAAATGATTCCTTATGGTACAAAGATTGCTTATATCTTTGTAATAATTCCCAAATAAAACAAAATATTTTTTTGGAATTGCACACTTCTCCTTTAGGAGGACACTCAAGATTTTTAAAAACTTACCACAGGGTGAAAAAAGAATTTTTTTGGGATGCCCTTAAATCTGATATTCAAAAGTTTGTGGTGAATTTTTTTGTTTTCCAGCAAAATAAAGTTGATACAATTAAGACCCCACGTCTTTTATGGCCTTTATCCATTCCAAGTCAACGTTGGGAGGAGGTTTCAATGGATTTTATCACAATTTTACCTAAGTCTAAAGGAAAGAGTCTCACCATGGTGGTAGTTGATATAATTACCAAGTATGCACACTTTTGTGCATTATCTCATCCATTTAAAGCAAGTGCAGTTGCTATTGCATTTATATAAACAAATCAAAAGATACATGGAAACCAAAATATTATTGTAAGCGACAGAGATCCCATTTTTACTGGAAATTTTTGGGCGGAATTATTTTCTTGTTTGGGTACTCAACTAGCTCATAGCTCATCTTATCATCCTCAATCTGATGGTCAAACTGAGATAGCGAACAAATTTTTGGAAGGATCTCTTCGTTGTTTTTTAAATCATAAACAAACACAACGGGTCAAGTGGTTACCTCTGGTTGAATGGTGGTATAACACTTCCTTCCATACTGTAGGAAAAACAACCCCATTTATGGCACTTTATGGATATCATCCAAAGTCCATCATATCATCTTTAAGAGAAAAATCTAAGGTTCAAGTAGTGGAAGATCACATCGAGCATCAACAACAATTTCTCCAACTATTATAGGATAACCTAAATTTGGCACAAGATCGAATGAAACAACAAGCATATCAAAATCATAGTGAGAGAAGTTGTGATGTAGGAGACTGGGTATTTTTACGAATACAGCAATACAAAATGTCCCTTAAGCAAGCTAAGAAGGATAATAAATTATCGCCAAAGTACTATGGTCCTTACAAGGTGTTGCAAAATATTGGTACTATGGAATACAAATTGGAGCTTCCTGCTTCTTCACGAGTGCATCTAGTTTTCCGTGCTTCATGCTTAAAGAAGGTTATTGGTGACAAACTCCCAATTCAAACAATATTGCCAGAACTTGATGAAGAATGAAAAATCATATTGGAACCTGAAGCCGTCACGGAAACAAGAACTCGACAGCTACGAAATTGATCAATTTCAGAGTATCTCATCAAATGGAAGAACTTACCCACTAAATATTCTACATGGGAAGATGAAAATTTTATACAGAAGCATCCGGAGCTACTCAAGAGTTGAGGACAACAATTTTTTAAAGGAGAGGGGCATGTTAGATCCCTATATTATTATTATAGTTCCATATTGTTGTTAGTGTAACCCCCTTATTGTTATTTTTGTACCCCTGTAACCCCAGTATTTTTATTATTGTGCCCTTACATTATTATTGTTAGGTCAGCTAGGATTATATTGTGACCCCATGGACTCCTATATATATAAGGAGGTTTTTTCATTTGTATCATCCAAGAATTGTTCATTTATGTAATGTAAAGGAGGTTTCCCCCTCGAAGTGGCTTATTTCTAAGGCGTTGTTCTCTCTTTTCTTCTATTTTTGGAGTTGGTTTCATAACACTACTCAATAAGGAGATCTATTGGATAGAGATGTTATGGTACAAATGATATCCCTAGCTATGTCTCAACAAGTTACTCAGATTCAATATGTTTCACCTCCTATAGGCATGTAGCTTTTGGATGGCCTTGGTGGATCCAAAAGAGCCCGTGTTTTAGAAAGGCTTGACTCCAATAAAGAAGCCTCCCTAGTGGGCAGAAGTGGAGAATTGGCTCTATCCTTTCAAACTAGCTCCAGATGGTTGGTGCAAGGCTAAAAACAAAAAGGGTAAAAATTCCAATTAATTTAGAAAATTTCAGCTTATATTTCTTGTTTCCAATGTATATATTTCATGTATGTTATTTATATGACTTGTAGCTTTTTAGCTCTATTTCCTATATGGTGAATACCTTTGGAATGCTTTCATAGCATACACAAAATTTAATTTAATTTTTCCTCATGATTAATAGAATTACGCGTCTTTTTTCTACATAAAAAAAAAATATACCATCAAGTTCAAGTCAGTAAGTTGAGTGATAATATGATTAGTCTTGAGCAATCAAGAAGGAAGATTTACAAATTAATAAGCAATTTTTGCAACCATGAGAACATTTTTGTAAAAAATTAATCTTAGAGATATAACAACAGAACTTGATTGAAAAAGTATTCATTGATATTTCAAATAGAGCTACGGAGCTCAATCCAACTAAGGATCTTCTTCCCAATTAGTGTCTTGGAAAGATATAGGTAAGACTCTTCCATGTGGCCTACCCTGAAACTTAGATGCAGAAAATATCAAAATGACAAGATACCTTAAAAAAATGGAAAAAAAAGTTAGATAGCTATAAGGATATATTGGAGAATGTAGAACAATTTTGCACTTCACTGATTGAATCAAGTACCTAGATAGTAAAATAAGTTGATATACTTGATGTCCCATTCACATATGAATCCACCAGGGTAGAGGACTTCATCAATGATGTGCAGTGACATAGGCTAGATTCTTAGAAACAAATCAATTAAGTGGGAGAGGTGGACCTCGAAGAAATATTTTAGTTCTTGGTCAAACTCTAAAGTTACTTCTTACTAACAAACAAACTTCCTCCATAAATTTACAAGGAATACTAGTTATGGAAAACTGGGTCTTTGATTGTCAAATCAACATTTTTTGATATCCACCAATCCTATTCACCCATATTCTGCAGTTCCATTCACAATGAAAGCCTCACATGGAAGATCTCAAATAATTTGCACTTCAGAAATGATTTACTCGCTTTTCTCACAATTTCAACAATTTTATCTTTCATTTTCTATTTTATGTTCCCAAATCGTTTTGGTTTTAACAAATTATATACCAAATTTATTTAACTATTTTGTAATATTATTTAAAGAGCTCCCCATGAACTTGAAGGCGGTTCTACATTTTCAAAAAATAGGCCTTTGCACTATTGTAAAGCTTTATTTTGGAAGAAATATAAAGATAAAGTAGAGATTTCCCCTTTTCATTGCTTGGAATGAATGTGGTATTGTTGCCTTTTTGTTTCTTATTGTTAACTATATCTCATTTCTTTCCTTAATCAATCAATGTTTTCAAATGTGTAAAAAAATAGTTTTATTATTATTATTATTCACTAATATATTCAAAACCTTAATAATTGATTAAGTAAAAAAATTTACGTATGAATGTTGTAGTTGTGTATTTAGTTCCATTTAATTGTTTATTTGGTCTACATATTTCCTATAATGATATTAACACACTTTTGCAGTTTGACAATCTATATCTCAAAATACTTAAAATTCAATTCATTCATAAATTATATTAGATATCTCCCGAGATAGATCACTAACACTTAGAATGAGTAGTTTTCTTTACTTTTTCCATAATTAATAATATTATTTCACTACATCCATCACCTGTTATAATAATATTTTAGAAATTCTCCTTTTCAAGAGAAAATCTTGAGGTGGAAACCAGGAAAACATGTTATGGAGGATCGTTATACCAAATGAGGATAGGTCTAATTGGGACACCAATCACATGATTTTTCCTATTGTTGGCTTGGTCCATTCCAAGCATCAACAAATTGTTTTCTTATAGTTTATGAATATTTTAAGTAAAAACCATCTTATGTTGATTCACCCTCCCATCTTAGTATAAGTGTGTGCTCAACATATTACAATTTAACTCGACCTTTCAATACCCAATTAAGTCCCTATTTCTTCACTCAGACTGAAATCTGAAGAATCAATAATTCAATTCCTTATCAATGCAAATCTGGAATTCCTTGCAACCAAGAGGAACAAACAGGTGATGGGATAGGGACTAGAGTATATAAATTCTTCCCCATGAAGTAATCAATGCCAAATTTCCACCAAGTCTCTACTTTCCCTAGATTTTTTATTAATATTAGTTATAGAAAGAAACATAGTGAGAAATATGAATAAAAATTGAAACTAAGGAGACCAAATTTATCCTCACCTCCCCTTTTAAAAATAAAGCCCTAGAATTTTCCTAGATATAACCTTTGAATGCACCCACACATATATTTAAAACATTCCAATCGTAAGTTAAAGAATTAAAAAAACCACCCGTGATTATGAGAAATCACTAGATTGTTAGGCCCTACAACAACATTGTTTATATTGCACCGAATTGTATTACACAACATTCCCATTATGTGACAAGTCTTGTGTAGAAAACAAGTGGAGCATTCAATAACCATGAGCCAAGAGGGATCTCACATGTTGAAGAGTATCTGGCTTGGCTCAATCATCCCAATGCCACTATGGCTATGAGAAAACATTTGGGTCATGCAAAGTTAATGAGGATGTAATGTGCCTTTACCTAATACTTATCAACTAGTGTAAATGATCTTAGGGGATGAGGATTCACCCATACCCCCCATTTTTGAACTAATATCATAGAAAATGCTCTATGGGATGCTTTTCCTAATGATTGACTTCAATATTTAGGTTTCATTTAATATGGAAAAATGAAATATTCTAGGAGGACCTAGCCTCCTCTTATAAATCAGTCATAATATGTGCTAATTCTCTTCCTAAATGAGGATTTATTGAGAAATTATTTGATAACCATCATTGAGTATCCAAAAATTGTCAATGTTTTTATATCAACTTCTTTGGGTAAGAAAATACCACACAACAATACATAAGTTTTTTCCAAGTAATTAGTGGCTTGGACAAGTCCCCCATGTAGGGTTTGTGAGCATTGCTTCTCTAAAATCATGCAGACTCCACCCTGAAACTATCCCTCTTTCTCATATGTATCTTAAAACTTCGTTAAAACACTCTATATAATTCTTTTATTAAAAAATACATTTATCTAACTCTAGATAATTTTACTTTTAACCCACAAAGCTCAACCATCAATGCCTAATGTTCCTTGAATTTCATTACAAAATATCATATGGTATTACTCAATTACACTACAATATAAGATGTGTTTGCACATGGGTTTCTTCTTAATAGCCATTATTCCAAGTAAATGTCAATTATAAATATATGTTGAAGAACCCTCCCCCTGCACCACTCCCTCTCTTGATATATATATATATATATATATATATCAAGAGAGGGAGTGGTGCAG
The DNA here is from genome assembly GCA_034641835.2 of Pinus albicaulis. Taxonomy (NCBI): domain Eukaryota; kingdom Viridiplantae; phylum Streptophyta; class Pinopsida; order Pinales; family Pinaceae; genus Pinus; species Pinus albicaulis. The sequence continues at coordinate 472,790,122 of CM076582.1, read as the reverse complement.
GGGAGGGTTCTTCAACATATATTTATAATTGACATTTACTTGGAATAATGGCTATTAAGAAGAAATATATATATATATATATATATATATATATATATATATATATATATATATATATATATATATATATATATATATATATATATATATTCTAGAAACCTACATCAATTTACAATTATTTTCTTAATTACAATTTTAATTTTTAATTTTATTTATTTATTCATTATTTTTCCTTATCAATTTCATATAACAAATTCTTCCACTCCATCATATTCTCCCAATTTCTAACTTGTTTGAGTCTACCTAATAAATTATGAATATAATTATTCATATTATACATAAAATAAAATAAAATATATTATCAATTTAAATTAATTTCACATTCATATAAAATGTACATTTACAATTACTTAATTTTAAATATGTATATTTTAAATATTTTTTATAGATATTTTGATTAAAAATATATTTAAAAATCAATACATTAAAATTTAAAACAAAAAATATATCTAACAATATCCCATCAATGACTTATTACATAAATAAATTAATTTACAAAAATTAACTTCATAAATAAACCAACTCACCTTTACAACAATCAAATAAAACAACTTTAACCATCCCAATCAAACTAAAAAGATTTTTTTTTATTACAATTATAAAATAAAACCATTTTAATCATCCAAATCAAATTTAATTGATTATTTTCCCCGCTCAAGGTGGTATAATGCGATATCAAGGGAGCAATGTTGTAGAAATTATACAAACAATATGTATATCAATGGATTCAATCCGATCATGCGATATGCTAAAGCAAGATATTGAATCATTCTACAAATTAATTGTGGAAAATAAACACGATCACACAATCATACCAAGTAAAAAAAGGAAGCAAATCAATCCACAACATAGATATTTCTCATGGGGAAAGCTTGTTGCTCAAAACCCTTTTGTCTTCTATTGTATATTCAACCAAGGAATCATGAAACAATTACAATGCACTCTTCTCACAAGAGTCTGTTGCACTGTGCTAACTGTCTCACACTGATATGGACAAAATCGGCCAAAACTTATAAAATTTCCTCCATCTACTCAGCCTGCCTTGCTTTCACAATTCCTGTAGAATTAAATACCTATTCTTTAGGAATTTCAACCTTCCAAAATCATGCAATTCTCATGGGAAATCCTATGGGTGTATTACTGCATGCGGTAAGTTTGCTAATAATACAACTGATAGTTAACATCGCTTTAACCTCTGTCTCAACTGGGTCTTCATCAGAACTGACATGCATGCAGCTATTAATAGTAAATAATCAGTTACTTGACAGATCACTGCATGTGAATTAAATCTGATTTAATTCACTTGACCTTTCACTAGTACAACAATCAGTTACAACTATTTAAACTGATTTTAACTCAATTAATTGAGTTAATTGATTTCTCATGCATTAAAATAATACACTAACTGTAACTTGGACTCAAAAACAAATAGAATCACTCTGCATGTCTCACCAACCACTCTCAACTCGAATTCCATGAGCTAAATGAGTTTATCAAACTCAGTTAACTATTACAAGTGATTATGAGATAAGATTACAATTTATTGTCCAAATTAATTAAGGGAAAATTAAATTAGACACACATCTCTTGTTGACTTTTGAACACTCCCTCTCAACAAGAAACGGGTATCAACTACCCCGATTGTGCCTCTATGGTATTCGAATTTTCTCTTGGTGAGCACCTTCGTCAGAATATCTGCATCCTGATCCTTCGTGGGAAGGTATTGAAGTAACATAATGCATATCTAAACACAATCTCTAAGATGGTGGTACTGGATGTCAATATGCTTGGACCTGTCATGGAATACCGGATTAACCAAGAGTTTTATGCAACTCTCGTCACCGTCGGATCCATCTGATGATCAAACAAACCAACAAGAATCTTCCTCATCCAAATGGCCTCATATGCAGCCTGATTGGATGCCATGTACTCTGCCTCGGTTAAACTGAGTGTAACTAATCTCTGCTTCCTGTTGTACCAATAAATTTATATGGATCCTATGTTGAAGATCCCTCCTGATGTGCTCTTTCTGTCTGATATACTTCCTACCCAATCTGCATCGGTGAAGCCTTGAAGCTTCACTCCCTCTGTCCATCTATACCACAATCCATACTTTGTAGTGCCCCCGAGATATCTCAAGACATGCTTTCTCGCCTTCCAAAAGAGCTTGCTCAGCTAAAATATAGCTTGACTAAGCTGGTTAACTGTGTAGCATATGTTTGGTCGTGTGTTCACCAAGTACATGAGGGAACCACAAGCTGCATGTAAATAGTAGCGTCCACTACCTCACCTAAAGTAGCATCCTCCTTCCTCTAGTTTCCTGCAAGAGGAGTCTCCATGGGTTTACAACTCTCCATGTGGAACTTTCTCAGAATCTCTTTGGCATACTTTCCTTAAGAAACAAGTAGCTCCCCATCCCACTATCATATCTCCAAACTAAGGAAATAGTGAAGGAGTCCCATGTCCTTCATCTCAACCTCTCTTGCAAGATACTCTTTGCAAGAATTTATGAGCTACTCATCACCTGTGAAGATAAGATCATCAACATAAAGTATGATAATCAAAAGCTTACCGTCAACCACAATCTAGTATAGGTTTGCATCCGCTTCACTCTTTGTGAAGCCCAACCTAGTGAAATAGCTATCAATCCTGGTGTACGAAGCACGAGGTGCTTGCTTCAGCCCATACAGTGCTTTCTTGAGTCTGCACACATGTGACTCACTGTCAAAGGTCTCAAAACCTTCGGGCTACTCAATGTACACTTCTTCCTCAATAACTCCATTGATGAATCTAGTCTTCACATCCATCTGATGTATCTGCCACCCATCTGCGCTGAGAGCGCAAGGATAGATCTAATCAATTATTACCTTGCAATCGTTACAAAAATATCCTCATATTCAATCCCCTCAACTTGTGAGAAACCCCGGGCTACAAATATAGCCTTGTACTTCTCCACACTCCCATTTGCTATCTGTTTCACCTTATAGATCCATCTAGATCCAACCATTGATTTCTCGATTAGTCTTGGGACAACTTCCCATGCACTATTCCTGACGATGGAGTCATACTCCTCAACCATGGTGTTAACCCAAGTTGGTTGCTGCACTACTTCCTCAAAAGAGGATGGTTTTGTCACAATACACTTTCTCATAAGAGCCATGTATCCAGTAAACCTGTATGGAGACTATCTTTATCTATGCAGTGATGTAGGTGCTCCTACATGTTCTGCCACATCAAATCTCAATTTGTCAGCTTTTGTGGTGTGCCTCCTACCATGTCTGGGGGATGGCTCTGCATGAGTGGTTTCTACCACTCCATGATCCTCCGCATGTTGTTGCTCCACATCTTGAGGTTCATCTTTTGGAACCAAGAGTTCCTCATCTGCATACAAATCAAGCTCCCTCTCAAGGGAAAATCGCATGGCTTTCTCCTCATCAAATTTTACATCCTGTCTTACAACAGTCATTCTGATGTTTGGAAAATACACCTGATAGTTTTGGGGAGTATCAGTGTACCCCACAAATATCCCAATCTCAGATTTTGGTTCTAGCTTCTTTCTGGAATATTTGGTCACATGAAAGTAGACAAATGAGCCAAAAATTTTAAAATATGAAACATCAGGTTTCTTACCAGAAAAAGCCTCCTCTACTATACTCATGCCAAGTCTCTGATGAGGAGTATTGTTCTACATAAATATTTCTATGTTACATGCCTTTGCCCATAGAATCAACCATAGGCCTTGATCATGTAACATCGCTTGTGCCGCACCCACAGTTGTTCTGTTCTTTCTTTTTGTGACCCCATTCTGTTGTGGGTTAAGAGGTTCAGTCAACTCTCTTTGAATTCCTTCTTTGGCACAAAAGTTCTTGAATTCATTGGAGATGTACTCACCACCATTTTTGCTCCTTAGAGCCTTCACATGCTTCCATGTATCTTTCTCAACCAGTGCTTTGAAATCAGAAAATTTTGAGAACGTATGATCTTTCTTCTGCATGAAGTAGATCCAACACTCTCTAGAAAAATCATCAAAAAAATCACACAATACCTATGCTTTTCTGTCGAAGTTGTAGATAATGGTCCACACAAATCTGAGTGAACTCTCTCAAGGATTTTCACTGCTCGGTTCTCCTTCTCGTGAAAATTTTCCTTTGTATACTTCCCCATGGTACATCCCTTGCATGTGTCTATCTGCGCAAGAGTACCCTTTGGAAGCCTTGTATAAATATGTTGCATGACCTTCAAGGCACCGTGGTGTAGATGGCCCAATCTCCTGTGCCATAACTCACCCTCATTCCGGCTCACCACTTTGTTTTCTTTCTCCATCAATGTTGCGCAGCCATCTACATCAAGTTTGTAGAGGTTCTTCACATGAACCCAAATATTCTTAACTTGTCCTGCGGCTTTGTGACAAAGGAATGCTTTCCCTTCACTGAAAAACCACATCATATCTTCTATCCTCCAACATAGAAACTAAAACTAAATTCTTTTTCAAGCCTGGTACATGCATGACATCTTTTAATAAGAAGGTTTTACCTGACTGTCTCTGGAAAGTAATTGTACCAATCCCAGAAGTGTTATACCTCTCTTCATCACCCATTTCAATATGCATCTGAAGATCCTTCTCCTCCAAACTAGTAAAAAGTTCTTTGTCTCTCGTCATGTGGAAATATGCACCACTATCCAAGTACCACACTGATCCCATCACACTAGACACCGGGCATGTGATGAGTGAGAATTCCAACTCATGTTGTGAAGCCAAAGCTTCACCCGTTGCAGATCCTGAAGCCTTCTTATTGTTCTTCTTCCTCTATGGAAAATTAGTGGCATAATGTCCATGCTCGTGACAATGAAAACATTTCACTTTAGACATGTCACGCTTCTTGCCTTCTTTACTGGCCTCAGATTTTGAATAGTATTTCTTTCCCTTCCCCTTCTTTGCCTTACTAGCCAAGGTGTAATTTTCCTCATCATCTGTCTTAGATAAGGATCCATTACTGGTATTATGCCTGAATTCTTCTTGTACCAAATCCGACCAAAGTCGCTCCCAATCTGGTAGCTTCTCCCTCTCATTGACAAAGTACTAATAATTATGATAACTCTTGGGAAGGCCTAGAAGAGCTAGGCTAGCCAATTCATCATCCACTATTGTAATTCCGACACTTCCAAGCTCATCCCGACATTGGATGAACTTAGTCAAATATTTCGGAATAGCATCGCCTTTCTCCATTTTGATTTTCCTGAGCTTGTCCTTCAGTGCCAATTTTTTGTGGTCATTGCTACTCTAAAACAGATATGTCAAAGCCTTCCACATTACATATGGAGTCACTTTTCCATGGAGACTCGAGACAATGTGATCTCGAACTCCCTCTAATAAGACCCTCCTTGCCTTTGCAACCTTCTTTTTCCAAGCATCAAGAAGAGCAATGTCTGCCACTGCGGGCTTTGGAATATCATTATCAAAGAATTATTTCAACCTGTTGTCCTCCAAAACTATCTCCATTCTGTCTTTCCATGCCATATAATTATAACTTCCCTCGAGTTCATATTCCAATCTTAAGCCATTGAAAGCCATCTTGATCCGCATGTTGCACCAAAAATATTTTTGCAAATTCGAATGCTATTCAGCACAAACTCAATTTCTTCTCCACTATATTGATTTCCTACGCTCTGATACCATTTAGAAATTATACAAACAATATGTATACCAATGGATTCAATTAAATCATGAAATATGCTAAAGCAAGATACTGAATCCTTCTACAAATTAATTGCGAAAAATAAACATGATCGCACAATCACACCAAGTAAAAGAAAAAAGCAAATAAATCCACAACACAGATATTTTTCCTAGGGAAAGCATGCTACTCAAAACCCCTCTATCTTCTATTATACATTCAACCAAGGAATCATGAAACAATTAGAATGCACTCTTCTCACAAGAGTCTGTTACACTCTGCTAAATGTCTTAGATTGATCTGAACAAAATTGATCAACACTTAGCCAATTTACTGGCGTTGCTCAGCCTGCCTTGCTTACGCAATTCCTGTAGAATTAAATCCCTATTCTTTAGGAATTTCAGCCTTCCAAAACTTCTCAATGCTCATGGGAAATCCTATGGGTGTATTACTGCATGCGGGCAGTTTGCTAATAATAAAGCTAATAATTAACATCCCTTTAACCTCTGTCTCAACTAGGTCTTCATCAGAACTGACATGCATGTAGCTATTAATAGTAAATCATCAGTTACTTGACAGATCACTGCATGTGAATTAAATCTGATTTAATTCACTTGACCTCTCACTAGTGCAACAATCAGTTACAACTATTTAAACTGATTTTAACTCAATTAATTGAGTTAATTGATTTCTCATGCATTAAACTAATACACTAACTGCAACTTGGACTCAAAAACAAATAGAATCACTTTGCATGCCTCACCAACCACCCTCAACTTGAATTCCATGAGCTATCTGAGTTTATCACACTCAGTTAACTATTACAAGTGATTATGAGATAAGATTACAATTTATTGTCCAATTTAATTAAGGGAAAATTAAATTAGACACACATTTCTTGTTGACTTTTCAACAAATGTAAGCCACGGTCAAGAGTATGCTTGTTCCTTCAACCTGAGCGTCAGTAGGGGAGGCATGACAACCTCACCTCACCTGCCCAATTTATGATTCATCAAATATGTTGGACAACCAAAACATCAAGTATTCAATTTCGAACATGACAACATTGGTGGAAACTTGAGAAGTATTTAAGAAAAAAAACATACCTAGTTCACAAGGAAAGCTTCTCATTTCACTCTCATCGAAAAGGCATATAACTAACTTGGATATTGTACTTCTAATTTTTTTGTTTTCCTTCTTATTTATAGGGGAAGGCCCATGTCCCCCTGACCTGACCTCTGCCTTGAATCACCTCTTAGAATCATTATCGACAAATTGGTCCCTATCACTTAGATGGGCCAGTGAGCCTAAAATTCAAAGGCTTCTAAAGGAGAGGGTGGGTAGGCTTGTGATGGAAGTTTATAAATTATTGCATGAAATCCAGTGGGTAGTAAACCATCTCCATCTACCCTAGATCTACACATGCTCTAAGGAAATTCACCTTGTCGCCACGTCCCAATTTTCATTTAATATCTTTTTTAAGTATTTTTGGTGCATTGTCTCATGTTGGTGTTGGGACAATTGTTTTCTATTGACATTTTATGCCTTACCTTGTTCCTTTTCGTCCCCTTCAGTCGTATCCTCTTTGGGGTTACATCGTGGGTTCTCACTACTAATTTTTCCTTTGCAAAGACCCTTTGTGCTCGCTTTGAGTCTTCATTTTGACCTTCCACCTCTTTATGCTCAAATTTTGGTCCACATCCCTGGTAATAACCATCTCATTTTTCCTCCCACTTCTTTGTCCTATGTTTCTCTGATTTGGATTGCAATGCCATGCCAACAATAAAGGTTCCAATGTGGTTCCTCCTCTTGGGGAGAAGTCAAGTCTTATGCACATTAAAGAGCCCAAGAAGATGCCCAAAGATATCATGACACAACACCAAACCATATACAATTGGAAATTCACCAAACCTCCTCAAAAAATATGGTTGAAATGGAGGAGAATTTTTATTTTGAAATACTTGAATTTACAACTAATTGGATACCTAATACAAGGCATACCTGAGGGAAGTTGAACTTATAGGCATGCTTAGTAGATCTCTACTACATGAAAACTCTCATGGGTAAGGCCTTTTCGAAAAGAAATGAAGCTAAAAGAAAATTATGTCACGATATGGATCATATAGAAGTGGAGCAAGAATAATGTTTCAGGAGCACGGTGATATGGCCCTTAAGCTTGCAAGAATTGAAGAACTACTTACTAAAGGAAAGGACATGCCTCTCTTGTCACTCTAACTGCTCTCATAGACATCTCAACCTCGACTTGATTCCCCTCATGGTTACAATTTTGGATCATAACAACTCTTCCTAGAGTGGTTATATGTTCTCAGTTGTGTTTCTTGTATTTATCTTTACACATCAAAGACATTGCCTGCTTTTTTTGTTAGGTTTTTGAAAAAATATATTTCTCTTTCACTACTGGCCTAGTTATGCACGTGGAATATCGTGCCAAGAAATATCTTAAATTAATTATACATGATGTAATTTCTTGATTTTTCAATAGAATTTGAAGCTTACAAAAAAAAATATTAATTGATTTTTTTATTATTACAATATCTTTCTATCTCGTATTTTATACAAAGACTAGAAAATGTGCAAGGGGATTACTAATTGAGAAATAAATTTAATAACCTTAAATTAGCAAAACATAAATCATATACATTATTTATATAAACCATATACATGATTTGTTTGGGATAATACCAATTAGAGAAAAATCATATTATAATAGATTTATTACTCTTGAAAAAAGGAACTTTCCAATGGACGATTTCAAGCCTATTTATAAGCTTCAATACATGCAATAATATTGGCAACATGTCATTGACCAACAAAACCATGGGCCCAACATAACATCAAACACTTTGACTCATTCTCGAATAAAATTTTATATAGCAATCCCACCTTTAAACTTGACTTAGGGAAATTCCTAAAATCCAATTTTAAAAACTCCTATCCTCTCCTTATCACTCTAGAACTTACCAAGGGTGCACATGCTTCACTAAGTCTTAGTGTTTTATGCCCATTTGCATCAAACTCCATTAAAACAAATAATTGTTTCCCCTAATTTATATTTCTAATTGGTATTTCCATCGACACGCTAGTGAAATTTCCCTTGAACCATGGTTTGAACTCATCTGCTTCTTGACATCAGTTTCTTCCACATATGCTTTGAAAATATGAAATTAATGCCCACAACTTCCACTCATCCTCTATGATTCCTTTCTCTTGATGAATCTGCTCATGGATTTTAATTTTATGCCCGATAAAATCCAACCAATATTAGTATCGGTTTGCATTACCATATACAATAATCGTATGGTGTTATAAGTCAATCTAAAAAAATTCATTGCACACTCCACATTGTCACCTTAATTACCTTCATCGGTGCTCTTCTCCTTCACAACCTATGCATATTTCTCACACGCATTTGACCATTTGCAATTTCACACAACCATGAATATAATACCAGTTGTTAGGTTTAAGAATTGTCAGAGATAACCAATATGTAAGAGATAAATTTTTAAAAAAGACAAAATAGAAATACATAATCAAGAATATGATTTATATTGGGAAAATCCAACTAGGGAAGAATGAGATTATAATAAATATATTACTCTTGGCCAATCAAAACCTTACAATGAAGGATTCCAAGTCTATTGATAAGCTTCATTACATGCAATACTATGGTAAACATATCATAGCCCACAAAATCCATAGCCACAATGACCATGCTTGTACGCTTAAAACTATTTGACTCATTCCCACATCAAATTGTATCTAAAAAATACTTTCATATGTGCTTCCTTATTTAAAATGGTATGTTCAAAGTTGAAGCTTAAATATCTCTCTATTTATTTATTTATTTTTAACCATGGGAATCAATAATATATTGGAGTGATTTATACTAGGCCCATTACCAAACCTACTAGCTCCTACTATAAACCAAAAGTATATACAACATCTTATGAGCCAGATATACCAATAACTTATGACTTGGAAAGGGTCGAGGGTCTTGAGGAAAACTGGAGTGAAACTCTATCCGAGGGGGCATCTACCCTTCTAACTTTATCATAGTAGACCAACAAGTAATTTATGGGAATTGTCTTAGCTACTACATGAAGATAGCGTTATTAGGCATGCTTGAATATTTTTATGGAAAACTTGAAACAATATTAGAATAGGTTGAATTAGTGTCAGCGAAGGCAGAGCATGATCAAAGAGAAATGGATTAAGCAACATAAGAAGAAGCTACAATTTAATAATTTATTTACATATATATATGGATTTGGGTCATACTCTAAACATTCCATTTAAATGACTAGTTTTCAATTAAAATCATATATTAGGTCTCTGACTAAGCATTACTCCCACTTAGATGGTGAATGGGGCATAGAAGACTACTAGTTAGCATCTTCGCTACTAGAACAATTGCTTTATGATTAAAAAATATAAAATAATAATGTAAAAATCAAGATAAGCATTGCGTAAAATCAGCCAAAAACCTAACTCCCTTGGATGAAAATGCTTTAAAGATTGTCACTTTTGTTGCTAGATAAGTGTTTAGGACTATTTTTATTATGCACTTAGCACGCCTCACATATTACCAATCCTTTTATTACTAAATCATCTAGAATGTGCTTGAATGGAAACTTCAAATTAGTTATGAAAAGGAGTGAACTAGCTAGCCAATGTTTGAGATTCCACTTAAACTACACACAATAAGTTAGTATACATTGGTAGAGCTAGTTATGTGAAAAAGTAATTGCAAAAATGTTAATCAATATGAATTTGGGAAATGAAAAATATCATCGTCATAATGAAAACCTAAAAATAAAGGATGAAATTAATAATGATCAAAATCATTTGATAATTATATTAAAAAAAAAAAATTGAAAAAAAAAATCATCAATAATATGAAATCTAATATAACAAACCTAATTTATATATAAATATATATAGTAAAATAGTGACCATGTTTATGGATATTAGTCTAGCTAAAATAATAAAATGGACAAATTTGTCTCATTGTAATCTTCCCAGACAACGTTTTGGCCCAGAATCTGGCAAAGATTTTCTTAAAAATCCAACAAAGATTTTATTAGAATCATGAATCATGTTTACAGTTGTTAAACTTTAGTATTTTGAGTGCCCTAAGAGTTTTTGGTAGTGCTGAATCCATTTCCACTATCAAAAATAGATTCCAAACACTCCAACTACCTAATTTATTGAATTTTAGTTGCCCGAATTTCGGCAAAAAACCGTCATCCAAACTATTTTGTTGCCTGAGTAGACAACTCCATTTGTCTCAATACAAAAGTTAACATTTTAAACCTCAATATTAATATCATTTTAAACCTCAAACTTAATATCAAACTCACACCGCTTAACCAAAGCAAAGCAACGTTCATGGATCTCAATGAACTTTTAAAATGTTGTTTTATAGTTTAAGATTCACGACAACCGACCCACTTCATATTTTGTTGCTTTTGGATGTTTTCTAATAATTGTCCCACTCGCTAATAATATAGATTGTGATGTCAAAGGACCAAGGCCTCTACAATTTCCTTTAATTTTTAACTCTCCATTTATAATTGCAAGCTTTAACTTATTTATCCTCTATTAGAAAAATATATATAAGCCTTACTCCTTACTTTAACATCACCCCCTTAAAATAATTTACTATATGCAAGAAGAGAGTTGGTATACATTTATAAAAATATAAACCTTACCCCTCTCTTTAACATCACTCTCTAAAATAATTGACTATGTATCCATTTATACATTGAACCCATCTCACCCCTCACTTTAACATCACACTCTAAAATAATTGACTATGTATCCATTTATACATTGAACCCAATGCACACGTTCCAATGCAACAATACTAATGGTCAATTGTAACTTATTGTGATTGAGATAATTAAAAATGCCAGGAAATAACCTTTCACTAGGAATTTTACAGAATCTTTTAATATAAAATATTATAATATAAATATAGAGAATTTTAATTTAAATTTATTAAATTTTATAAAAATAATAATTTAATTATTATGATTACAATTAAGATAGATATTGAATTGATATAGAAGATTTTTTTTGGAATAGGAGATAATATCATGATTTGACTACTAAAGTTTATAAAGATGTATTAGGTGTCCCCACCCATGTGATGTCTCAACTTTTGCTAAATTGTGTTTTATTGTTATATTTAGCCGGTGACAAATTAGATATTAATATTAAGGTCGTAGTAATAAGGTTTCATCATAAACCTCACTCAAATTACTCAAACTGTAATTTTTTTTTTTTTCTTTTCTGAATAAGACTAATTCTATTAAGTGATCATATAGTACAAGGTGATACTACAATCAAAAGAGGCAAGAAACGGGCCAACCGGAAATGATGAACTATCAATCTCGGTCCCGAAGAGAGTAAGTGAAACAAGCAAAAGAGCTATGAAGCGTGACTAGAGAACAAGAAGATAGAAGTTGGGTTCTACCCAGAATGGGCAAAAGCCTCCATGCGAAATTTTTTCCCTTTCTTTTTTATGACTTTTACCCATCCAACTTGGTGTGGATGGGCAAGAACCACTTGTAGTCTAATATTGACTATGGGAGGAGTCTCATTATCTGTATCGGAAGAAGAGGACTCATGAGTGTGTTTCTGAGAGATCGTCGTGTCAGGAGGACCCTCAGGTACGGCAGAGGATGAATCATTTGTCTTCTTTGCATGTTCCATTTCTACATCAATCTCCTCATCATCTGAACTTGAGGACTCATAGTCATCCACGGGAGGCATATTACATGGTATCCATCTTTTGGATTTGGATTTTAAATTGTTTTCCTTTGTTTTGGCAAGGAAAGTGGGGCAGGAATTCTGAAGGTGCCCTGTTTGGTGATAATGGCGCCAGCGGAAGGCAGGGTTCTCATAATCTAGAATTTGTGTCCATACGAAGTCGCCTATCTTTAGATTAATTTGGTCAGGAAGACCTTTACTTATTTCTATTTCCACACATATTATGCAATATGTGAATAGTCCTTAGTACTCCCGAAAGTGATATGTTGTTAGATAGCGGCCCAGGGTGTTTCCGATTCCTCGGAAGACTAAAAGGTGTCATAAATTGGCAAATAAATTGGGAAGCCTGGCCCAGACAGGAGTCTTGGTGATGACTGTTGTTTTTGGGTCGAAATTTGGGAACCATGGGGTGAGGAATAGCCCAGCTGCTCCCCAAAACCACAGACCTTCTGTTAGGGCCTTTTGATAATCCTTGATGTGATCAAATAGTAATATGAAGAAACCCTTTGAGAAAAATTTGACCTTGCAGTTGTGGGTCCAGATCGCGTAGATCCACTTGAAGAGTTCCTTTGTGCAAGGCCATAATCCATTTAATCTACAGATGATGGCGGTTTCAGCAAATTTTTGAAGTTGTTCTGCTAGATCTGGATGGGAAATCTCTATGGAGGGGACATCCTCTATTTTATCAACCAGAAAAGGCTTGGGGGCCTCAGGGTATTGGGCAGCTTTCTCAGGTTGTGCATGGACAACATCCTTGTAGGAGAAAGCTGGAGCAGATGAGGAACTTACCGCGGCTCCTCCTCTCAAACGAAGGGATAAAACTAAAGTAGCATCTCTTTCAATGTTGTAAAATGAAAGGGGAAAAGAGGCATCAAGTTGTTTACCTCCATATAGAAGTCTCTGAAGAGCTTAGGGAATCCCCAACCTATTCTTAAGGGCATGCAAGAGATTTTGAACTCTATTCGTTGGGCATACCCAAAGCAGCATGGATCTAGTCGTGAGAAGTGAGATCTGGATTTGAAAGGCAGGAGAGAGTAGATCCAATAAACTTGGCTGCCAAGATGCAAAGTGGAAGCTAGATTGATGATTCCCGCCTGATATTTGGTATCTGTGGCCCGATCAGTTTTCCTGGCGGTGATGCGCCAGGTATCTTTCCAGAGAATCGCGAAGTTGGAGGCCTTCATTTCCCAGATTTTATAGCTGCCTAGGGAATACTAGTGAGGACGATCAACTTCTAGTTTGTATTCAGTGATCACGCCTCTTGCAGGGTAGCCAAAACTGGTGTGCAAGCCGTGAACCTTTGATTGGCAGCTTGCGTGAATGTTTTCATAAGCATCCTAGAGCAGTGGCACATCCACAGTCCTCTACATGCCCGGATCTCTAAGGCCTGGCATTGGCCTAATGGCGTCTAGGCATTCCAAAAACATAGATTTAGAAAAGTATCTAGGCATAATTGCAATGTCAGCCCCAACTAAAAATAGACCCATTCCATATCCCTTCTTGAACTACAGGATAAGCAGAAGGATTCATCTCTAGAACTAAGGAAAATACATAAGAGTGAGCAACCCACAAAACATCCTAACAACCAAGGCATTACCAGCAAAATGAAAGATAGAAATCATGAAGAGTAGAAAGTTTTAGTGGTAAGCATATCATAAATATACCGAAGAGCTAAAAGCATTGTATATCATCCAAAAACTAGTACCAAAAATACCCTAAAGAAAACAATCCACCACCATTCCATACAAATACAACATACACACAATACTCGAGCATAAATGTAGTGCAGCCCTGCACCATATCAACAATGTGTACCAAATAATATCCCAAAGAGGTAAAACCATGAGACATGTTGATAAAACTTTATGTACCCATACAAAATATCCAAATCCTCGAAACACATATCATACCATCCCTTTGTTGACAACATAATTGTCATAATAAGAGTTCATAAGTTAATAAAGAAAATGATAACTAGACTAGCCTCCTAAGAGCCATTCTTAACTAGAGAGCTAAAACACCATTAGAGAAATACACCTCATGATTTGAAGATGGTATAGTAGGATTCAAAGCATTATCACCTGTTGGAGGGTCTGTCAAAAATCTAGATGCAGAATCACTTATAAAAAACCCTTCCGTTTTTTTACAAGTGAGCATCTACATTATCCAAGCATAAACACATATTACAATAATTTGCTTCATATCCTCTAGAGAAGAGAAAACATTGTATTTTTTGACACATTTGACTTAGAGGAAAAGTCGTAGCAAAGTCGTGAGTTGTTTATTAATAGCCAAGGAACTTAGGAAATTCCACTGAAGTCAACGAAACCTATCAGGAGATGGTAACCATTTATCCTCCTTAAACACTAATTCAGAGTTAGAAAAAGTAAGGGTGGTCACCCACTTCCTTGCTCTCTAGAATGAGTATCTCACATCATAGTACCAAAGGGACCACATCGAAAGAAAAAGTTATAGTTTCATAAGAAAAAGGGTGTGCCCTTTTATAACCATAATGATTAAAACCACCTCTACGACTATTCGTCCTCTACCTTGGAGGCATGAGGGCTGAAGCAAAAAGCCACACATGACACCGACTCAACAACCCATTCCCAATGAAATTGTGAGAGGAGGGAAGCGAAGGGCCTTTCAAACCAAACCGAAATACTATATTGTCATCACTGATGGAGTAGACACAAGGACCATCACCCAAAAAATTTTCCAATTCCCCGCACTGAAGACTCATAAAACATGAAGATAACTAACCAACCTTCAAAACACTTGAGCAAGGCAAGAAACGACTACCACAATAATTGGACAAAGGGAATTTCCAAAACAACAGAACTTTCCTTCGAAAACCCATTATCCACAAAAATTTCGATGTTAAAGGACTCAAGAAAATTTCCACCACCAAATATGAAAATATTGCAGATGCTAAAGGACCAGACAAACCCATGGAATGACCCAAATGAACACAGATGCCCAAACCTAGAGAAAAAGGGGCACCAGAGACCCTAAGATTATCTTACTCTCATATAATAAACCCATATAAATAACATAAATACAAACCTAGATGATTAAAAAGGGAAAGAACTAACTTCTAGAACCATCATGAAGTTGAAGATACCAAAAGACTCGCCCAATGTGAATACCCAAAGAGCTAAAGTGATCTTGACAAGCTACTGAGACACCACCTCCCTAAGAAATGTGCACCAAGACTCTCACCGACAACCACTGAGAATAAAAACCTTAAAAACCACCCTTTAGCTGAGACACACCACCATCTCACAAACATGAGCTTAATCATAAAATAATACTACCTTTATAATGAAAACAAACACCAGAGGAGGATGAGGAGGAATAATCACCACCCTGCATGAATAGACTACCTCCTTCCCTCATATTGTCTAGGATATAAATAGACTTCACATAGCCATGCTTGGCACACCATTTGAGCTACACGTAATAAATTACAAAGACCCACCCTCCCTCAATGATGCTCCAAGTGTTCCACTGGCTCATCCACTGAAGCATTAATTGAAACTCCACGAGCACCCCCATTTAGGATTGACTGATCCAAATTCACAAGGTTCTTTAGAGTAACCAAATTCCTAACCAAGGCAGAGGGGGCCCAATTTTCATCCACAACCAAATGTTTGTGTCGACAACCTAAATTAGCAAAAAAAATTGGCTACCTTATTTCCAAATTGCCACGTGTTGGAAATAAACGTACTCCAAATTACAAAGAAATTTCTTAATGTTTGGGACACAATCACCTCCAGTCACCAGCTTCTAACCTCCTTATTGGTGGTTGCCCATTCAAAATTTTCTAAGCACACTAAATGGAAATCATAGAATCACCATTTGTTTTTAGCAAGAGAAAACCTTCCCTGATAGCAATGTGGATACCATGCTCCAATGCTAAAAATTCAACCAAGTTATTACTTTCATTGCCACAACTCTGAGAAAATATTCTTAGAGGTGAGTATTTACAGTCTAGAAAGACTCCTCTGAAGCCTGCAATACCCAGATACCCTTATATGCACGATCAAATTTTATCTTGATCAAGCCTTAAGGAGGCAAGGAAAATGAATCAGATGGAGAGATGTTTGTCACCAGGTTTGGATTAAATTTGAATGAAACCATACTCAGATCCAAACCCAGCCTCTACAGAATGTCAGCCTCAACACCCTCCACCTACCAGTCTTCACAAGACCAAGAGATAACATGGAGGTATTCTCGAATGTTTGACATAATCAATTCTTGTAATTTTGCACAAGTTTGACTTTTCTCTCTGAAAATCCTATTATTTCTTACTTTCCACAGATTTCAGAAAATGAAACCTATAACAAGGATCCAGGCCCTGTTCACTATGGGATTCTTAAAATTTTGATAATCCTAATCTACTATAAAAAAAACTTTACATTCTCCATCTGAAGAATATCATTACCAAAAATTGAAAAAATAATGGACCATACCTCTTTAGCTTGTGAAAAAGAGAGGAAGAGGCGATCCAAATTTTCTTCTAGTTTCCAACATTGAAAGCAGAGAGATGGTCCTTCATATCCCTTCCTATGAATACGATCCTAACTAAGCAGACGTCATTTGATAAGCAACCAAAGAAAGAGTGTAATTTTATGCCAGTGGTTACCAAACAATAAATTTCGCCATAAATCCTCCCTAGCCATTCTGTAATGCTCCACAATGATTTCATAGGATTCCTTCAATGAAAATGTGCCCAATTGTTTTTTCCCCACCTCAGAATATCCTCTTCTTGGGAGAGGTGAATATTTCTCTCCCCCAGTAACTGCAGGAAAATATCCCAATGCCAATGTTGAGAGGGCATTAGCCAATCTTCTTTAGCTTTCCAGATCCTCCAAGCACGAGGAACTATTTCCATTTTCCAAAAATATCTAACACATTCCTCACCCAAATAAAGTGTATAAATTTGCAAGTCTCAACGATGCTCATTCTCTCCTGAGCGAGGCAATTGTTGCAAAGCTTCCTCCCAAAATAAAGTAGAGGCTCCATTCTTTATCTATTAGAAGGAATTTTTTCTTATAATTTATTTGTTTTACAGTGCCCATTTCCATAAATTTGAACTAGCTATGGACAAAACACATCTGATTTGATCCTCTTGATACTGCAACGATGCATACTTTCTTCTCCAAATTTGCTTCCATAACTCATTTCCTCCTTTCACCCATCACCACGATAATTTTTCCCCAAAGGCTACACTAAGCAACACTAGATCTCAGAGACCTAGAACACTTGCTAGTTTGGGCTTTGTCAATGTATCGTAGGCCACTAACGACCATCTCTTTTCCTTATTAGCTCCTCTCCAAATAAAATCACACTAGATAGATCCGAATGAGGCACATATAGCTTTAGGAATCGACATGAGTGACATTTGGTAGATTGGAATGGATTAGAGAACAAATTGGTTAAAATAAATCTACCAATAAAATTCAAAGCCCAGAAGATCCAATTAGTAATTCTCTTGGATAATATTTGAATAAGGTCATACCAAGAAGATAACCTGGAAGGAATGAGAAAAGAGGCACCCACATATATTGAGATGGAAAATTATCCCTTCGAAATGTCATAATGTGAGCTAGATGACATTGTATAGACTCCTTCAAGTTAAAAAATAAGATATGGGTCATATCATTGTTGATTAGGGTACCAGATGCAGCAATAAAAGTTGCGAGTAAGGATCAAACTGAATTAGCTTCCGTAAGAGTCGGGATACCAAAAAGGAAAAAATCATCAAAAAACTATTGATTAGTTACATGGAGATCCTCCTCAAAGAGTCTTAAACCCTTGATGTTTCCCTGGGAACAGGCACAGTGAAAAAAATGACCCAAACCCTCCATAGCCAAGATGAACAAAAATTGGGATAATAGATTACCTTGGCATAAACCACTCGATGACATGAAAATTCCAAAAGGAGACCCATTTAACAAAATCGAGAATAAAGGTGAAGATATAAGGGCACGAATCTAAGAAATCCATAGCCAAGAAAAAACAAAGGCGTCAAGAACTTGAACTAGATAATCCCAACAAATACGATCATATGCCTTAGGCATATCAAGATTGACAATCATACCTGGTTTCTTTGACTGCTTTAACGAATGAATGGTTTCTTGAGTTGTTATGATTCCATCCAAAATTTGTCTCCCTTCAACAAACCCAGTCTGCTGAGCTGAAATAAGCTCCCAAAAAAAGAGATTTCAAATGAAGAGATCACCTTATATATAACATTACAAAGTGAAATAGGTCTAAAACCAGTTATATCTAAAAATTAAATGTTTCTTCTCAATGTAGAAAGCTCAATGAGCACTTTGATGGAGACTTACAGTGATTCAGTAATCGAACAATAATTTTGTATTGTGTAAAATATTAATTTTATTAAATATTAGTTTACATTAATCATGATGTTTTGAATAAATTTGTTATTTAAATTTAAATTTATCATTTTTTTAAAAATATTTTATTTTAAAAACAAATATATTATAAATATTAAATATGGATATATAGTAAATTTGAATTAAAAATATAAAAATAAAATTATTTAAATTAATAAATAAAAAATATCATATCCATTTAGTATACCATATTTATATGCATTTAGTAGGAGCCAAAATATTAAGAGGGAAAACATTTAAATTGATATATTGATTTGAATAGAATTTTTTTTTTATCAACAAAGAAAGAAATGTATATACACATTGCAAATTAAGTATTAGATATTGATGTATGGAAATTTTGTGTTTAAATATAGAGGTTGTTAAAAAAAAAATTGTTTGGCGAAAAGAATTATAAAAAATAAATAACTTTAGTGTTAGAAACTTATTGAATGATAACAAAATGATGTAAATGAATTAGATTTTATAACTTAAATTTATTGATTGAGTATTGTAACTGAGTGTTGTGATATAAATTAGAAATGTTGTGATGTAGATATCACTAAATGTTGTGGTGTAGATATCATCATTTTATTTTGTGTTGTGTTGTAGATATTATTATTTTATCTTTTGTGACATAGTTTAATGTTTAATATATCTCTAGTTAAAATGGATTTGAGGTATAGTACACTCTTTATATATATGGTTTATTAGGTATTTCATTGTTAATAAGATGAGTTAATAGAAAAACACTAAAATATAGTGCCAAATAATGTGTGTGTGTGTGTGTGTGTGTGTGTGTGTGTGTGTGTGTGTGTTAATAAAAAAACACTAAAACATAGTGCCAAATAATATATATATATATATATATATATATATATATATATATATATATATATATATATATATATATATATATATATATATATGGGTTATTTTGGGTGGTTGTGTGAAATGGTTATTATCTCCCTACTCAGGTTCAAACCATGATGATGATAAATATTGATGTAATATCTTCGTACTTATAAATATTTTTATATTAACCCTCACTCTCGTTTCCATATATATATATATGAGAAAGAGAAAACTCAAAACTGGACCAAGTTGGGCCCTGCCCAACACTTGGCTACTCCAATAATATCCCGATTATTTCACTCCACAACCCCATTCCATTGAGGATAGTATGGAATTGTCAACTCTTTTTTTGTTCCCTCATGTGCAAATAAGTCCTCAAAGGCATTCGAGGTGTACTCACCTCCATTGTTGAATCTGATTGTCTTGATATTTCTCCTAGTTTGGTATATCTGAGTGAATTAGGTCCAAAATGACCTTGTCCCTAGTATCGTTGCTCAAAAAGGTGATCTTGGAATACATTCCCAGTGTGCAACCCTTGCACACATCATTCTTCGCAACCCTAAAATTATGGATTGACGTCATAATGTATTTGAGAACATTGATTTATCTATGGTGCAAATGAGTCATCCTCCTATGCCACAACTCGCCCAACTCTCAGCTACAACTTACCAATTTTTTTTTAGACTTGAACTAAATTTTGAATAGGTTACATTTTCTAAATTCTATCACCTTGGATATCGTGCAATATTTAGGATGATTGTATACCTTAATATCCCCAAAGGTCACAATTTAGCCATTTTCTTCCAAGGCAACAAAAAAAATTATATTTTTGGTCATTCCCAGAACATACAACAAATATTCCACCATTAAGGGTTTACCAGACTCCCTCTAAAACTTGATAGAGCCAACTCTAATTCTTTATACTTTCCTTTTTCCCCAGGTTATATGTAGAAGTCCATTTCTTTCTCATTCAGGTGGGTGAAGTATTCCTTCACTCCGATCATGTGGAAATAATCCTCTCTATCAATATGTCACATGTTGGTGGATACTAAACTCCAAAACAGGAAATGAGTGGAAATTTCTTTTCAAATATGAGTGCTAATTCATCCACTTCAGTTGTAGCAAAAACCTTATTCTTATTCTTTCCCCTTTTATTATTAGGGCATTAGTTGTGAACTGTCTTGGATGATGACAAGAAAATACTTTATCTTACTTGGTTCCTTCTTATTCTCTCCTTTAGAAGTTAACCCATTATTTTGCCCTTTCTTTACTCATATTCCCCTTACCATCTAGTAATATATTCTCTTCCTCCTCAAGTTTCTTCTTATGGTCACCATGCTCAACCCCTTCTATGATCTCTTCTTGAATGAAATCATCCCACATTCTTTCCTAAGGGGGAAGGTGCTCTCAACCCACGATTCATTTTATGAACACATCTCATTATTTCATAAATACATTTAAGGCTATATGCACTAGTTTTGGTTCAGTTATTATTTCTCCTATAACCACCATTTCATTCCATGGTTTAGTGATCTTAGTCAAATATGAAGGTACAAAATCACCATTGGACATCCTTGTGTTTTGTAGTTGGTCCCTTAGTACCATATTTCACCTCTAATAGTCACTTTGTATAGCTCGGTGAGCACACCCAACATATCTTTTGTTGTCTTCATATCAAAGAGATGTGGAATTTGGTGGTCTTCGAATCCATCCATAATTATCATCTATGCCCTTGTTTCTTTTACCTCATGCAAATCTAGGTAAATTAGATTTGAAACTACTGTAACAATAGTGGTGTTTACAAGGTTCCACATCTTTTTTTCCTTAAGGATGGTTGTGATGTGAACCCTCCATTGAAGATGATATGAGGAAGCGTCTAGTCTATCTTCATAACTAATGCTGGTAGCCATGACAGAATAAACCCTTAAACACTTGCTTACTAAGGGCTTGTAATTTCTTGAACGGGTACCTGTGTCAAACACCCTTGGTTACTTACTCAAAGACTATTGTTGTGATACCATGTTAGTTTTCTTGAACCCAAGTCAAATTCAACGTCCAATAAAATTATACCCATAACAGAAATAAAAGTTAACTCTTTAGTTATGAATTTTATTACAAGAAAAACATTGGGTTCCTAAATTTGTATGCACAATAGAAATAAATAAATAGAAAAACTAGGCACATAAAATAAAAAATAAAAAATAAAAATAAATGACATGGTTTTAACCCTAGAAACCCTAATATGGGGAAAACCAACAAACTTGTGTTATTTATTTAGCTACAAAAAATTGATTACAACAATTTTTTTCGTAGGAAATTACAAGAGCAATTTACCTAGAAATTTTTAGCCATTTGAACCGGAAAATTAGTTGTATGACCTAGTGGAATTTGGCCTATATGGCCTATCCAAATCGACATGTATGACTCACTATAAATTAGCATTTACGGCCTAGAAACTCAACCCTTCAACCCAATTGATTTTCCCAACTCAGCCTTGTCAAAACAATCAATTTTTGCTCCTCTAAATTGACTTGTACAACCTCATAATTTGGCCTCCTTGAGCCTACTCATTTCCCCTGAAATTTTATTGTGTGTTGATCACACCTAGTTATAACTTCAATCTCCCATCTCTCCAACAACCCAATTCCCTCTTTTATAATTTTGTGACCTAATAGTCAACGTGATGGAGGGTCGATATTTCACCTCCACACTTGATATCAACATTCATGATATAATATTTCATTGGCCTCTTAACTTTATTAAAAAAATTGGCCAATAAAATCAAAATTAAATTACTGATTCTATGCGTAATGTCCAAAATTAGGAAATGTTTAATTAATTATGTTGTGAGATAATTTTGGTGATTCACTGCATGTCATGAATCTTGACCAATGTAGAATCACCTTTCAAGCTACATGTTTCAATGATAAAAAATTTCTTAAAATTATTAAGAAAAACATTAAAGATATCCAAAGGAATTGGCATAAATCTGTATTCAATGCCTTGTGGAATGATAGAGTAACTTAGAAATCCTCTATAGGTAACTCACCATTCTTCATTGTTTATGTGAAGGGAGCTATCCTTCCACCGAATGTGTCCTTACCATCACTTCAGCTAGCCCAATAATTACAAGAAGAACCTTATCCAAAAATTCAACAATGCATTGAGGAATTGTTGAAATTAGAAGAAACCAAGGAAAGAGCTAAATAAACCTTTGCTAGTCGCCAAAATACTACCAAAATGTGGTTTGATAACCACTTAGTGACCAAATTTTGAAATCGTACATCTCATTCTGAAATGAGACAAGGCTCGTGAGGAAAAATCCAAACACAAAAAATTTCAAAAACCCTGGCTTCATCCTTTTCATATTTTTCAAAATATTGACCCTTCCACTTATATCCTACAATCCTTAAACATGGAGAAATAAACACTCTTCATTTGAATGTACAATTCCTTCAAACATATTTTTCTTAAAATCCTTTTGGATATCTCCTTGTAAATATGTATATAAATTCTTATAGTATCTTTCCTTAAAAATAAACCTTATTTGAAACTTTGTAAATCCTAAACTTTGTCAATTATTATGAATTGGTTCCACATTAGGAAAAAAATATCTTTGTCATAAATCTCTATTTTAAATTTCTACTCATTAAATTGTAACATAAATTATGGTTAAATTATGGTTTTACAAGGAGGTGTAGTTATGATGCATATAACTTTTTTGTCTGAATTATCTCTATGTAAGAACCATTTTCAAGGAAAGTAATTTGAAACGTTACTCTTCATAAGAGTCCCTCCCACTTCATATTTAAAATATGTGGTGCTAGGAATTAAAAAGATTAAGATGAAAAGGCTAAGGTTTGTGCACTTTGATAATGCATTACATCAAAAAAAATTGTGTATCACCATGCTTCATATCCACATAAATTGCTAACAAAAGGGATTTCAAAATTTTTATCAAAAGGGTGATTTTAAATCTATCATAGGAAGTTGAAAGAAAAAAAAAGGTGTGGGAAGTGTATACACACTTGTCGAGTTTATTAATGAATCAATCTATCCACTGCTCTGTTGTTCTGGTTGCTTACTTGATGAGGAGTTGTTGGTAGTAGGTCAATGATGTGTGATACTAAGGGATATGGACGCTCGAGGTAAGCGAAGTGTAACATCTTAGTGCAACATATTTTTCATCCTAAGGAGTGATGCCTGAACTTGAGTGAAATTCCCATTATAACATCCACAACAGTTCATGCGTTATTTCTCGACTCTTGTATCTTTCCTTAATAACTGATAATCCCAAAAAAAATCCTGAGTCCCAAAAAAATCTCCATCAAATACCACAAGTTGTCCCTTAATCCATCATACAATGTCAAATATTTACGTTATCGGATCCCAGATCTTGAGAGAGACATCAACTCCACACTCCTAAGGCACTTGAAGGCTTGATGTTGATATTGGCAATCCTTCACATCAGCCCTAGAGAAAACATCCTGATATCAGATGTGAGGCCTTTATACCTTCCTCAACTGATTATACCTGAGACTTGATAGAGAGTGATTATAATTAATCCACGGTTAATTAAAATAAATCATGGGTTAATAAATGATTTAATTTAAGATTACTAATGGACCTTGCACTAAGCTTACACAGTTTTTTCATGGTTTAAATGTTCCATGTACCCAAATTATTTACAGCAAGATTCAAATGACTAATGCAATCCCTGTATAATTCATGGCGTTCAGTAACTTCATGGGTGCACTATGCTTCCCAAAGACTTTGTAACTTTTTCAGATGTAAATTCATTAATTCCATTTTCATTTGTAGGCACAGTAAGCCGGAATTCACTCAGATAATTTTCATACAATGGAGGAAAAGGGAAAAAATGCACATAAGCTCATTCAAAAACCACCTTAGCCATGACAAATGGAAGATTTAGATATCAAAAGCCAGAAATATGGAATCTTCACTAATACGACATACAAATTGGAAGAAGGAAGGGATCGTCGTTGAGTCTTTCAGGAAAAAATATTTACAAGTTATATATAAGTTTCCTCAACCTGAAATTGTTGGCAATAACATTTTTCCAATATGTAGAAGAATGTGTCCAATATGACTTTACATTGCCCCAACTGCTTAAGAAATGGAGATATGATAAAAATAATTTTAAGGAAGAAATATCCAAATAATTCCCAACTACTCCTTGTAAACTATGGTTTGTATATGTTTTCATCATGTTATTCAGATTGTTTGGGAAAAATACCCCATTCAAATTACACTGAGTTCCCCTCATTCACAAAACCCTTAGTGGTTATGTTTTTAATTTGGACAATATCTTGTTTGATAATATTTACAAGAACATTGAGTCTTTCAAAAAAATCTAAATCATATTCAGAAAACAATCATTTCTATATTTCGGTGTACAATATGGGCACAATATTCGTTTTCACTCCCTGCGAAGGCGTTGGAATTGGACTCCAGATTTAGCTAAACCCATACATGTTTCCATTCTCTTTTATGGGAATACATAGCCAAGGTATATTTTTACCATATCTACTATTTTGTAATCACCCCTCCATGAAACATTTTGTGTTTTCCAGCCACCTAGAAATACTCAGGAATCCAAAAATAGTACAGGACAAGTGGGTGATTGGTATTTTGAAGAAACATTCTTTTATTTAAGAATTTATGTTTGCTTGTCTCCTCCTTTTTCTTTGCCTCTATATGCACCTGATAGGTTTATTTGTAGAGATGTGGCCTATCAAACTACATATTCAGGCATAGCTAAAGAATCACATTTTTCTTCCAAGAAAATTTTGCTTTCCTATCCCCTTCAATTGAGCCCATATATTCTAGCTAATGCCAATCATGCTAAAAAGTAAGTAGCAGTTCTTGATTTCATCAACTCAACTTATGTAGATTTCAAATAATTGTCCTTTCAAAATTATGTCTAAGCAATGTACATAGGTTGGCATAAAAAATTATTCCCATGAAGATTCGCCCATTAATGATATATTTAAGAGAGAAGACTTTTATTTTGAGGTTTTGCAGAGAATTTTCCAACTCCCCAAGGAACCATTTGTTGATTTCCTAGGTTTTTAAAATACTCAGAGAAAATGCCTTTCTTCTATCCTCTAGACAGGTAACTTGGAGAAAACATCAATAGGGATTTGGAGCTCATCCTCTATCCCAAATATTCTCGAAAACTCTAAGCATACAGTACCCCATACCAAAAAAAAATCAAAGGTCCCTCAGAAGAGTGTTAATCAAAAGATAGTCGCACAAAAAGATTCTCAATAACCACAAGTAGTTGTTAGTCAGCTCATATAGGTTGTTCCAAATGAAGTGTTAGGAGTTGAAGAGAAATGGATACAATAGGAGTGGGCTCAATTTAAGAAAATTCAAGCACAATATATCAAAGAAGCTCAATCTTAACGAAAAAAACCAAGTGCCTCCTATTCCTTTTATCACTATCCCTAGCATGGTTTTTCCTCTCCAACAAACGAGTCAACAATTGGGCTCTCCTACTAGAAGCAGTCAACTAGAATAAATGGCTAGCATTGCTACCTTCAGAGTTCTATCAAAAACTCCACTAGCATATATTCTCGTGGATATACCTAGAGATACTATTATAGTAGACTCTTTATCACTAATTGAGATGGAGGAAATTCCTCCCATAGATTACTTCTTCAGCCCTAAAAAGAGGGAAATACTTAAAGGGAAAACTAAAAAACGAAAATTTGGTCAAGTTGAAGGACCTCCAACACAAAATACATTGATTTCGGATCGTTATAAACATGACGAACAATTCACATGAGAATTAGCTAATCAAAAGTGATATTTTTTCACAACAAACATTTAGTTGGTTAACAATTTAAGGAAAAATATTATGAAAAAAAATGAAAAGATGGTACAACTAGAGGAGAAACCAAATAAAAAAGAAACTTAGTTGAATGAACAAGTGATAATGAAAGTATTTAAAGGTCAACAACAACATGCTCAAAAAATGAAAGAATTAGAACAACAATTGAAAGTTGAACATGATTAGGTGTAGTAATATTTCATTGATTCAGATAAAAAAAAATCACATATAACAGAGCTTCAGGTTTGAAAAAATAATTTCCCTTTGGAAAGATGAAGGCTATCTTTTCATCATTTTTTAGCACAATGTATCACATTGTCATACCTAGGGGTCTTTCCACAACCACATTCTTACCTTCATGGCTCGATTTGAGGTGTAAAGGGCTCACTCTATTCATAGCCCTTTATCTCCAACTACGGTTTTCTTCTAGTGAAGTCTTTCCTTTTGGAGCAGCCTGATTTTCATTTGTGGATGATCAGAGACTAGAAAATGGTTGTTACAAGCACCTTATGATGGTAAAATGTCCCCTTCACTCCCATATCATTGTTTATCTCTTTGAATGTGTTATGAATGTGAGGCAAAAAAATTCAACGCTTGGGTTCCTCATAATAGGGGACTATGTTCTTGTTATTTTTCCATGTCGTGTTTTATGTTCATTGGAATCTAGGAAGGATTTGTCACTTGTGCTTACACAAGGTGTCCCTCGAATCAGATTCCTTATCCCTCCATCACAGTATGAGTCCCTATCTCCACTATCATAGAGTGGTATGAAGTTTGACTTTCATATTTTTATTAAAAATTTCAATTGAAAGACCATAATTTTTTTGGGTTAGAGATTCAAACCTTGTCTCTTCCCTAAAGTAGAGTATCCATGATAAATGGGGAATCCCTTCACATCTATTATGCCTGAAACTTGAAGGGAAGTGTCTCCAAGACCCCTAGGAACTCAAAAAATACAACATTAAAATGAACTCAACCATTATCCTAAACACAAGGTTGCATGAGGGTGTGAAGGGAGCTAGGCCCACACATGAAATTTTGTCTCATTCAAGGAATTATTACAAGGAAAGACTTTAGCTTCTACTAAAAAAATCCAATATATCACAGGTCCTTATATTATAGAGCAAATGGAGGAGGATCTTGCTATGGACGTCAATATAGATGAGGTTTCTTCATTCTTCCTTATCCTCCAATCTAAGGTAGTTATATGCAGTTTTAATGGTTTCTAGCCAAAACACGAAGCCTTGTTCCAATGGGTTTTCTCTATCTAGACTCCTAACTATGACATTTACTTATGCTCAAAGGGCTTCTCCATAGTCCAATTTGAAAGACAAAAGGACTTGGATTTTGTTTTAAATGAAGGTCCTTAGTTTTGGGGCAATGCCGGATTATTCATTACTCCATGGTTCCTCGATTTTGATGCTACAACCATGGTGATCTCTTCTATGTTGGTCTGGGTTAGGATCCCTAACCTCCCCCTCAATTTTTGGCAACACAAGGTCTTGGAGGAAATTTGAAACACTTTGGGCAAGTTAAAAAAATTAGATCTAGAGAAAATGACCACTGCCCTCTTCATATTTTCTAGAATATGTGTGGATATTTATCTCTACAAAGGGATCCCAGATCATAAAAATTCAAACACAAGAAATTACATTGGTTTCAAGTTAAAAAATATAAGAAAAATTATTTTTAATGTTATGCATACTTCCAAAAATGACATTTATAGAGTACATGTCCTTTGGCAGAGAAAATTTCTAAGTGGAAAGAAGGACAGTCCAAGCAGCCAAAAGGATAGCAGTTCCCATAGCATGCTCCTTTAAAGGATGAAGTAGAAGAAACCAAGAAAATTCAACATAAAAAGGAAAAAGAGGTAGTCTCTACTCAACAGGGAGATCTACTGGATAGAGATGGTATGGTACAAACGATATCCCTAGCTCTATCTTGATAGGTTACTCAGATTCAACATGTTTCACCTCCTATAGGAATGTATCTTTTGGATGCGCTTAGTGGCTCCAAAATATCCCATGTTTTAGAAAGCTCCGACTCTGGTAAAGAAGCCTCCCTGGTGGGCACAAATGGAGAATTGGTTGTAGTTCCTTTCAAATTATCTTCAGATGGTTGGTGATGTTAGCACTGCAATTTTTCAGATATTTTCAAAGTATGGTCATCATTCTCCAAGGAATTAATCTGCCTTTTCAATTCGGTTGTATGATGAAAGTGTCGCTATCAAATTGTAGTGATGAGAAAATTTCATTTCTACCTTCATTCATTTCATTTTCCCTCTTTTACCTTTCATTTTTCCAAAATATCCAAATTTCATCCTTTCATTTCTTTCAAAACCCCTTTAAACTAATAAAATTCAATTTTTATAGTTAAAAATCAGCTCCGCACACCCACAAACATCCATATCATATTATACCACTTTTTTACCTTACCTTCTATCGCATATTCAAACCTTATACATGTAACCATTGTCGAATCCTGCAAACCTTCTTGTATGCAATATTGTTGGGACCCATCATTTATTTTTTATCCGTTTCATAACATTCGAAATGTTTTAGAAAAATCCTTTATATTATGATTCGGACGAATTTTACCATATTCATTGACATAATGAAGTGTTCACTTATCCTCTTTTAAAAGTTTTTTAATGGGCCCCACCTACCTTTTCGCATCGCATTTTCGCAAAGTTCACTTACCGCATTCACTTCCGCTTCCTCAAAACTTCCGATTTGCGATTTGCGGGTGGCCCCACTGTTTGTCATGTCACGTCACCCTCCGCTCGTCACACTTCACACTTCGTAGATTATAACCTTTACCCTTCGTTCCTCATATGTAAAACTTGTGATTTGCGATGTGCAAGCGGCTCCACCTCTGTCCTACCACGTCACGATTGTGATATTAAGTGTTCATCACAAATTTCACATCGCAGGTTTTAACATTTACCTCCCGCTTCTCATATGTAAAACTTCCCAATTGCGATTTTCAATATGAACTTTGGCCCCACCTCTGTCACGGCACGTCATCTTCCACTCACCGCAATCGCACTTCTCACTTCAAATATTATAACCTTTACCCTTCGCTGCTCATATGTAAAACTTGCAAATTGCGATTTGCGGGTGGCCCCACCGTCTTTCATGCCACGTCACCTCCATTCTCATCTCACATCACACTTCGCAAGTTTTAACATTTAACTCCTGTGTCTCATAACAAAACTTTTGATGTGTAATTTGCAGTATTGTCTGGGCCCCACCTTCTGTCTCATCACACATCATACATCGTGAGTTTTAACATTTAAATCCTATGTTTAATCATAAAACTTCCAATTTGCAATCTGTGATCAGCCCCACTTCCTTGCCACGTCATCACCCCCATCATAAATCACATTTCCTCCCGCTTGTGTCTTAATTTTAAACCTTCCGACCTCGATCTGTGATTGCGATATATGTATAAAGGGTTTTCTCCTCCCGCTTATCATTCATTTAATAATCCCTTCCGCTAATAAAATGCAACTCCGACATCTCTTTTAATATGCCTCCATCCCTATCATGACAAACAAGAAGCTAAAGGAAAGGAACAGTGGCAGAGTTTCTCTGAAACAGATTTCTACCATTACTCTCAGCACCAGCATGTTTCCACAAGGCACCAAGCAGCATTCAAGGAACAACCACACGTCATTTTAACTATTGTTTACAATTTTTCTGGAGTTGGTTACACCAGAACAGAGGAGGATTCTTCCTATAGACTACCACATCATAAAACCACTTCGAATTGTTAGCCTTGATGCTATTTATTTTGATTATGTCATAGCACTTTTTATTAAAGTTTTAGGATAAGCCTCATCTCTTGCACGGGATCGTAATAACTTTTGGGAACAGGTTTACTCCTTTTGTGGAGATGACAATTTTATATTTTTGTATATATATGACAACTGTTGTGTAAAACAGGTCCGTGGTTTTAGAATCTTGGCTCATATGATCAGTACTATTTTTAGTGAATAAAATTGAAAGGAAATTTTGAGGAATTATTATCAATATGGTGTGTGTATTGTTAATTTCTCTTGTTTTTCCATATCTTATTATCCTCAGTGGAAGCTTGCAATCCCTCATATTTTTATGTGTTTTTATCAGTCTCTTGACATGTTCATGTGTTTTATCAAATTTTATTAGTCTCACACAGTGAGATTTCTTGATGAAATATACATGATGATTGTGTAAAGAGCATCACTTATAACAGTTTTATTCCATGATATTTCAATGAGAATATTGTAAGTCTAGAAATAGCTTTCTCTTGTTGAAATATTGACAAATTGTTACTTGTATTATTTTCTACCAAAAGCAGTGCATTTCCGTCTTGTAGACCCACTATTTCTTCTTTAATTTCACATTCTCTTCCCCTCATAGGCTACAAAATAACTCTTTTGCTACCACATTAGACCCAATACCCTCATTAGTAGAACAATGGATTTGACTGAAATCGCTTTTCAGTGAATGGTAGTTTAAACTATCTACCAATCTCGCAAACCAAATCATTAAATTTCCTTAGAATTTAGGATGTGTCTGGTCAGGCACTTGAGGCAGTCTAAGTGTTGATTCCAGTGGCAACATCTTTTGGTGCGTCTGCCGAGAGGCAAAGGCCTTGAAACAAAGTATTCTCCCGAATCTCTTGTTTTAAATTGTTGATAATAAATTCTTGATGGTGAACAAGAATTGGTGACTTGAAGAAGATTGTGAATTAGTTCACCTGGCGACTCCACAAAGAGGAAGAGGGGTTTCAAGGCCTCCTTCTACAAGAAGGAATCAGATATCTCCTACTATGACTTCAGTTGTTGACCCAGAGAAGATCATTAAATATGCAAAAGGAAAACAAAGATCAGTTAAGGCCACATCTCAGTTAGTGAAGAAGGTAGACAAAAAGTACGTTCCAAAGCAAAAGGTACCTTCATCTACTTTAGAATCAAAAATAGTTTTCATTTCAAAATATTCTGCTGAAAAATCTCAATTTGAAATTAGTTCCCTAGAAAATAAAGTAGATGTTGTTAACCTAGGCTCAGTTGAAAGTTTTTTTCACTTATCACCTAGTAAATATGAGATAAGTATTGTTCCAGTCAAACAGGAAAAAAATGAGTTTTTAAGTGTTGATAAAAAATCATAAGATTTTGTGCTAACTGAAGGGGATTTAGAGAAAGTATTGGTAATTGCACCTTTTCTTGATAGGGATGTTCTGACTGAAGAATATTTTAAGACCATTTTAAATTTCCTCCAAACTCATCCTGAATACTAGTCTTTCATTACTCCTCAACAAGAATATTTTCCTTTATCTAGAAATCCAGCTGTGGGGTCATCCTCTTCTCATCCACTAGAAGAGAGTGTTCCTAAAGGCCTCACATTCAACTTATCTAACTTCCTAGCTCAACAAAATAAATTTGAATTAACTTCATCCCCTTAAGAGACAACTTTTGAATCTGATTCTTCTATAGAAGGAGAATTCAAGACATCCTTTGTTCATATTTTTGAAAATCCACTCTTTTTAGTTCCAAAGCCTGAAGAATCAGCTCAAGGTTTCCAATTTTCTGTTGTCCTAAATCATAATCATAATCCACCAATTGTAATTCCTATTTCCCAAACAGCTACATCAACTGGTCATCCATCAACTGTACATCAACAAAATATGGCTCAGCCTGCCCTTACAAGGATGCAGCAGATAGTGGCTGCAAGATATGCACCACTTTTTCTCCCTCAACCCTTGCATACACTTCCTAAAGGAGATTACTTGAAATATCTTCCAAAGTATACCGAGGAGGGAGAAGGATTTTCTGCTGAGGAACATTTAGTGGCATTCTATAGTTATGCTGACAATCATAATATTGAACATGAAGATGTCCGGTCAAGACTCTTTATTCAAAGCTTGGATGGCGAAGCTCGTAAATGGTTTATAATTCTTCCTCCAATCTCAATAATAGGAATTGATGAATTGGAGGAGATATTTGTGGAGCAATGGGGTGATATGAAAGACTATGTGTACTACCTTACAGAATTTGGAAATCTGAAGAAGAAGGCAAATGAGTCATTGGCTAATTTTACCAAGAGGTTTAATAATATTTATCAGAAAATTCCTGAAGAAATTAAACCTACTGAGACCACAACTATGATAAATTTTAAAAATGCTCTAGATTTTGAGTTTGCTTTATGGTTGAGGGTTGAGAAAGTGCAGACATTGATGGATATGCAAGAGGCTGCAATTGGAGTTCATTATAATCTTATGGCATCTAATAAATTGAAAATGGAGGAAGAGAAAGTAGCAAAAGAGAAAAATAAAATGAAAGAATAAAAACCTTCTTCCTCTAAATCTCTTACAGCAGAAGAAAAGATTGATCAAATGTCCAATTTGATTAAGGAACTTGCTTCTAAGATGAAAAAATTAGAGTTTGAAAAAAAAACCTACTGCTAGATCCAATCAAAATGAGGCCAATAGAAATCAGGCTCCCTAAAGGAGGCCTTTTCAACCTCAACAAATCCAACAGTGCC
This sequence comes from Pinus albicaulis, assembly GCA_034641835.2. Lineage (NCBI taxonomy): Eukaryota > Viridiplantae > Streptophyta > Pinopsida > Pinales > Pinaceae > Pinus > Pinus albicaulis. Next base: position 472,756,950 of record CM076582.1, on the reverse strand, counting down.
CAAGGAGGAATGCCGATGATCAAAATGTTCAGCCTCCTTTGAATAATTTTGCTGAAGAAGAACAACAAGAAAATGAAGAAATAAACCATGTGGGAGAAACCTCACTGTCAACATGTTTGAATTTGCAAGAATATGAAGACCAATCAAGGATTTATTTGTTTTCGGATGATGAGAATGCCCAAATTTAGGCTCAAAATGATAAAAAATAGTAAGAAGTTCAAAACAGAAATTATCCTTTGAGGTCCAAAGGTCCTATTCAACAACCTAACAAAAATCAGATTCAGATAAACAAGCTACTAAACATAAGGCCAAGGTCAATGAGGTTCCTCCACCTCAAAATTCTGCCCCAATTGTCAAAATCACTGTAGAAAATAAGGAATTAGTTCCAATTTATTTCAGTTTCAAAACTAAATTGAATAAAATCAAAATTTCAGTCACACTTCTGGAATTCTTGAGGAATCTAGCATATAAAGAGTCTTGTAAAAGTCTGCTACAGCCACCTCTCACTCTGATTCACTCAACCTTGAGGATGAGCATCCCACTATTTATCTAGGTTGTCATGTCCAAGAACAAAATGATGAAAACTCACCACCCTTCTACCTATCACTCAATATACATGACAAATTACTGCATAATTGTTTGTTCGATTCTGGAGCTTCTCATAATATGATGCCAAATAAGGTCATGGATGAATTAGGATTAGAGATCACCAAGCAATACCGTGACCTATACACCTTTGATTCCAAAGAATTCAAGTGCCTTGGAGTAATTATGGACTTGTTTTTTTCTCTTAACCAACTACCTATGAAAAGCTTAGTGATGGACATTGTAGTTGCAGACATTCCTTCTAGATTTAGGATGCTACTTCCCATATCTTGGTCTAAAAAATTGAGAGGTACCCTTCAGATGGACATGTCATATGCCACCATCCCAGTGTTTGGAGGGGAATTCAGAAGGTTGTATAGGAAACCCAAATGGCCTACATCATTAGTGATCAGCATAATCCTTCAAACCATCCCATATATGCTGAAGAAAAGGAATTTGGGTCATCAATACTACACCTTGCTACTGATAATAGCAATTTCCAGCCTAAGATAAGCGAAAAACGACACTTTCAAAGTAAAAATGAGCAGCATTTAGAGGGAGAACAGATCTGGAAATTGTACTTTGCTGGAGCCTCATCAAAAGAAGGATCGGGAGCCATTGTAGTCCTCATTTCTCCCACTCGGCAGAGGGTAACTATATCATATAAACTTCAATTTTCTACCACTAACAACATTGTTGAATATGAGGTGCTTGTGCTGGGTATGAAGGCAGCAGAAGATTTGGGAGCAGAGTAGTTGATTGCTTTTGGTGATTCAAAGTTGGTGATTAAGCAGGTGAGAAACAATTACCAAGTGAAAAATTCCAAATTGAATAATTATAGGAATGAAATATGGGATTTGATTGAGTATTACTTTTTAGCATTTAATATAAATTTTGTCACTAGAGAAGAAAATCAAATGGTTGATTCACTAGCTAATACTGCTAGTAATTTCAAAGTTCCTCTAGATGTCAAGGAAACATATGATGTTCAAATAAAAAACAGGCCTTCAATTCCTGATAACATCAAATAATGGCAAGTATTTGAGGATGACAAGGAAATTCAAAAAATTTTAGAGTGTGTTGTAGAGTTTGCATACATACAAATTGATGATGAGCAGGACATTGTTAAAAATCAAAATAGTAGACCTTTTAAGAAAACCATGGCTGGGAAGAACAGTATAGATCTAAAAACTAACTATACTCCTAAAGGCTTAGTTCCTTTAGAAATATTGTTCAATAATAATGATGTTTTTCTCAAGCCTAAAAGTAAATTTGATGGAGAGAGTACAATAGAATGTAACAATGGCACAGAAGATCAGCCAAAATTAGTCAAAGTGTCCAAATTCCTTTCTCTTGCAACCAAAACAAAATATATAAAGTTGCTAAAATAATTTGCTGATATTTTTGCATGGTCTTATAGTGAGCTGAAAACTTATGATAGGAACATAATGGAGCACAAGATTCCTTTGAAAACAGATGCAAAGCCTATAGCACAAAAAATCAGACATATCAATCCCATGTTTATCCCAATCATTGAGAAAGAAATAAGAAAATTATGGGAAGCAAAGATAATTCTCCCTTTGAGATTTTCTAACTGGGTAGCTAATATAGTCCCAGTTCAGAAAAAGAATGGAGAGATAAGAATTTGTGTCTATTTTCGCAACTTGAATAAGTGTTCATTAAAAGATAACTATCCACTGCCCAAGAAGTATTATATTTTACAGAAAGTTGTAGGATCCAAAAGATTGTCAATGATTGATATCTTTTCAAGCTATAATCAGGTTTTAGTTGACAGGAAAGACAGATTAAAACAAAAACAAAAACAAAAACAAAAACAAAAAAGAAACAAAAGAAACAAAAGAAACAAAAAAAAAACAAAAACAAAAAAAACAACATTTACCACACCCTAGGGTACATTCATGTACAACAAAATTCCATTTGGTCTAATTAATGTAGGCGCAACTTTTCAGTGGGCAATGGATATTGCCTTTGCAGGAGAAAAAGACAGATTTATAGTCATCTATTTGGATGACATCACAGTCTCTTCAAAATCTGATAAAGACCATTTGAAAAAATTGAAACAAGTTTTTGACAAATGCAGAAAGTTTGGTTTGTCCTTGAACCCAAAAAAGTCATCCTTTGTTGTCCAAGAAGGGAAATTATTGGAACATATTGTAACAGAAAATGGCATCTGCATTGATCCGAGAAGAGTAGAAGCTATTCAGAAGATTGGTTTGCCAAGGAATAAAAAATAATTACAGTCATTTTTAGAGAAAATCAATTTTCTGAGGCATTTTGTTCCTAACTTTGCAGAGTTGATCAAACACATAAATGTCTTGCTGAAAAAAGATACAGAATTTAAATGGCGAGATGAAGCAAAGAATTCATTTTCAGCAATCAAGTATGCCTTGACTGAAGCTCCAGTTTTGATTAGTCCTGATTTTGAAAAAGATTTTCTGATTTTTTCATATGCTTTAGAAGAAACAATTACAGTTGTCCTGCTACATATGAACAAATAAGGTTTAGAGCAGCCTATTTCATTTTTCATTCGTGCTTTAAGAGATGTTGAATTAAAATATAGCCTAACTGAAAAACAAGCCTATGCACTAGTTAAGGCTTTGAAGTCTTTTCAGGTTTATGTGTTGCATTCAAAAATAGTTTCTTTTGTGCCCCATATCACTATTAAAGATGTGTTGCTACAACTAGATACAGATGGTAGAAGGGGATGATGGTTGACCAAATTTCTGGATTTTGATATTGATATCAGACCAACTAAATTGATAAAAGGTTAAGGCTTGGCTCACTTAATGGATGAATCTAACTGTAAGGCTTTAAATCTCAATGTAGAGGTAGCTGAAGGAGAAGATAGAGAAGGTATTTCTAATGGTCTTGAAATGTTTCACTCAAATTGGTACAAGGATATAGTATATTTTTTGTTAAATTTCAACTGTCCCCCTAAAATGGAGAATTCAAAAAGGAGAGCTTTCAAACTCAGAGTTGTGAAGTATTGCATTTTGGAAGATCATCTTTACTCGAAAGACCCTGTTGGGGTCTTATGAAGATGTATAAATGAAGTTGAATCCCAAGAGATTATGATAGAGATACATGCAGGAGTGTGTGGAGGGAATTTGTGTTGGAAATCCACTGCAAACAAAATCTTAAGAGCTTGCTATTATTGGCCAACTCTTGTCTCCGATGTTTTTTCCAAAGTTAGGAGTTGTGTTGATTGTCAGAATTTTGTTGGAAAATAGAAATTGCTACCATTACCTCTTATTCCTATTTCAGCAGATGTTCCTTTCTAGCAGTGGGGGTTAGACTTCATCGTTGAAATCCATCCACCTTCATTAGGAAAACATAGATGGATTCTCATAGCTACAAACTATTTTACTAAATGGGTTGAAGTTGTACCAACTAGGAATGCTACTGATATGGTAATTATGAATTTTTTGTTGGAAAACATTATGTCAAGATTTGGTTGTCCACAAAAATTAGTAACTGATAATGCAATGGCCTTTAACTCTACTACGATGTACAACTTTTTTCAGCAATATGGAATTGTATTGACTCATTCCATGCCTTATTACCCTTAAGGAAATTGATTAGCCGAGTCATCCAATAAAATTTTGGTGAGGACTATTAAGAAACTGCTACCTGAAAATAAGAGAAGTTGGGACGCTCAGATGGTACATGCTCTTTGGGAAGATAGGGTAAGTGGTAAAAAATCAATTGGAATGTTTCCATTTCAGCTTGTATATGGTACTGATGTTGTAATGCCTTTGCAATTAGCTTTCCTTGTGATGAAGTTCCTACAAGATGAAGTTGATGATCAAAATCCAATCCAAAGGAGAATTCTACAGTTGATAGAGGCACACCAAATCAGAGAATCATTGATGGATAAAGTACATAAGTATCATACTAAAGTCAAATCTGTATTTGACAAAGGAGAAAATCAGCAGTTATTTCAAGAGGATTATTTGGTGCTTCGTTGGGATGTTAGGAGAGAAGACCATGGAAAGCATGGTAATTTTGATAATTTATGGTTTGGGCCATTTATAATAGTTGAATTTTTGGAAAACAATATTTTTCTGCTCAAACATTTGGATGATGATTAGCTGACTGGAGGCCCAGTCAATGGTCATTTTCTTAAGAAGTTATTTTTTCAGTAAGTCAGTTGAGTCATTCCATTGTAAATATCTAGTGTGATGTGTCAATAAAACTCCATGCCCAATGGTATTTATGTATGTATATATGATCAGTCTTGAGTACAGTCATTCAGTGGTCAGTCCTAATATTAATTTTCAAGAAGTCTTCTGAGTTTAAAATTCTTTTAAGGCACTAAGTCTACAATCCTTAAAGCCTCACGGGGAGGACTTCATCCCCAATAGGAGCCGCTGTTAACACTGTAATTTTTTAGAGATTTTCAAAGTCTGGTCATCATTCTCCAAGGAATCAATCTGCCTTTTCAGTTCAGTTGTATGATGAAAGTGTTGTTGTCAAAGTGTAGTGGTGAGAAAATTTCATTTATACCTTCATTCAGTTCATTTTCCCTCATTTACCTTTTAGTTTTCCAAAATATCCAAAGTCCAGCCTTTCATTTCTTTCAAAACCCCCTTTTAACTAATAAAATTCAATTTTTATAGTTAAAAAGTAGCTCCGCACACTCACTAACAGCCATATCATATTATACCATTTTTTTACCTCACCTTCTATCGCATATGCAAACCTTATACATGTAATTATTGTCGAATCCTACAAAATTTCTGGTATGCGATGTTGCTCGGACCCATCATTTCTTTTTGATCTGTTTCATAACATTCGAAATGTTTTAGAAAAATCCTTATATTATGATTCGGACAAATTTTACCATATTCATTGACTTCACAAAGTTTTCACTTATCCACTTTTAAAAGGCATTTAATGGGCCCCACCTACCTTTTCACATTGCATTTTCGCAAAGCTCACTTACCGCATTCACTTCTACTTCCTCAAAACTTCCGATTTGCAATTTGGGGGCGACCCCACTGTTTTTCATGTCACGTCACCCTCCTCTCCTCGCACTTCGCACTTCACAGATTATAACCTTTACCCTTCGTTGCTCATATGTAAAACTTACGATTTGCGATGTGCGGGTGGCCCCACCTCTGTCCTGCCACGTCATGATTGTGATATTAAGTGTTCATTGCAAATCACACATCGTAGGTTTTAAAATTTACCTCGTGCTTCTCATATGTAAAACTTCTCAATTGTGATTTGCGATATGAACTTGGGCCCCACCTCTGTCATGGCACGTCATCTTCCACTCACCGCAATCGCACTTCGCAGATTATAACCTTTAACCTTCGCTTCTCATATGTAAAACTTGTGATTTTCGATTTGCAGACGGCCCCATAGTCTGCCATGCCACGTCACCTCCGTTCTCATCTCACTTCGCAAGTTTGAACATTTAACTCCTGTGTCTCATAACAAAAATTCCGATGTGCGATTTGCAGTATTGTCTGGGCCCCACCTTCCATCTCATCGCACATCGCATGTCGCAATTTTTAACATTTAACTCCTGTGTTTCATAATAAAACTTCCAATTTTCAATTTGTGATCACCCCGACTTCCTTGCCATGTCATCACCCCCATCGTAAATCACATTTCCTCCCGCTTGTGTCTTAATTTTAAACGTTCCAACCCCGATCTGTGATTGCGATATATGTATAAAGGGTTTCCTCCTCCTGCTTATCTTTCATTTAATAATCCCTCCCGCTAATAAAGTGTAACTCTTATATATCTTTTAATCTGCCCCCATCCCTATCACAAAAAACAAGAAGCTAAAGGAAAAGAATAGCAGCATATTTTCTCTGAAACATATTTATACCACTACTCTCAGCACCAGCACGTTTCCACAAGGCACCAAGAATCATTCAAGGTACAGCCACACGTCATTTTAACTATTGTTTACACTTTTTGTGGAGTTGGTTACACCAGAACAAAGGAGGAGTCTTCCTATAGACTACCACATCATAAAACCACTTCGAATTGTTAGCCTTGATGCTATTTATTTTGATTATGTCATAGCACTTTGTATTAAAGTTTTAGGATAAGCCTCATCTCTTGCACAAGATCACAATAACTTTTGGGAACATGTTTACTCCTTTTGTGGAGATGACAGCTTTATATTCTTGTATATATGTGACAAACTACTATGTAAAACAGGTTCATGGTTTTAGAATCTTGGCTCATATGATGAGTACTATTTTTAGTGAATAAAATTGAAAGGAAATTATGAGGCTTACTATCAATCTGGTGTGTGTATTGTTAATTTTCTCTTGTGTTTCCATATCTTATTATCTTCATTGGCAGCTTGCAATCCCTCATATTGTTATGTGTTTTTATCAGTCTCTTGACATGTTCATGTGTTTTATCAAATTTTATTAGTCTCACACAATGATATTTCTTACTGAAATATACATGATGACAGTGTAAAGAGCATCACTTATAACAGTTATCTTCCATGATATTTCAGTGAGAATATTGTAAGTCTAGAAATATCTTTCTCTTGTTGAAATATTGACAAATTGCTACTTGTGTTATTTTCTACCAAAAGCATTGGATTTTTTTCTTGCAAACCCACTTTTTCTTCTTTCATTTCACATTCTCTTCCCATCATAGGCTACAAACTCACTCTTTTTCTACCACATCAGACCCAATACCCTCATTAATAGAATATGTGATTTGACTGAAATCTCTTTTTTGTGAATGGGAGTTTAAACCACCTACCAATCTCATAAACCAAATCATTAAATTTCCTTAGAATTTATGATGTGTCTGGTCAGGCACTTGAAGCAGTCCAAGTGTTGATTCCAGCACCAACATGTGCAATTTAAAAAAAAAAAGGGTAAAAAATATAGTTAATTCAGATAATTCCAGTTTATATTTCTTGTTTCCAATGTATATATTTCATGTATGTTCTTTAGTTTGCTTGTAATTTTTTTAGCTCTATTTCCTGTGTGGTGAATAACTTCAGAATGATTTCATATCATATGCAAAATGTAATTTTATTTTTCCTCATGATTAATAGAATTATGCATCTTTTTTCTATGGAAAAAAAAATAGAGCTTCAAGTTCAAGTCAATAAGTTGAGTGATAATACAATTAGTCTTGAGAAATACAAGAAGGAAGATTTACAAATTAATAAGAAATTTTTGCAACAACAATAATGGTTTTGTAAAAAAAATAATTTTTCAGCAAGCATGACAGAGCGTGATTGAAAAATTCTTCAATGGTATTGCAAATAATACTACGAAGCTCAATCCAATCAAGGATATTATTTCCCAATTAGTGCCTTGGAACTATATAGGTAAGACTCTTCCATGTGGCCTACCCTGAAACTTAGATGCAAAAAATATCAAAATGCAAAGCTGCCTTAAAAATATGGAAAATAAATTTAGATAGCTCTAAGGATATAGTGAAGAATGCATAACAATTATGACTTCATTGATCTAATCAAGTACCTAGATAGTAAAATAAGTTTATATTCCTGATGTCCCATTCATAGATGAATCCACCAGAGTAGAGTAATTCATCACTAATGTGCATCGACATAGGCTAAATTCTTAGAAACAAATCGAGTAAGTGGGAAAGGTGGAACTTGAAGCAATCCCTTGGTTCTTGGTCAAACCACAAAGTTACTTCTTACTAACTAAGCAAACCGCGTCCGTAATTTTACAAGGACTCCCAGCTATGGAAAATTGGGTCATGACTAGAAAATCAACAATTTTTTCTATCCACCAATCCTAATCACACATATTCTGAAGGCCCATTCACAATGGAAGCCTCACATGGAAGCTCTCATATAAGTTGCACTTTGAAAATGATTTACCCGCTTTTTTCACAGTTTCAACAGATTTTTCTTTCATTTTATATTTTATGTTCCCAAATCATTTTTTTTTAACAAATTCTATACCAAATTTCTTTAGCTATTTTGTAATATTATTTATAAATATCCCTGTGAATTTGAGGGGGTTCTGCATTTTCAAGTAAATAGGCCTTTGTACTATTGTAAAACTTTATTTTGGAAGAAATATAAAGAGAAAGTGGAGATTTCCTTTTTTTCATTGCTTGGAATGAATGTGTTGTTGTTTCCTTTTTTTTCTTGTTATTAACTAGACCTCATTTCTTTACTTAATAAATTAATGTTTTCATCTATGTAAGAAATTAGTTTTTGTATTATTATTATTCACTAATCTATTTAGAACCTTTATAATTGATTAAGTAAAAATGTTTACATATGAATATTATAGTTGTATATTTAGTTCAATTTAATCGTTTATTTGGTCTACATATTGCCTACAATGGGATTAACACAATGTTGTAGTTTGACGATCTATATCTCAATATTATTCAAAATCAATTCACTCATACATTATATTAGATAGCTCCCGAGATAGATCACTAATACTTAGAATGAGTAGTTTTCTTTACTTTTTCCATAATTACTACTATCATTTCACTACATCCATCACCCATTAGTATAATATTTTAGAAAGTATCATTTCCAGTTGAAAATTCTTGAGGTGGAAACTAGGACAACATGCTAGTGAGGATCGTTATACCAAATGAGGATAGGCCTAACTGGGACCTTGATCAGATGATTTTTCCTATTGTTGGCTTGGTCCATTCCAAGCATCAACAAATTATTTTCATATAGTTGATGAACATTTTAATTAAAAATCATCTTATGTTGATTCACCCTCCCATCTTAGTATAAGTGTGTGCTCAACATATTACAACTTCATTGGGCCTTTCAATACCCAAGTAAGGGCATATTTCTTCACTTAGATTGAAATCCTAATAATCAATAATTCAATTTCTTATAAATGACAATCTGGAGTTCCTTGCAACCAAGGGGAACAAATAGGTGGTGGGATAGGGACTAGAGTATATAATTTATTCCTCTCGAAGTAATTGATGCCAAATTTCCACCAAGTCTTTACTTTCCCTAGATTTTTTATGAAAAGTGGTTCTAGAAAGAAACATAGTGAGAAAGATGAATAAAAATTGAAACTGAGGCCAAATTTATCCTCACCTCCCCATTGAAAGAGAAAACTCCAAAATTTTCCTAGATACCTTTGAATGCACCCACACATAAATTTCAAGCATTCCAATCGTGACTGAAAGAATTAAAAAACCACCCGTAACTATGAGAAGTCACTAGATTGTTAGGCCCTACAACAACATTGTTGATCTTGCACCGAATTGTATTCCCCAACCTTCCCATTATGTGACAAGGCTTGTGTAGAAAACAAGTGGAGCATTCATTAACCATGAGCCAAGAGGGATCTCACATGTTGAAGAGTATGTGGCTTGGCTCAACTCATCTCAATGCCACTATGGCAATGAGAAAACATTTGGTTCATGAAAATTTGATTGTAGGTTTTAACCCTGAACAGAAACTATCTACACACGAATCTTATAACAGAAAATAAAAAATAGCGAGAGCATAAAACATAAAACAGATAAACACAGGGATTTTCCCCTGGATCCCAAATTGGGACGACCAACTTGATTTTTCATTATATTCCTTTTAGTGTTACAACACATATATATGCATGTTGAAGCATACATAAACCCCAATCCGTTAACCCTGGATTAGAACATAACCGTATTTCCCTTGACCGGATCTACAAAATACCAGGGACCGAAAACCATCGTACCCCAAAACCATGTGCAAAATCATGCACAAAACATGGGTGGGTCCACCTATGAGTGGGTCCGCACACCAAACAAATTTCCGCCGGGGCACTGCCCCGGACCCCAACAGTGGGGGCTGCCTCCCCCCTTGTGACCCCCCCTGCTGCGCCCGGCACAACGTACAGCGCGTGGGGCTAGTCATGGAAATAATATAACACATACCCAACATTAATGAGGATGTAATGTGCCTCTATGCAATTCTTATCAAATATTGTAAATGATATTGGGGGATGATGATTCACTCATACCCCCCAATTTTAAACTAATCTCATAGAACAAGCTATATGGCATGCTTAGCCTAATGATTGACTTCCATATTTAGGTTTCATTTAATATTGAAAAATGAAATATTTGAGGAGGGCCTAGCCTCCACTTATAAATAGGTCATAATATGTGCTAATTTTCTTCCTAAATGAGGATTTTTTTGAGGATTGCTTTGATAGCCATCATTGAGTCTCCAAAAATTGGCAATGTTATGATATCAACTTCTTTGGCTAAGAGAATACCACACAACAATACATAAGTTTTCTCCAAGTTTTTGTGGCTTAGTCAAGTCCCCACGTAGAGGCTGTGACTATTGTTTCTCTAAAATCATGTAGACTCTACCCTGCAACTACCCCTCTTTCTTATTTGTATTTTAAAACTTCGTTAAAACACTCAATACAATTCTTTTATTAAAAAATACATTTATATAACTCTAGATAATTTTTAACTTCTAACCCACAAAGCTCAACCATCAATGCCTAATGTTCCTTGAATTTCATTACAAAATATCATATAATATTTACTCAATTACACTACAATATAAGATGTGTTTGCACATGAGTTTCTTCACAATAGCCATTATTCCAAGGAAATGTCAATTATAGATATATGTTGAACATCCTCTCTCTCTCTCTCTCTCTCTATATATATATAAAACAAGTTTCATAAACAAAAAATATATATACTTATAAAACATGCTCTAGAAACCTACATCAATTTACAATTATTTTCTTAATTACAATTTGAATTTTATTTTTATTTTTTTATTATTTTTCATTATCAATTTCATATAACACATTTTTCCACTCCATCCTATTCTCCCAATTTCAAACTTCGTTGAATCTGCATAATAAATTATGAATATAATTATACATATTAAAGCATAAAATAAAATAGAATATATTATAAATTTAAATTAATTTCACATTCATATAAAATATACATTTACAATTTACGTAAGTTTAAATATGTTTATTTTTAATATTTTTTTATAGATATTTTGATTAAAAATATATTTAAAAACCACTCCATTAAAATTGAAAACAAAAAGTATATCTAACACTATCCCATAAATGACTTATTACATAAATAATTCAATTTACAAAAATTAACTACATAAATAAACCAACTCACCTATGTGGCAATCAAATAAAACAACTTTAACCATCCAAATCAAACTAAAAAGATTTTTTTACTAAAATATTATAAAATAAAACCACTCTAATTATCCAAATAAAATTTAATTGATTTGTTCCCCACTCAATGTGATATAATGCAATGTCAAGGGAGTAATGCAAGTCAGGGTGAGGAGTATGCTTCCACCTTCAACCTAAGCCTCAGTAGGGGGAGGCATGGAAGCCTCACCTCACACATTCCCAATGCATTCTATTTAAAAAATATGTTGGACAACCAAAACATCAAGTATTCAATCTCAGATATGATAACATTGGGGGAATATCGAGAAGTATTTAAGTAACGAAACATGCCTAGTTCACAAGGAAATATTCTCGTGTCACTCTCATCAAGAAGGAATATAGGTAGCTTGGATCTTGTACTTTTAAGTTTTTTTTTTCCTTCTTATTTCTAGGGGAAGGTCCACCTTGTCGCCACGTCTCAATTTTCATTTAATATTTTTTTAAAGCATTTTTGGTGCATTGGCTCCTGCTGGTGTTGGGACAATTATTTTATATTGACATTTTATGTCTTACCCTGTTCCTTTTTTTCCCCTTCAATTGTATCCTCTTTGGGGTTACATCATGGGTTCTCACTACTTATTTTTCCTTCGCAAAGACCCTTTGTGCTCATTTTGAGTCTTCCTTTTAACCTTCCACCTCTTTATGCTCAACATTTGGTCCACATCCCTGGTAACAACCATCTCTTTTTTCCTCCCACATCATTGTCCCTTGTTTTCTATGATTTGGGTTTCAATTCCATGTTAACAGGAAAGGTTCCAACATGGTTCCACCTCTTGGGGAGAATTCAAGGCTTATGCCCACTGGAGAGCCCATGAGATGCTCACAGATATCATGACATCAAACCAAACCATATACAATTGGAAATTCACCAAGCCTCTTCAGAAACTATGGTTGAAAGGGAGGATCACTTTGATTTTGAAATACTTTAATTTATAACTAATTGGCTACCTAATCCAAGTCATACTCGAGGGAAGTTGTAATTATAAATCTGCTCAGTAGATCTCTACTATATATGAAAACTCTCATGGCTAAGGCCTTGTCGAAAATGAATGGAGATAAAAGAGAATTATGTCACAAAATGGATCATATAGAAGAGGATCATAGAATAATGTTGTAGGAGCACTGTGATATGGCCCTTAGGCTTGCAAGAATTGAAGCACGACTTACTAAAGGAAAGGACATGCCTCTCCTGGCACTCTAACCACTCTCATAGACATCTCAACCTCTACTTGATTACCCTTATGGTTACAATTTTGGATCCTAAAAAATCTTCCTAGAGTGTTTATATGTTCTCAGTTATGTTTCTTGTCTTTATCTTTACACATCACAGACATTACCTGCTTTTTTTGTTAGTTTTTGGAAAAAAAATATTGCTTTTTCACTACTGTTCTAGTTACCACTGTGATAGACAGTGTTGAGAAATATCTTAACTTCATTTTACATCATGTAATTTCTTGATTTTGCAATAGAATTTGAAGCTTAGAAAAAAAAATATTATTTGTTTTTTTTATTATTAGTGCAATATCTTTCTATCTCATATTTTATACAAAGACTAGAAAATTTGCAAGGTGAGTACTATGTGAGAAAGAAATTTAATAACCATAAATTAGAAAAACATAAATCATATACATTATTTATATAAACCATATAGATGATTTATTTGGGAGAATACCAATTAGAGAAAAATCATATTGTAGTAGATTTATTACTCTTGAAAAAAGGAACTTTTCAATGGAGGAATTCAAGCCCATTTATAAGCTTCAATACATGCAATAATATGGGAAACATGACATTGGCTAACAAAACCATGGGCCCAACATAAAATAAAACTCTTTGACTCATTCTCGAATAAAATTTTATATAGCAATTCCACCTTTAAAGTTGACTTACGGAAAGTCCTCAAATCCAACTTAAAAAACTTATTCTCTCCTTATCACTCTAGAATTTACCAAGGGTGCACATGCTTCACTAAGTATTAGTGTTGTATGCCCATTTACATCAAACTCCTTTAAAAAATATATATATTGTTTCGTCTAATTTCTATTTCCAATTGGTATTTCCATCAACAGCTAGTGAAATTTCCCCTGAACCAAGGTTTGAACTCATCTGGTTCTTTACATCAGTTTCTTCCTCATAGGCTTTGCAAATATAAAATTCATGCCCACAACTTCCACTCATCCTCTATGATTCCTCTCTCTTGATGAATCCGCTCATGGATTATAATTTTATGCCTAATAAAATCCAACCAATATTGCTATCGGTTTGCACGACCATATACAAGAATCATATGGTGCTAGAAGTCAATCTAAAAACATGCATTGCACACTGCACATTGTCGCCTTCATTACCTACATTGGTTCTCTACATCCTATACATATTTTTGACATGCCTGTAACCATTTGAAATTGCTCACAACCATGAATATAATACCAATTTTTAGGTTTAAGAACTACCAGAGATAAATGATTAATAAACACAAACTAGCAACACATAATGACACTTATGATTTATATTGGAAAATCCAACTAGGGAAGAATGAGATTATAATAAGTATACTATTTTTTTTCAAAAGAAACCTTTCAATCAATGATTCCAAGCCTATTGATGAGCTTCATTACATGAAATACTATGGTAAACATACTATAGCCCACAAAATCCATATCCCCAATGACCATGACTGTAGACTTAAAACTATTTGACTCATTCCCACATCAAAGTTTACCTAAAAATACTTTCATACATGTTTCCTTATTTACAACGATATGTTCAAAGTTGAAGCTTAAATCTCTCTATTTTTATTTATTTACTTTTAACAGTGAGAATCAATAACCTATTGGAGTGATTTAAACTAGGCCCATTACCAAACCTGCTAGCTCCTACTATAACCCAAAAGTATATCCAACATCTTATGAGCCAAATATAGCAATAACTTATGACTTGGCGAGGGTCGAGGGGTCTAGAGGAAAACTGGAGTGAAACTCTATCCCAAGGGGCATCTACCCTTCTAACTTTATTATAGTATACCAACAAGTCATTTATGGGAATTATCTTAGCTACTACATGAAGATAACATCATTAGGCATGATTTTCTATTTTCATAGAAAACTTGAAAAAATATGTGAATATATTGAATTAGTGCCAGCGAAGGCAGAGTGTGATCAAAGAGAAATGGAGTAAGCAACATAAGAAGCAACTACAATTTAATAATTTATTTTTATATATAGTTGTAGTTGGGTCATACTCTAAATATTCCATCCCAATGACTAGTTTTCGATTTAAATTATATATTAGGTCTCCGAACAAGCATTACTCCCACTTAGCTAGTGAATGAAGTATAGAAGATTGTGAGTTAACATCTTCACTACTAGAACAATTGATCCTATGATTAAACAATCTAAAATAATAATGTAAAAATCAAGATAAGCATTACGTAAACTCAACCAAGAACCCAATTCCCTTGGTTGAAAATGCCTCAAGGATTGTCCTTTTTGTTGCTAAATAAACGTTTAGGACTATTTTTATCATGCACTTAAAAGACCTTACATATTTCCAATCCTTTGATTACTAAATCAACTAAATCTGTTTAAATTGCAACTTCATATTTGTTATGTGAAGCAGCGAACTAGCTAGCAAGTGTTTGAAATTCTACTTGAACTACACACAATAAGTTGGTAGACATTGGTAGAGCTACTTATGTGAGAAAGTAGTTGAAAAGATGTTAATCAATATGCATTAGGGAATGAAAATTTTCAGTATTACTAAAAACATCATTGGTAGAGCAACTTATGTGAGAAAGTAGTTGAAAAGATGTTAATCAATATGCAGTGAGGAATGAAAATTTTCATTATTACTAAAAACATAAAAAATAAGTGAAATTAATAATGATTAAAATACTTAGATAAAAAAAAATTTAATTTTAATTAAAAAGAACATCAATAATATAAAATCTAATAAAACAAACCTATAGATAGTAAAATATGACAATGTTTATAGGTAATCAAACACATAGTGACCATGTTTATGGATATTAGTCTAGAAAAAATAATAAGGTCAACAAATTTGAATCAATAGAAAAGTCAACATTTTACACCTCAAAATTAATATCAAACTCACACTACTTAACCTAAGCAAAGCAACGTTCATGGATCTCAATGAACTATTATAATGTTGTTTTATAAACTAAGATTCACAACAACTGACCCACTTCATATTTTGTTGCTCTGGGATGTTTTCTAATAACTGTCCCACTCACTAATAATATATATTTTGATATCAAAGGGCCAAGGCCTCTACATTTTCCTTTAATTTGTAACTCTCCATTTTTAATTGCAAGCTTTAACTTATTTATTCTCTATCATAAAATATATATCGACCTTACTCCTTACTTTAACATCACCCCCTTAAAATAATTTACTATACGCATGAATAGAGTTCGTATACATTTTTAATAGAGTTCGTATACATTTATAAAAATGTAAACCTTGCCCCTCACTTTAACATCACCCTCTAAAATAATGGACTAAAGTATCCGTTTATACATTTAGACTATGTATCCAATTATACATTGAACCCATCTCATAGTGTTGTGTGCACATGTTCTAATGCAACAATATTAATGGTCATTTGTAACTGATTGTGATTGAGATAATTAAAAAATGCAAGGAAATAGCCATTCACTCCTAAAAGATTTAGGAATTTTATAGAATCTTTAAATATAAAATATTATAATTTAAATATATAGCATTGTAAATTAAATTTATTAAATTTCATAAAAATAATAATTTAATTTTAAGGTTACAATCAAGATAGATATTAAATTAAGTTATAGTCTAACCAATATTTTTTTTTTTTTTCTCTAGAAAATCATTGAAATTTAGGTAAGATTTTAATAAAATCCGAGAGATATTTTTGAAAATATAAGTTGTAGTTGTCAAACTTCAAGATTTTGGGTGCCCGAGAGGTTTGTGATGGTGTTGAACCTATTTCCACCATCAAAACATGATTCATGGTACTGCAAGATTTCTTGAAATGGTTTTGCTCGAATTCCGACCACTTTTGACCGTCCAAGAAATTCCTCCACCTCCGTAGACATCTTCTTAAATTTATATAGAAGACTTTTTTGTGGGATAAGAGATAACATCACAGTTTGACTAATAAAGTCTACAAAGATATAGTAGATGCCCCCACCCATGTGATGTCTCAAATTTTTCTAGTCATGCTTTATTGTTATATCTAGCATGTAGTGATTAGATATTAATATTAAAGTGGTAGTACTCAGATTTCATCATAAACCTGAGATTTCAATATGTGTGTGTGTGTGTGTGTGTGTGTGTGTGTGTGTGTGTGTGTGAATATAAACATTATGAATTTCATTCCAAAAACAAAAATTTACAAAAGTATCTAGGCATAATTGTCGTATGAGCCCTAACTAAAAACACACCCATTCCATATCCCTTCTTGAACCATAGGATAAGCAGAAGGATTCATCTCTAGAACTATGTAAAATGCATCAGAGTGAGCAACCCACAAAACATCCCAGCAACCAAGACATTACCATCAAAATGAAAGATAGAAATCATGAAGAGCATAAAGATTCAGTGGTAAGAAATCATAAATCTACCCAAGAGACAAAAGCGCTCTATATCATCCAAACACCACTGCCAAAATGACCCCAAAGAAAAAAATCTGCCACCATTCCATCCAAATACAACATACATGCAATACTCAAGCACAAATATAGTTTATCCCTGCACTATATCAACAACATGTACCAAAGAGTATCTCAAAGAGGTGAAACCAGGAGACATTCTGATAAACATTTGTGTACCCATACAAAATATCAAAATCCTAGAAACACAAATCATACCATCCCTTTGTTGACAACATAATTTTCACACTAAGATTTCATAGGTTAATAGAGAAAATGATAGCCAGACTAGCTTCCCAAGAGCCATTCTTAACTAGAGATCCAAAACACCATCACAAAAATACTCCTCATGATCTGAAGATGATATAGTAGGAGTCAAATCATTATTGCCTGTTGGAGGGTGTGTCAAAACTCTAGATGAAAAATAACTTAGAAAAACCCCTTAGATTTTTTACAAGTGAGCATCCACATTATCCAAGCACGAACACATATTACAAAACATCTTCTTCATATGATCCTTTAGAGCAGAGAAAACATTGTAGTTTTTGACCTATTTGTCTTAGAATAAAAGTCATAGAAAATTCGTGACCTATATATTAATAGCCAAGGAACTCAAGAAATGCCACCATAGTCGACAGAACCTGCCAGGAGCTGGAAACCATTTATCTTCCTCAAACACTAATTCATAGTCTGAAAAGTAAGGGTGGTCACCCGCTTCCTTACTCTCTAGAATGAGGATCTCATGTTGTAGTTCTAAAGGGACCACATCGAAAGCAGAACCTACAAATTCATAAGCAAAAGGGTGTTCTCTTTTATAATCATAATGATTAAAACCACATCTACGACTGCTTATCCTTTGCCTTGGAGGCATGAGGACTGAAGAAAAAAGGCACACGTGACAATGACTCAACAACCCATTCCTAATGAAATTATGCGAGGAGGGAAGCGAAGGACCTTTCAAACCAAACCAAAATACTATAATGTCATTACCGACAAAGTAGACATAATGACCATCACCCAAAAGGTTGTCCAATTCCCCACACTGAAGAATCATAAACCATGAAGATAACTAACCAACCTTCAAAACACCTGAGAAAGCCAAGCAACAACTACCACAATAATTGGACAAGGGGAATTTCCAAAACAACAAAACTTTCCTTCAAAAACCCATTATCCACAAAAATATGGATGTCAAAAGACTCCAGAAAATTTCCACCATTAAATACAAAAATATTGCAGACACTGAAGGACCAAACAAACCCATGGAATTACCCAAATAAACACAGATTCCTAAACCCACATAAAAAGGGGTACCATAGACCCTAATATTTTCTTACTCGCATATATAAACCCATAGAAATAACATAAATACAAACCCAGATGATTAAAAAAGGGAAATAACTAAACTCTAGAACCATCATTAAGCTAAAGATACCAAAATACTCACACAATATGAATGCCCACAAAGCTAAAGAGATTCCACCAAGCTACTAAGACACCACCTCCCCAAGAAATGTTCACCAAGACTCTCACTGAAAACCACCGAGAATAAATACTAGAGCAACCACCCTATATCTAAGACACACCACCATCTCACAAACATGAGCTTAATAATGAAATAATTCCACCTTTATAACGAAAACAAACACTAGAGGAGGATGAGGAGGAATACTCACCACCCTGCATGAATAGACTACCTCCTTCCCTCATATCACCTGTGATATAAATAGACTTCACATCGCCACACTTCGCACACCATCTAAGGTACATTCCAAAGAGCCATTCACCCTCAATGATGCTCCAAGTGTTCCACTGTCACATCCACCAATGCATCCATTGAAACTCCATGAGCCCCCATCGAGGATTAACTAATCCAAATTCACCAGGTTCTGTAGAGTAACTAGATTCTCGACCAAGGCAGAGGAGGGCCAATTTTTTTCCACAACCAAATCTTTGTGTCGACAACCTAAATTAGCTAAAAAATTGGCTACCTTATTTCCAGATCGCCACATGTGCTGGAAATAAACATACTCCAAATTAGAAAGAAATTTCTTAATGTTTGGGAATCAATCCCCTCCAGTCACCATCTTCTAATTGCCTTACTTGGTGGCCGCCCATTCAAAACTTTCTGAGCACACTCAATGGAAACCATAGAATCGCCATTTATATGTAGCAAGAGAAAACGTTCCCTCGTAGCAATGTGAATCCCATGCTCCAATGCTAAAAATTCAGCCAAGTTATTACTTGAAATGCCACAACTCTGAGAAAATATTCTTACAGGAGAATATTTACAGTCTCGAAAGACTCCTTCGAAGCCCACAATTCCCAAATTTCCCTTAGAGGCACCATCAAAGTTTAGCTTGATGAAGCCTTGAGGAGGTAAGGAAAATAAATCAGATTCAGAGAGGTTTTCCACCAAGTTTGGATTAACTTTGAATGAAACAATACTCAGAGCCAAACCCAGCCTCTACAGAATATCAACCTCAGCACCCTCCACCTACCAATATTCACAAGACCAAGAGATAATATGAAGGGATTCTCAAATGTTTGACGTAATCAATTCCCGTAATATTGCACAAGTTTGACTTTTCTATCTGAAAATCCTATTATTTCTTTCTTTCCACAAATTCCAGAAAATGAAACCTATAGAAAGGATTCAGACCCTGTTCACTATGGGATTCTAAAACTTCTGATAATACCAATCTTCTATCAAAACACTTACATTCTCCTTTTGAGGAATCTCATTACCAAAAATTGAAAAAATAATGGACCACACCTCTTTAGCCTGGGAGAAAGAGAGGAAGAGGTGATCCAAAATTTCTGCTAGCTGCCAACATTGAAAGCAGAGAGATGGCCATGCATATCCCTTCCTATGAATATGATCCTAACTAAGCATATGACATCTGACAAGCAACCATAGAAAGAGTGTAATTTTAGGCCAGTGGATACTAGACCATAAATTTCTCCATAAATCTTCCCTATCCACTCCTTAATGCTCCACAATGATTTCATAGGCTTCCTTCAATGAAAATGTGACCAGCTGTTTTTTCCCCCACGTCAGAATATCCTCTTATTTGAAGAGGTGAATCTTTCTCTCCCCTAGTAATTGCTAATAAATATCCCAATGCAAATTTTGAGAGGGAATTGGCCAATGTTCTTTAGATTTCCATATCCTCCAAGTGTGAAGAACTATTTCCATTTTCCAAAAATATCTAACACATTTTGCATCCAAAGAAAGTGTATAAATTTGCAAGTCTCGAAGATGCTCATTCTCTCCTAAACGATACAATTGCTGCCAATATTCCTCCTAGAATAAATCAAAGGCTCCATTATTTATCTCTTAGAAGGAATTTTTTCTTATAATTTCTTTGTTTTCCCGTGCCCATTTCATAAAATTGAACCTGCTAAGGATAAAACACATATGAGTCGATCCCCTTGCGACTGCAACGATGCATACTTTCTTCTCCACATCCACGTCCATAACTCATTGCCTCCTTTTACCCATCACCATAATAATTTTTCCCCAAATGCTACACTAAGAAACACCATAGCTCAGAGACCTAGAACACCTACCATTTTGGGTTTTTCCAATGTATCTTAGGCCACTAACGACCATCTCTTTGCCTTATTAGCTCCTCTCCAAATGAAATCACACTAGATAGATTTCAGTGAGGCACATATAGCTTTAGGAATTGACATGACTAAAATTTGGTAGATTGGAATGGATTGGAGAACAAATTTGGTTAAAATCAATCTACTGGAAAAATTCAAAGCCCGTAAGGTCCAATTAGTAACTTTCTTGGATAATTTCTGAATAAGGTCCTGCCAAGAAGATAACCTGGAAGAAATGAGAACAAGAGGCACCCCCATATATTTATATGGAATATTATCCCTTCTAAATGTCATAATGTGAGATAGATGAGATTATATAGACCAGTGTTGAAAATATCAGTACCGGCAATATATCGGTGAGGGTCTTGAAAACATCTTATCGGTATATTGGAGAAAATATCAGAAAATACCAACAAACATAAAAAAATCAAAATTTTCATATTTTTAAACATATTAATAAAGAATTATATTTAGGTGATATTTTCAAAATATGGCGATATTTAGCTGATATTTTCAAAATATCATGATAATTAACCAAGATTTTCAAAATATTGCAATATTTTCATATCTGAAAATAACGCGATATTTAATTGCCGAAATATCGATTACCTGAAAATATCACAATATTCATGATATTTCACAAAATAAAATCGATATTATCACCATTGGTATAGATTCCTTGCAATTAAAAAAGAAGATATGGGTCTTATCATTGTTGATTAGGGTACCAAATGCAGCCATAAAAGTTGCCAATAAGGATCAAACTTCATTATCTTCCCTAAGAGTTGAGATACCTAAAGGGAAAACATCATAAAAAAAAATTGATGAGTTACATGGAGATCCTCCTCCAAGAGTCTTAAACCCTTGATGCTTCCATGGGAACAAGAACTGTGAAAAAAATATCCAAACCCTCCATAGCCAAGATGAACAAAAAAGGAGATAATGGATCACCTTTGTGTAAACCACGCGATGACATGAAAATTCCAGAAGGAGACCCATTTAACAAAATAAAGAAGAAAGGTGAAGATATCAGGGAATGAATATAGGAAATACATTGCCAAGAAAAACCAAAGGCGTCAAGAACTTCAACTGGATAATCCCAACAAATAAGATCATAAGCCTTAGACATATCAAGCTTAACAATGATACCTGGTTTCTTTGATTGCTTTAACGAATGAATGATTTCTTGAGTTGTACTAATTCCATCCAAAATTTGTCTCCCTTCAACAAACCAGTGTGCTTAGCTGAAATAAGCTCTGAAGAAAGTGTTGGGAAAAATACTGAGAGGGGGGGGTGAATCAGTATTTACTGCATATTCAAAAACTTTTACTTTTTCATGCTCTAAAACCCATACGCTACTTTGCTGAAGACAACTAGCGTATACACGCGGATATCCTTTATAAAACTCGCGTATACACAGAGATCTAATTATGCCATTAGTTCTTCACTTATATCATTCCATCATTCATTCATTAGATGTTCTGTAAACAGTAAACATGTGCAGTAAGAACAGAATAAACCATCACACAAAGCATCACACATGAACACCAGGATTTTTAGGTGGAAACCCAAGTCGGGAGAAAACCACCGCTGCAGTTGCTCAGCCTTCAATATTTTATTATTGAGAAAACATCTTACAACATATGTGCTGGTGCAGACTCCTACCAGCACGCAGGCACCCACCTGCACTCGTTTACCAGCCTCTCCTGGAAGGGAGCTCCAACCCCCTGACTCGTTTACCAGCCTCTCCTGGAAGGGAGCTACGACCCCCTGATCTTGTTTACCAGCCTCACCTGGAAGGGAGCTACTACCCCCTGATCTCATTTACCAGCCTCACCTGGAAGGGAGCTACAACCCCCTGACTGAAGGCTACAACCCTCAGCACCTCTATGGACCACGTTTCATCAATTTTCACACTGGATCCAACAACTTCAAAAGAGCACAACTTGTAGGCCATGTTTCATCATATTTTCAGACTGGACCCTTTCCATACTTTTAAGCACAGTCAACCATGAAACAGATACATATAACTCACTGACAGATATCAGTAAACCATCAGAACAGATCAGACATTTCTTACCACAGACTTCAGCAAACCCTAGTTTGCATACGCACTTTCCTTTCACTGATGTCGCGTATATACGCACTTCCGTTTACATAAACCAGCGTATACTTCTGCACATATTATAGAACAATTTCATTGTGCATACGCGCTTTCTCTTCAACAAAGCCGCGTATATACGTGCTTCCCCTTTGGCGAACTAGCATATAGATCTTCAACCATTATATAGCAGCATATCTCTTCAGATCAGATATTCAGTTCAGATTTACCCTTTTACTTCTGACAGATGTTCACCTCATCTTAGATCTAAGTCTTCCATAAACAGATCTAGCAGATACAAGTACAATTCAGAACTAGATCCCCTTCTTCATCATTGGTGCATCATACATTCAGATCTATCATTCAAACCATTACCCTTTCCATACAGATATACTTCACAGAGAAGTATTCATTCAAGCTCAGACATCTTGCTCCCACTCTCATGATTTGCACAATGAATTTCTTCTCCTTATATAGGTTTATCTTTTTTTTTTAATACCACGGGCCCCTTTTTCAATACCATGAGCCAAAACAATACCATGAGCCCAAAACTACATTACTTCCGATGGTATTCCTGGACGGGGTCACATAGACGACTCATTACCCAATACAATGGGTCAATACCATGGTGGTTACCCCTGGTTTCCCACTTTATGAGTGCTTTTGCCCATACACGACTTGGAACCTTGTTGCCCGCGTGCATACACGACTTCCCTTAGACAGATCCGCGTATGCCTTGAGACATACTCTTTTCATCATAGATCTAGCACATGTTGATTCCTTTCTTCATTGCCTTCTGTACAAGACATATTCTATCAAGCACAACTTCATCCAGTAAGTTGCCATTATCTTCATCAAGTGGGTTGCCTTTCAAGGACAACACTCAACATCATATTGCTAACAAACATCATTTACCAAGTCCATCAAGTCAAGAATAACTTCATCAGGTGAATTTCCATCAAGGACAAACACATGTCAACGGTCGCATGTCTTCATCTTCATTCAGTGGGTTGCCATCAAGGACAACACTCTGCATCATATTGCCAACAATCTCCCCCTTTGGACTTGATGGCAACCACGATGGTGTTTGGTTACCAAAACAGATAGGTACATTAAGAATACAATGACACCATGTCACATTCCCCATTTTTGACACCATTCTCTCTCTTCATTCAAACACCATGTCACTCTCCCCCTTTGACATCAAGGGCAAAGGGTGGATCAAAACCAACATACTCTCCCCCTTTTCTCCGCATGTGGAAGAAGCGTTCTTCAGATTTGATATATACTGGAGTGACCAAGCTCCCCCTGAGTTCATGCTGAATCTTTAAACATAATTTCCAATGAAGTACATGACTCTATGACTTTCCTATCACCAATGACTCATACTTACATCAAATATCCATCCAAGTGAATTTACATATGAGACTCAAGTACCCAACCAAGTGGGTTTACACATTTCAACTCAGCTACCCAACCAAGTGGGTTTACAAATTTGACAAGTCCTTTACATGACTGAATATTACAATTTTACATCATGGGTCTCAACAAGACCTTTTCATCAAATTACAAATATGACCATTTATGACCAACACCAGAAAGTCCTCAAGAAAGAGAACATATTTCAGAACCTTCATAATGCCAACAATGCATTATACTCGGCAAAGCTAATGCTCCCCCTGAATCTGTGCATCCAAGCATCCTTTCCATATGACTAAGGCTCCCCCTTAGTTTGTGCATCCTGAACACTTTCACCAACAAATCATCAAGGCATCTTTATCAAAACATTAGAAATATAATTATGAGAACTGGAACACCACCAGAGGTACCAAACAGTATCATAGATACCAAACAACATTGCATCTGTGCTGAAGAAAGCTAACCCCAAACAGAAAATGTCAGCAACCAGACATACGCGGTTTTATGTGCATGAACTAGCGTATATACGCGACTGTGTTTCAAGAAACCCGTGTATCCAATACCATCTTCTATATTTTAACCAGATCTAATCCTCTGTGAGAAAAAGACAGTGTTCAACTTCTTTCTGAGATATTTGAATGCTTCCCTGGACTACAGATAGATAGAACAGTGTAGTTGAGTCTTCAAGCGTCATCCAACGGTTGTAGCATAAGCACATTAGTAACCAAGCCTTCAGATTCTTTGTAGCATCAATACAATCTTTCCAAGAGAGATTATCATACCAGAACAACACCTTCAAATATGAGTCAAGCAATCATCTATGCGGTCCAATATCATCAAGATCTTTAAGATTTAACATGAAGTAACAGATGTAGGAAAAATATCTCAACCATAGTAACAAACTCTGCATGATATATTCTTATTACTGAATCAAACGACGTCCAACTCATCCATGTGTGAGCACAAAAGATACTTATCAGCAACCAGGGCTCAAAATCTCATCATAATAAACCATGTATCAAGTCATCATTATTTGAGCATGAGTATCACAAAAACCAAAGAATAAGTAGTCATATTGCCAACAATGCAATCATTAGTATTCAACCTGATGCTCCCCTTGAAATAGTGCTCCTTCTTAACTTGTGCAACCTGAATACGTTCATCAGTAAGTCATCAGCAACAATCTCTGCATGAACTGCCCTTATCTCCGAATTATAAGACTTACATCTCAACAATGAATATGTTTCATCAAAAAGCAAACAGGACTTATCCACAATCTTCAACATAAGAAACCATGTATCAAATCATCATTATTTAGAACTAAGCTGATATTGAGTTAATAATACAGTTATTAATAGTCAGATTGATGCTCCCCCTGAACCTCTGCTCCAGATCTTCAGCTATCATATAAATTCTCTTATCATCAATGCATACACGACTGTGTCTGCTGGAACTCGCATGTATACACGACTTTTGTTAATAGAACCCGTGTATGGAAAGTGAAGCATAGAAATTTTCCACATTCCTTCATCTCCCCCTGAACTTGTACTTCCTGTACCTGTTTTCTTCATATCAGATGCTCTGTCAGAAATACATATAACCAGAATAATCAAATCAACCATGAGAGACATCATACATTGCTCCCCCCGTGACGATACATTACTAAATCTCATAATGTATCCCACATCATTCCTGCAGTCAATCAGAGAAGTGATCTTCAGAAGCATATGACTGCAGTAGGGTCATTATTCCCTACGTTTCTGACCGGTCCTCCTTCTTTCTCCAAATTTTCTTGAACTTTCTAATTGTGTGCTGGAGATTGTTCACTTTCCCAGATCTGTTCATCCTGCATTCTTTTTCTATATGACCATACTTGTTACAAGCATAACATCTCATGTGGCCAGAGAAATAAGTATAAGAATCATAATGAGCTTTTCTATTCTTCCTTCTATTTCAATCAACAGCTTTGTGACCATACTTGTTGCATGAAAAACAATATCCCTTGAAGAAACCAGAGTACCTTTCTATGTAGGAATTGTTTGTTTGAGGCTGAAATGATCTGCTCCTGCAATTTGCTGCAACATGCCCATAGTTATGACATTTAAAGCATTCAACATTATTGATTTATTTCCTTTGAGTTTTCATCATTGTTGGTTGACTTTTTGTTTCTTTCAACACTTCAGGTTTTGCATTGACATCCTCTGAATTTTTAGCACTTCCTTGTGAGCTAGATTCTCCTTTAACAGTTTCATGGAAACCAAGACCAAGTTTGATAGCAGGAGACCTTTGATTACTCAGAATATTGTCCAAGATATTAGTACTGTCTTGAAACCTCAAAAGTTTAACCTTTTCTTCTAATTTACCTTTGAGAATGTTTACCTCAACCTCCAAGGCTTGACATTGCTTCGTCATGCTTTCTTCTTTCCTTCTTCCATCTTCTACTTGATCATTCAGATTTAGAATCTCTTCTTTCAACCAATTTTCGTTTTCTTCACATGTTTGTTGCAACTCTTCATTCTTCTTATTTGATTTTTCCAGATCTTCTTTGAGAGAGATGATTTTTGCTTCAAGGCCTTCCTTTTCAAATGATTGTAGAGGTTCCTCATTCTTCTTACTTGATGCTTCAAGATCTGCTTGTAGAGAGATGATTGCAGCTTCAAGTCCTTCATTCTTCTTGCTTGATTTTTTGAGATCTGCATTTAGATCGTTGATTTCTGCTTCTAGTTCTTTAATTCGATTGGATGCATAAGTATGAAACCTTTGATACTTGTCCACCTGTCCATTCAGCATTTCTATTTGATCTTTCATTTGAGATATCATCTCTTTGTAGATAGAATCTTTCTTAACAATTTCCTTTTGTTGTTCTTCAACTTTGATCTTGATAGCTTGTTCTAGATCTACAACTTTACTTTCACTTTCTATACCATTGCTTGCACACAGAAGATTACAAGGGCCCAAATCACTATCAGATTCATCTTCTTCAATTTTCTGAGATATCTCCTTGCTTCGAGTAGCCTTCTTCTTTTTCCTCTTTTCCATGAGCACTTGTAGAGCTTCGTCAGAATCTGTTTCATCTTCTTCAATTTTTGCTATACATGATTTCTGAGGTATCTCCTTTCCTCAAGTAACCTTCTTCTTTTGCTTCTTTTCCATGAGCACTTGTAGAGCTTGGTCAGAATCTTCTTCATCTTCACTGGACACTTCATCATCATCTTCATTTGCATAATAACTCTTCCTCTTTTCAAATTGTTTTCCTTTACCATGTTTTTCTTTATAAGGACATTTAGCAGCATAGTGACTAACTTTTCCACACTCAAAACATTTGAAGGGAAGCTTACCTTTGAATCTTCCAGTACCTAGTTGGAGTTTTCTCACAAAATTCGCTTCTTCTTCTTCAGATATATAGCTGGTTTCTTTGACAACTTCCTTTTCCTTTCCTTTTGCAGACACCTTAAAAGCAGCTTCTCTAATTTGAGAAGGACCTCCTTGTCTCATTTCAAAAGCAGTCAAAATACCATGTAATTGAACAATAGTAAGAGTTTGCAGATCTTGCCTTTCTTCAATAGCTGAAACTTTAGAGTCAAATCTTGAAGTCAAGGATCTTAAGACTTTTTCTACCAGAGTAGTATCAGTTATGGTTTCACCCAAATTTCTCATCTGATTTACAATATCATCTAGACGAAGAAAGAAACTGGCAACACTTTCATCACTATGCATCTTCAAATTTTCATATTCAATTCTAAGAGTTTGGAGTTTTGCATTTTTTACCTTTGTATCTCCTTCATAGCTCAGAATGATTTTGTCCCATATTTCTTTTGCTGAATGTAGCTGCATTACTTTAGAAAATTCTGATTCAAACATGCTTCCTAACAAGACATTCACTGCTTTGGCATTGATTTCATACTTCTTCCTTTCTGCTGCATCAGTAGGAATACTTGCTGGGTATTGATAACCTTCTTCCACGATTGCCCATACATCTGCACCAAGACTTTACAGATATGCTTTTGTTCGTACCTTCCAGAATATCAGATTGCTTCCATTGAATAGAGGTGGCTTTACAGACATTACTCCTTCTTGACTTCCCATTGCGACGGATCTCCTTCAAGCGATCGACACAGAGGACTTTACTCGGTTAATTGTTGGGAAAAATACTGAGAGGGGGGGTGAATCAGTATTTACAGCATATTCAAAACTTTTTACTTTTCTTTACTTCAAAACCCATACGCTACTTTCTTGAAGAAAACTCGCTTATATACGCGGATACCCTTTATTAAACTCGCATATACACAGAGATCTAACTATGTCATTAATTCTTCACTTATATCATTCATCATTCATTCATTAGATGTTTAATAAACAGTAAACATGTGCAGTAAGAACAGAATAAACCATCACACAAAGCATCACACATGAACACCAGGATTTTTAGGTGGAAACCCAAGTCGGGAGAAAACCACCGCTGCAGTTGCTCAGCCTTCAATATTTTATTGTAGAGAAAAAAATCTTTCGCCTTAATAACGATGCCAGAACTCCTACCAACAAGGCACCACTGCCTCGTTTCGACCTCTCCGCGGAAAAGAAACTACAACCCGGCTGGTTACCCGGCCTCACAGAAGGCTCGGCCACGACTCGTTTACCAACCTCTCTGGAAAGAAACTACGACCCCCGGTCTACTAGATTACCCGACCTCACCAGGCTACCACCAGCTGACTACAACCCTCGGCACCTATATAGACCACATTTCATCAATTTCTGCTTCAGATCATATTCCAAAAAACTACTTGTAGGCCACGTTTCATCATATTTTCAGACTGGACCCACTCCATACTTTTAAGCACATTCAACCATGAAACAGATACATATAACTCACTGACAGATATCAGTAAACCAGCAGAACAGATCAGACATTTCTTACAACAGAGTTCAGCAAACCCTAGTTTGCATACGCGCTTTCCTTTCATTGATGTCGCATATATACGTGCTTCCGTTTACATAAACCAGCGTATACTTCTGCACATATTATAGAACAATTTCATTGCGCATATGCGCTTTCTCTTCAGCGAAGCCGCGTATATACGCGCTTCCCCTTCGGCGAACTAGCGTATAGATCTTCAACCATTATATAGCAGCATATCTCTTCAGATCAGATATTCGGTTCATATTTACCCTTTTACTTCTGACAAATGTTCGCCTCATCTTAGATCTAAGTCTTCCATAAACAGATCTAACAGATACAAGTACAATTCAGATCTAGATCCCCTTCTTCATCATTGGTGCATCATACATTCAAATCTATCATTCAAACCATTACCCTTTCCATACAGATATACTTCACAGAGAAGTATTCATTCAAGCTCAAACATCTTGCTCCCACTCTTATGATTTGCACAATGAATTTATTCTCCTTATATAGGTTTATCTTTTTTTTTAATACCACGGGCCCCCTTTTCAATACCATGAGCCAAAACAATACCATGATCCCAAAACTACATTACTTCCGATGGTATTCTTGGACGGGGTCACATAGACGACTCATTACCCAATACAATGGGTCAATACCATGGTGGTTACCCCCGGTTTCCCACTTTATGAGCGCTTTTCCCATACGCAACTTGGAACGTTGTTTCCCACGTGCATACGCGACTTCCCTTAGATAGATCCGCGTATGCCTTGAGACATACTCTTTTCATCATAGATCTAGCACATGTTGAATTCCTTTCTTCATTGCCTTCTGTACAAGACATATTCTATCAAGCACAACTTCATCCAGTAAGTTGCCAATATCTTCATCAAGTGGGTTGCCTTTCAAGGACAACACTCAACATCATATTGCTAACAAACATCATTTACCAAGTCCATCAAGTCAAGAATAACTTCATCAGGTGAATTGCCATCAAGGACAACACATGTCAACAGTCGCATGTCTTCATCTTCATTCAGTGGGTTGCCATCAAGGACAACACTCTGCATCATATTGCCAACAGAAAGAGGTTTCAAATGATTTACACTTAGTGAAGATATCACCTTATATATAACATTACAAAATGAAATAGGTCTAAAACTAGTTGGATCGTCTAATTTGCTTCACTTTGGCACCAAGGTCAGAGATGTTGCATTAAGACCACTCCACATTGATTGTAAATGGAAAAATTCCTCCAAACCCTCTTAAAATTCCTAACCAATGAAAATCCAACAATATATAAAAAAAAGAGGTAAAACTATTAGGGCTATGCGCTTTATTTCGTGGCATTTCCATGACCACCGACTCAACTTCTTGCAATGAAATTGGACGCAAAAAAGCAATATTTTTCTCTTTACTAATTATTTTATGGATACACTTCAATATAGAATTTATAGTTGATTGTAGTGCAAAAGAAACCTCTAAGCATACGATACCCAATACCAAAGGTCCCTCGGAAGAGTGTTAATCAGCAAACAATGGCACAAAAAAATTCTCAATAACCACAAGTAGTTGTTGGTTAAGTCATATAGGTTATTAAAAATGAAGTGTTATGAGTTGAAAATAAATGGCTACAAGAGGAAGGGGCTCAATTTGAGAAAATTCAAGCACAAAATATCAAAGAAGCTCAATCTTATGAAAAGAACAAAGTGCCTCATATTCCTTCTATCATTATCCCTAACACAGTTTTTCCTCTCCAACAAATAGGTCAATAATTGGGCTTTCCTACTAGAAGCACTCAACCAGAAGAAATGACTAGCATTATTACCTTGGGAGTTCTATCAAAAACTCCACTGGCATCTATTCCCGAGGATATACCTTGAGATACTATTATGGTAGACTCTTTATCACTGATTGAGATGGAGGACTTTCCTCGCATAGATTACTTCTTCGGGCCTAAAAAGAGGGAAATACTTAAAGGGAAAACTAAAAAAGGAAAAGTTTATCAAGTTTAAGGACCCCTAACACAAAATTCATTGATTTGGGTTTGTTCTAAAAATCATGATGAACAATTCAAAGGAGAATTATCTAATCAAATGTGAGATATTTCCACAACAAACATTTGGTTGGTTAAGGATTTAAGGAAAATTATTATGAAAAAATAATGAAAATATGTTACAACTAGAGGAGAAACTAAGTAAAAAATAAGCTTAGTTGAGTGAACAAGTGAGAGTGAAATTATTAGAAGGCCAACAACAACAAGCTCACAAATTAGAAAATTAGAAAAAAAATTGAATGTTGAACATGATTAGGTGCAATATGATTTCATTGATTTATATTAAAAAAATATTCACAAATACTAGACCTTCAAGTTTAACAAACTAATTTCCATTTGGCAAGATGGAGGCTAGGTTTTCATCATTTTTGAGCTCATTGTATCACACTATCATACCTAGGGGGTCTTGTCACAACCACATTCTTACCACCATGGCTCAGTTTGAGGTGTAAAGGGCTCACTCTGTGCATAGCCCTTTATCTCCAATCGCGATTTTCTTCTGGCAAAGTCTTTCTTGTTGGAGCGTTCTGTTTGTCATTTGTGGATGTTCATAGGATGGAAAATGGTAATACCAAGCACCTTATGATGGTAACATGTCTCCTTCACTCCCATATCATTTTTTATCTCTCTGAATGTGTTATGAATGTGAGGCAGTAAATTTCAATACTTGGGTTCCTCTTAATAGGGGACTTTGTTCTTGTTATTTTCCCATGCTCTATTTTATGTTCATTGGAATCTGGGAAGGCTTTGTCACTTTTTCTTACATAGGGTCTCCCTCGAATCAGAGTCCTTATCCCTCCCTTGCAATATGAGTCAATATATACATTGTTAGAGAGTGGTATCAAGTTTTAATTTCAGATTTTTAATAAAAATTTCAATGGGAAGACCACAATTTTTTGGGTTAGACATTCAAACCTTGCCTCTTCCCTAGAGAAAAGGATCCATGATAAATGGGGATTCCCTTAACATCTTGTATGCCTGCAACTTGAAGGGAATTTTCTCTATGACCCCCAAGAATTAAAAACTATAGCATTAAAAGGAACTCAACCATTATCCTAAACATAAGGTTGCATGAGGGTATGAATGGAGTTAGGCCCACAAATGAAATTTTATCTCATTCAAGGAAGTATTACTAGGAAATACTTCAACCTCTACTAAAAAAAATCCAATATATCCAAGGTCCCTATATTATAGATAAAATGGAGTAGGATCCTACGATGGACATCAATAAAGATGAGGTTTCTTCTCTCTTCTTTATCCTCCAATCTAAGGTAGTTATATGCATATTTAACGGTTTGTGGCTAAAACCTAAAGCCTTGTTCCAATGGGTTTTCTCTATATAGACTCATAACTATGAAATTTAGTTACGATGAAAGGGATTCTTCATAATCTAGTTTTAAATATAGAAGGACTTGGATTTTGTTTTAAATTAAGGTCCTTGGTTCTAGGGCGGCGTTGTATTATTCATTACTCCATGGTTCCCTTAGTTTGATGCTACAACCATGGTAATATATTCTATGTTGGTTTGGGTGAGGCTCCCTAACCTACCCATCCCTTTTTCGCACCACAAGGTCTTGGAGGAAATTGGAAACACTTTGGGCAAGTTAAAAAAAAAAAAAATAGATCTAGAGGGAATAACCAATGACCACTTTAGATTTTCCAGAATATGTGTGGAGATTAATCTCAACAAAGGGCTCCTAAATCATATAAAATTAAAACACAATAACTTCCATTGCTTTCAAGTAATAGAATATAAGAACACTAATTTTTAATATTATGCATGCTTCCAAACATGAAATTTATAGAGTGCATGTCCTTTGGAAAAGAAGATTCCTAAGAGGAAGAAATTACAGTCCAAGCGGCCAAAAGGATAGAAGTTCCCATAGCATTCTCCTTTAAAGGATGAAGTAGAAGAAACCAAAAAAAATTCAACCTAAAAAATAAACAGAGGTAGTATCTACTCAACAAGGAGATCTTTTGGATAAATATGTTATGGCACAGACAATATCCCTAGCTCTTTGTAGATAGGTTACTCAAATTCAATATGTTTCGCCTTTTGTAGGCAAATTAGATTTTGGATGGGCTTGGTGGCTCCAAAAGAGCCCATGTTTTGGAAAGCTCTGACTCTGATAAAGAAGCCTCCTTGGTGTGCACATATGAAGCATTGGCTCTAGTTCCTTTCAAATTAGCTAAGATAGTTGGCACAAGGCTAAAAAACAGAAGGGTAAAAATTCCAGTTAATTCAAAAAAATTCAATTTATATTTCTTGTTTCCAATGTATATATTTCATGTATGTTCTTTAGTTGGCTTATATTGTTTTAGCTCTATTTCCTGTGTGGTGAATACCTTTGAAATTCTTTCATATCATATGCAAAATGTCATTTTATTTTTCCTCGTGATTAATAGAATTACACGTCTTTTATACGGGAAATAAATAAATAGATCTTCAAGTTCAAGTCAGTAAGCTAAGTGATAATATGACTAATCCTGAGCAATTCAAGAAACAATATTTACAAATAAATAAGAAATTTTTGCAACCACAAGAACAATTTTGTAAAAAATTAATCTTAGAGTAAGCACACAAAGCTTGATTGAAAAATTCTTCAATGATATTACAAATAGGACAACAGAGCTCAATCCAACGAAGGAGCTTATTTTCAAATTAGTGTCTTGGAAAGATATATGTAAGACTCTTCCATGTGGCCTACCCTGAAACTCGGATGCAGAAAAGATAAAAATGCATAGATACCTTAAAAATATGGAAAATACATTTAGATATCTCTAAGGATATAGTGAAGAATGCATAACAATTATGCACTTCAATGATTGACTCAAGTACCTAGATAGTAAAGAAGTTGATATGCCTTATTTCCCATTCACAAATGAATCCACAAGGGTAGAGGACTTCATCACTAATGTGTTGCGACATAGGCTAGGTTCTTAGAAACAAATTGAGTAAGTGAGAAAGGTGGACCTCAAAGCAATATCTTGGTTCTTGTTCAAACCACAAAGTTACTTCTTACTAACAAAGAAAACAACCTCCATAATTTTACAAGGACTACTAGCTATGGAAAATTGGGTCTTTGACTGCCAAATCAACATTTGCTGCTATCCAGCCATCCTAATCACCCATATTTTGAAGCTCCATTCATAATGGAAGCCTCACATGGAATCTCTCAGATAAGTTGCACTTCGAAAATGATTTACCAACTTTTCTCACAATTTCAAAAGATCTATCTTTCATTTTCTATTTTATGTTCCTAGATCATTTTGGTTTTAACAAATTATATACCAAATTTCTTTAGCTATTTTGTAATATTATTTAAATATATCCCCGTGAATTTGAGGGGGGTTCTGCATTTTCAAAGAAATAGTCCTTTGCACTATTGTAAAGCTTTATTTCCGAAGAAATATAAAGATAAAGAAGAGATTTCCCCTTTTTCATTGCTTGGAATGAATCTATTACTATTTCCTTTTTTTTATTGTTATTAACTAGATCTCATTTATTTTCTTAATCAATTAATGTTTTCATATTTGTAAACAATTAGTTTTTGTATTTTTATTATTTGCTAATCTATTCAAAACCTTTATAATTTATTAAATAAACAAAATTACGTATGAATGTTGTAGTTGTATATTTAGTTCCACTTAATTATTTATTTGGTCTACATATTGCCTACAATGAAATTAGCACATTGTTGTAGTTTGACAATCTATATCTCAATCTACTTGAAATTCAATTCATTCATACATTATATTATATAGCTCCCAAGATAGATCACTAATACTTAGAATGAGTAGTTTTATTTACCTTTTCCATAATTACTAATATTATTTCACTACGTCCATCATCCATTAGTATAATATTTTAGAAAGTCTCCTTTTCAAGAGAAAAATATTTAGGTGGAAACCAATACAACATACTAGTGAGGATCATTAATACCAAATGAGGATAGGTCTAATTAGGACCTTGATCATATGATTTTTCCTATTGTTGGCTTGGTCCATTCCAAGCATTAAAAAATTGTTTTCTTATTGTTGAGGAATGTTTTAAGTAAAAATCATCTTATGCTGAATCACCCTCCCATCTTAGTATAAGTGTGTGATCAACATATTACAACTTCACTAGGCATTTAAATACCCAAGTAAGGCCTTATTTCTTCACTTAGATTGAAATCCTAAGCATCAATAATTCAATTTTGTATCAATGTTAATCTGGAGTTCCTTGCAACCAAGGGGAAAAAAACAGGTGATGGGATAGGGACTAGATTATATAAATTCTTCCATGTGAAGTAATCAATGCAAAATTTCTACGAAGTCTTTACTTTCCCTAGATTTTTATGAAGATTAGTTCTAGAAATAAACATAGTGAGAAAGATGAATAAAAAATAAAACTATGGATGCCAAATTTATCCTCACCTCCCCATTGAAATAGAAAACCCCATAATTTTCCTACGTATAACCTTTGAATGCACCCACACATAGTTTCAAAACATTCCAATCATGACTGAAAGAATTAAAAAAACCACCTATAACTATGAGAAATCACTAGATTGTTAGGCCCTACAACAACATTATTGATCTTGCATCGAACTGTATTCCCCAAACTTCCCATTATGTGACAAGGATTATGTAGAAAACAAGTGGAGCATTCAATAACCATGAGCCAAGA
Source organism: Pinus albicaulis (assembly GCA_034641835.2). Lineage (NCBI taxonomy): Eukaryota > Viridiplantae > Streptophyta > Pinopsida > Pinales > Pinaceae > Pinus > Pinus albicaulis. Next base: position 472,720,760 of record CM076582.1, on the reverse strand, counting down.
GGGATTTCACATGTTGAAGAGAATATGGCTTGTACTTGGCTCACTCATCCTAATACCACTATGGTTATGAGAAAATATTTGGGTCATGCAAAGTTAATGAGGATGTAATGTGCCTCTAACCAATTCTTATCAGCAATTGTAAATGATCTTAGGGGGTGAGGATTCACTCATATCCCCAATTTTTAAACTAATCTCATAGAAAAATCCCTATGGCATGCTTAGGTTTCATTTAATATGGTAAAATGTGTTGAAGTTCAACAAGCAATTTCAGCACCTACATTAGTGTGGGACCAGGAGGTCCAAGCAGCACCTACACTAGTGTGGGACAATAGGTCTTAGCAGCACCTACATTGGTGTGGGCTAAATTTGGTGCATGTCTATTTTAGTTATCCCTTAATTAATATGGACAATAAAATGTAATATAATCTCAAAATAACTTGTAATAGTTAACTGAGTGTGATAAACTCAATTAGCTCATGAATTTCGAGTTGAGCATAGTTGGTGAGGCATGAAGAGTAATTTTAGTTGTAACAGAGTTCGAAGTGCAGTGGTGCATTAGTTAATGCATATTGTAATCAATTTAACTCAGTGAAGTGAGTTAAACTCAGTTGTGCTAGTTATAACTATTTGATAAACTAGTGAGAGATCAAGTGAATTAAATATTATTTAACTCACAATCAGTGATCTCACATGCAACTGAGGATTTACTATTATTAGTTGCATGCATGTCAGTTCCAGTGGAGACCCAGTTGAGATCTAGGCGAAAGGGAAGTTGACTATCAGTTGTAGGATTATTGGGTTGCACCCATGCAACCAAACACCCATTGGATTGCCCATGATCCTTGCGCAGTCAAGGAAGGACAAAATTCCTATGGAATAGGGATTGCATTCCATATGAATTGCACAAGCAAGGCGGGTTGTTAGGAGGCAGAAAATTGGCTAAGTATTGGTCATTTTTATCCAGGACAACGTGAGACAATTAGTTGGGTACATGAGGGCTCTTGTGAGAAGAATTGTATGTAAATTTTTTATGTATCCATGCTGAATATACAATAGAAGATAGTGGGGTTTTGAGCAGCAAGCTTTCCCTGGGAAATTATCTGTGTTGTGGTTTGATTGATTCTTCTTTACTTCATGTGATTGGCGATTGTGTTTTTAATTCCGCAATTTATTTGTAGAAGTGATTCAGTATCTAGCTTTAGCACATTGTTAGATTGGATTGAATCCATGATATACATGCTTTCTGTATAATTTCTACATGGTATTAAAGCATAGGAAATCACAATAGTGAAGGAGGAGTTGAGTTTGTGACTGAATATAATTCGAGTTTGCAGAAAGAATTTCTTGGTGCTACAGTTGATTGAGGATCAAAATGGCTTTCAATGGCTTGAGATTGGAGTATGCACTCGAGGGCAGCTCCAACTATATTTCTTGGAAGGACGGGATGGAGGCAGCACTCCAAGACAATGGCTTGAAGGAATTCATTGACAATGATGTTCCTAAACCTGTTGTGACAGATGCTAAAAATCTTGATGCACGGAAAAAAAAAGTGGCAAAGGCAAGGAGGATCCTACTAGAGGGAGTACGAGACCAAATTTTCTTAAGTCTCCATGGAAATGAGACACCATATTCTATGTGGAAAGCTTTGACAGATCTATTTCAGAGAAGCAATGACCATAGGAAATTGGCACTGAAATATAAACTCGGGAAGATCAAGATGGAGAAAGGCGACTCCATGCCAAAATATTTAACAAAGTTTGTCCAATTTCAAGAAGAGTTGGGGTGCGTTGGAATTACTGTCGCTGATGATGATTTTGTGAGTTTAGCTCTCCTAGGACTTCCCAAGAGTTGGCATAGTTATCAAGACTCTGTTAATGGAAGGGAAAAGCTGCCAGATTGGGAACGATTGTGGTCGGATTTGGTGCAGGAGGAGTTCAAACAAAATACCAGAGATGGATCTTCATCTAAGAATGAAGATGAAGAATAGTGTGCTTTGGTTGCCAAGGCGAAGAAGGGGAAAGGAAATAAGTTACATTCCAAATCCAAGTCCAAAGATGGAAAGAAGCGCAACATGTCCAGAGTGAAGTGTTTTCACTATCATGAGCATGGGCATTATGCTACTAATTGTCCACAAAAGAAGAAGAACAAGAAGGCTTCAATATCTACAGCTGGTGAGGCTTTGGCCTTGAAATTTGAGCTTGACTTCTCATTGATTGCATGCATGGTGTCAAATGCATTGGGATCTATGTGGTATTTGGATAGTGGTGAATCCTTTCACATGACGGGAGGAGAAGGATCTTCATATGCATATCGAAATGGGTGATGATGGGAAGAACAGTGCTACCGGGATTGGTACCATTACCTTCCAGAGACGGTCAAGAAAACCCTTCCAATTAAAATATGTAATTCATGTACTAGGTTTGAAGAAAAATTTAGTCTAAGTTGCAATGTTGGAGGATAGAGGCTATGATGTTGTTTTCAGTGAAGGAAAAGATTTTGTGCGACACAAAATAACAGGACAAGCCAAGAAGAATGGGATTCAAGTTAATAATCTTTACAAGCTGGATGTATATTCCTGCGTAGCAATTATGGGCAAGGTGGACAAAGTGGTGAGCCAAGATGAGGGCGAGTTATGGCACAGGAGATTGGGCCATCTTCACCACGGAGCCTTCAAAGTTAGGCAACATATTTCTACGGGTCTTCCCAAGGGTACACTTGCACATTTAGACACATGCAAGGGATGTACTATGGGAAAATATGTAAAGGCCACCTTTCATGAGAAGGAGAACTGAGCCTCGGGGATCCTTGAGAGAGTTCACATAGACGTGTGTGGACCATTCGTTGTTGCTTAGAAAACAAATCATAAATACTATGTGATATTTGTTGATGAATTTTCTCAGAAGTGTTGGATCTACTTCATGCAGAAGAAAGATCAGACCTTCTCAAAGTTTCTTGAGTTTAAAGCATTGGTAGAGAAAGACACGGGGAAGCATGTGAAGGTTCTTAGGAGTGATAATGGTGGTGAGTACATCTCTAACGAATTCAAAAACTTGTGTAGCAAAGAAGGAATTCGGAGAGAACTGGTAGTGCGTCAGAACCCACAGTAGAATGGGGTCGCTGAAAGAAAGAACAGAATGATTGTGGGTGCAACAAGAGAAATTTTGCATGATCAGGGCCTACCGATGCATCTGTGGGCAGAGGCATGCAAAACAGCGGTATTTGTGCAGAACCGTTGTCCTCATAGGATACTTGGCATGAGTACACCAGAACAGGCTTTCACTAGTAAGAAACCCGATGTTTCACATTTTAAGATTTTTGGCTCACTTGTTTATGTGCATGTGACCAAAGATGCGAGGAAGAATCTAGAACCAACAACTGAGATTGGGATTTTTATGCGGTACACTGAAAATCCCCACAACTATCAGGTGTATTTTCCAAACAGCAGAATGACTATTGTGCGAAGGGATATAAAATTTGATGAGGAGAAAGCCATGCGATTGTCCCTTGAGAGAGAGATCGATTTGGATGCAGAGGAGGAACTCTTGGTTCCCAAGGATGAGCCTCAAGATGTGGAGCAGCCACATGCGGAGGATCATGGAGTGGCAGAAAACACTCATACAAAGCCATCCATCAGGAATGGTAGAAGGTGCACCACAAAAGCTGATAGATTGAGACTTGATGTTGCAGACAATGTAGGAGACCCTACTTCACAACGTAGACAGAGACAGTCTCCAGACAGGTTTACTGGATACATGGCTCTTATGAGAAAATGTATTGTGACTGAACCATCTTCCTTTCAGGAGGAAATGCAGCAACCAATTTGGGTTGATGCAATGGTGGAGGAGTATGACTCCATTTTCAAGAACAATGCATGGGAGATTGTCCCAAGACTGGCTGGAAAATCAGTGGTTGGATCTAGATGGATCTACAAGGTAAAGCAAGCTTCTGATGGGAGTGTGGAGAAATACAAGGCCATATTTGTGGCCCGAGGATTCTCACAAATTGAGGGGATCGATTATGATGAGACTTTTTTACTAGCTACAAGGTACTCTTCCATTAGATCCATCCTTGCACTCTCAGCGCAGATGGGGTGGCGCATTCATCAGATGGATGTGAAAACTATGTTTCTCAATGGATTCATTGAGGAAGAAGTGTACATAGAGTATCCAGAAGGTTTCGAGATCTTCGACAGTGAGTCACATGTGTGTCGACTTAAGAGAGCACTGTATGGGCTTAAGCAATCACCTCCTGCTCGGTACACTTGAATAGACAACTATTTCACCGGACTGGGTTTCACCAAAAGTGAAGTTGATGCAAACATGTACCAGATTGTGGTTGAGGGTAAGCTATTGATTATTGTACTTTACGTTGATGATCTAATTTTTACTGGTGATGAGAAGTTGATACACATGCAAGTAGGATCTTGCGAGGGAGTTCGAAATGAAGGACATGGGACTCTTTCATTATTTCCTTGGTTTGGAAATATGGCAACGGGATGGTGAAATTTTTGTTCTCAAGGAAAGTATGCCAAATATATACTGGGTAAGTTTCACATGGAGAGCTGCAAACCCATGGACACTTCTCTTCCAGGAAATTGGAGGAAAGATGATGTTGCTTCTGGAGAGGTAGTGGATGTTATTGTCTATAGGCAGTTAGTTGGTTCACTAATGTACTTAGTGAACACTAGACCATACATTTTCTAGGCAGTTAACCAGCTGAGTCAAGCTATGGTTAAGCCTACCAAGTTATTTTGGAAGGCGGGGAAGTATGTATTGAGATACCTCAGGGGCACATCAAAGTATGGATTATGGTATAGATGGGCAGAGGGAGTGAAGATTCAAGGCTTCATGGATTTAGAATGGGCAGACAATCCATCAGACAGAAAGAGCACATCAGGAGGGATCTTCAACATAGGATCGACATCAGTTTCTTGGTACAGCAAGAAGAAGTGATCTATGGCACTCAGTTCAGCAGAAGCATAGTACATGGTAGCAATTCAAGTTGCATGTGAGGCTATCTGGACAAGAAAAATCCCGGTTGGTTTGTTTGGTTCTCAAATGGATCAAATAGTGATACATTGTGATAACCAGAGTTGCATTAAACTCTCGTTTAATCTTATGTTTCATGATAGGTCCAAGCACATAGATATCCGATACCACCATCTCAGAGATTGTGTGCAGAGGCGAATAATGTTACTTCATTACATTCCCACAGAAGATCAGGATGCAGATATTCTAACGAAGGCGCTCACCAGGAGAAAATTTGAATACCATAGAGACAGGATCGGGGTGAAGGATAATCCCTTTCTTGTTCAAAATTTTAGCACCTACACTAGTGTGGGACCAGGATGTCCAAGCAGTACCTACACTTGTGTGGGACCACAAGTCTTAGCAACACCTATACTGGTGTGGGCTAAATTTGGTGCATGTCTATTTTAGTTATCCCTTAATCAAGATGGACAATAAAATGTAATCTAATCTCAAAATAACGTGTAATAGTTAACTAAGTGTGATAAAATCAGTTAGCTCATGAATTTTGAGTTCAGGGTAGTTGGTGAGGCATGCAGAGTAATTCTAGTTGTAACAAAGTTCGAAGTGCAGTGGTGCATTAGTTGATGCAAGTTGTAATCAATTTAACTCAGTTAAGTGAGTTAAACTCAGTTGTGCTAGTTGTAACTGCTTGATACACTAGTGAGATATCAAGTGAATGAAATATTATTTAATTCAAAATCAATGATCTCACATGCAACTGGGGATTTACTATTATTAGCTGCATGCATGTCAATTCCAGTGGAGACCCAGTTGAGATCTAGGCGAAAGGGAAGTTGGCTATCAGTTTTAGGATTATTGGGTTGCACCCATGCAACCAAACACCCATTGGATTTCCCATGATCCTTGCGCAGTCAAGGAAGGCCAAAATTCCTATGGAATAGGGATTGCATTCCCCATGAATTTTGCAAGCAAGGCAGGCTGTTAGGAGGCAAAAAATTGGCTAAGTATTGGTTAGTTTTATCCAGGACAGTGTGAGAAAATTAGCTGAGTACAGGAGGGCTCTTGTGAGAAGAGTTGTATGTAATTGTTTCATGTATCCATGCTGAATGTACAATAGAAGATAGTGGGGTTTTGAGTAGCAAGTTTTCCCCAAGAAATTATTTGTGTTGTGGTTTGTTTGATTCTTCTTTGCTTCATGTGATTGCGATTGTGTTTTTAATTCCACAATTGATTTGTAGAAGTGATTTAGTATCTAGCTTTAGCACATTGTTAGATCGGATTGAATCCATGATATACATCGTCATTGTATAATTTCTACAAAATGAAATATTTGAGGAGGGCCTAGCCTCCTCTTATAAATATGTCATAATATGTGCTAATTTTCTTCCTAAATGAAGATTTTATTGAGCATTTCTTTGATAACCATCATTGAGTCTCCAAAAACTGTTAATGTTATGATATCAACTTCTTTGGCTAAAAGAATACCACACAACAATACATAATTTTTTTTCAAGTTATTGGTGGCTTAGCCAAGTCCCCACATATAGGTTGTGAATATTGTTTCTCTAAAATCATGCAAACTCCACCCTACAACTATCCCTATTGCTTATTTGTATCGTAAAACTTCTTTAAAAGACTCAATATAATTATTTTATTAAAAAATACATTTATCTAGCTTTGGATAATTGTTAACTTTTAACCCACAAAGATCAATAATCAACACTAATGTTCCTTGAATTTCATTACAAAATATCATATGGCATTCCTCAATTACAGTACAATATAAGATGTGTTTTCACATGGGTTTCTTCATAATAGCCATTATTCCAAGTAAATGTCAATTATGTTGAACAACTCTCTCTCTCTCTCTCTCTCTCTCTCTCTCTCTCTCTCTCTCTCTCTATATATATATATATATATATATATATATATATATATATATATATATATATATATATATATATATATATATATATATAAAGTTTTAGAAAAGCAAAAAACAAAACTATAATTATAAAACTTGTTCTAGCAACCTACATCAAATTACAATTATTTTCTTAATTACAATTTGCATTTTATTTTTTAGTTTATTTATTTATTCACTATTTGTCCTTATCAATTTCATATAACACATTCTTCCAATTCATCATATTCTCCCGATTTCCAACTTGTTTGAATCCACATAATAATTATGAATATAATTATTCATATTAAAACATAAAATAAAATAAAATGTATTATAAATTTTAATTTCATATTCATATAAAATATACGTTGATGTAATTTTAAATATGTATATTTAAAAAAAAAAAATTATAGATGTTTTGATTAAAAAATATTTAAATATCAATCCATTAAAAATAAAAACAAAAAATGTATCTAACACTATGCCATAAATGACTTTTCACATACATAAATCAATTTACAAAAATTAACTTCACAAATAAAGCAACTCACCTATGTGGCAATCAAATAAAACAACTTTAACCATCCAAATCAAACTAAAAAGATTTTTTTATTACAATATTATAAAATAAAACCACTTTAATCATCCAAATCAAATTCAATTGATTTTTCCCCCACTCAAGGTGATATAATGTTATTTCAAGGGAGTAATGCAAGCCAGAGTGAGGAGTATGCTTCTGCCTTCAACCTGAGCCTCAATAGGGGGAGGCATGGCAGCCTCACCTCACACTTTCCCAATGCATGATTCATCAAAGATGTTGGAAAACCAAAACATCAAGTATTCAATCTTGGATATGAAAACATTGGGGAAACTCGAGAAGTATTTAAGCAATGAAACATGCCTAGTTCACAAGTAAATATTATCATTTCACTCTCATCGAAAAGGCACATGGCCAATATGATCTTGTACTTATAATTTTTGTTTTTTTCCTTCTTATTTCTAAGGGAAGGTCCATGTCCCCCTGACCTAACCTCCCCCTTGAATCACCTCTTAGAATTACTCTAGAAAATTTAACATTGACAAATTGGTCCCTATCACTCAGATGGGCTAGTGAGCCTAAAATTCAAAGACTTCTAAAGGAGAGGGTGGGTAGGCTTGTGATGGCAGTTTATAGAGTATTTCATGCAAACCAGTGGGTCGTGAACCATCTCCATGTCCCCTAGATCTACACATGGTCTAAGGAAATTCACCCTTTCACCACATCCAAATTTTCATTTAATATTTTTTTAAAGTATTTTTGGTGCATTGATTCCTGATGGTGTTGGGAAAATTGTTTTATATTGACATTTTATGCCTTACCATGTTCCTTTTGGTCCCCTTTAGTCATATCCTCTTTGGGGTTACATCATGGGTTCTCACTACTTATTTCCTTTGCAAAGCCCTTTGTATTAATTATGAGTCTTCCTTTTGACCTTCCACCTCTTTATGCTCATCTTTTGGTCCACGTCCCTAGAAATAACCATCTCCTTTTTCCTCCCACATCGTTGTCCCTTGTTTCTCTGATTTGGTTTGCAATTCCATGCCAATAGGAAATGTTCCAACATTCTTCCTCCTCTTGGGGAGAAGTTAGGAATCATGCCCACTAGAGAGCCCAAGAAGATGCTCAAAGATATCATGCCACTGCACCAAAACATATACAATTGTAAATTCACCATACCTCTTTGGAAACTATGGCTAAAAGCGAGGAGCACTTTGATTTTGAAATACTAGAATTTATAACTAATTAGCTACCTGATCCAAGGCATACCCGAGGGAATTTGAACTTATACATATCCTCAGTCGATATCTACTACACATGAAAACTCTCATAGGTAAGGCCTTGTCGAAAAGGAATGAAGCTAGAAGAGAATTATGTCACAAGTGGATCATATAGAAGAGGAGCATAGAATAATGTTTCTAGAGTATCGTGATATGGCCATTAGGCTTGCAAGAATTGAAGCACTACTTAATAAAGGAAAAAGCATTCCTCTCCCGACACTCTAGCTTCTCTCATAAACATCTCAACCTCTACTTTATTACCCTTGCGGCTATAATTTTGGATCATAACAACTATTCCTAGAGTGTTTATATGTTCAAATTTATGTTTTTTATCTCTATCTTTACACATCACAAACATTACCTGCTTTTTTTGTTAGTTTTTTGAATAAAGATATTGTTATTTCACTACTGGTCTAATCACCACCATGGTAGACCGCGTCGAGAAATATCTTAACTTCATTTTACATGATGTAATTTCTTGATTTTACAATAGAATTTGAAGCTTACCAAAAAAATATTAATTGAATTTTTTATTATTACAATTGTTACACAGTAATTTTTCACCGTCCCTGCAATCCCCGTCCCGCACATTGGAGGGCTCATTCCGTGACATGTGAGCAATGACATGGCTTGAAACAACTTTCATGTCATCCCTCTGAACAAGAGCTTTCATTGCCCTAAAGACATCTCCTTGTGGAAAACCCTAAAAATGGCCCTTTTTGCATTGGCGCGGGCAGACAGTTCAGTACCCGCGCCAATAGGGAAAATCCTTCAAAGAGGTCGCACCAATTGCCGCTCTGTCCCAGAGTCGCACTCGCGCCTGCCAATTTAAGGAGTGTTTTTTTTATAATAAATGGCGGAAGTTTCATCCTAACCAATTCATGAACTGGTATCTATCTTGAGTTGGGAGGTTTGGCTCTGGATTTCCATGTAGAGGAAGTGGTTTGCCACCTCTCATGGAAGCTTCCTTGAGGATAGGGCCAATCCCATGATTATAGGGATCCCAACTCTCCTTCCTCCATCTATAAAAGCTTGCCCATCTCCATTGCAAGCTAGTCTTCAAGTTCCCAAATTCCCAAGAGCCTTATGCTGCAAGAGCCTCCATAATTCCCCTAAGGCCAAATCCAAGCAAGGTGACTATTGTCAAGATCCGAAGAGAGAGGTTTGTCCCATCCTTGACAGGCTTTTCGAGACGTGTTCTGTTGGCGACCCTCCGAAGGAGATTTCAGCGTCAGAACTTGGTTGTAATTTTCCTTTGATTGATTAATAATAAGCGACTATTGGTTATGGTTCCACTCTTGTTGTTGTTTATGATGATGAGTTATGTCCTTTCTGACTGACATATAGTTGCATCTACTGGATTTTACGCTTGCGTTTGTTTTGTTTCTCGCATGTGCAGGTGTCCTATCACGGAGATCGTGGGGATCGTGATCTGCCAGAGCTAAGGAACGGGAGCGCTACTTTCTCTACGAGCGACAGCGTTGGATTCCAGGTAAGCCTTCATCACTAGTTGGTTTATTTGCAATTAGGAACCTGCACTATAGCGTGAACGATTGTTGCTAGACCCGATCTGGGCTAGTAGGGATCACCTCTATCCGCAGAGAGGATTTACCTCCACAACAAATTGGCGACTCCACTGGGGATCGTTGGCTTGTTGTTGTTCTGCTTTGTAAGCTATGAAGCGGGCACGAAGTTGGCGATTGGCCTTCGGAAATGCTTTTTCTGCGCAATTTCGAAGTGATCAAAGCATGTCGAGTCTAATCTAAGTTTTAGGTGTGAATTGAACACTTAGTGTCCTTGTCTTTTCGGTCGATTCTTGATCCTCCTTGCTTGATCAGCTCTTTTGGGCTGGTTCTTTCTGTGAATTTGGGTTTTTGATAGCTTGGTCATCACTGGTTTGCTTGTTGGATTGGTCTTTTTTATTTTTTACTGGGAAACTCGACTGACGTGCTTTTTAGCTTGACAGTCGTGCCCATTGGCGCAGGTTGCTTGTGTATTACCCGCGCCAATTCGTCTCTGGCGCTAGTTTCAGCCTCACAGTCACGCCAATCCTGTGAGGTACTAGGGTTTGCTCAGTTCTGAGCTTCATGAGCCTGATCTGTGTGTTTGGTCTTGATGTTTCCACTGCTTGAGTGTTTTGGAGCCTTGATTGACAGACTGTTACCTACATCCTTTGGTTGTTTTCCCATTTCCATCGATTTTGCATTCTAGCCCTAGGTCATCTAGGTGCTATTGTGTGTCGAGCCTCCCTTTGGAGTTTTTGGTATCTATTGGTTCAGTCAACCTTGTGATTGCTTCTTTGCATTCGTTTGGTGGTTTTCTATTGTCTCATTGCGTTGTTTGAGTGATTGTTTCCTTTTTCATTTGATTTCCGCCTTGTCTCGTTTTGGGCCTAGATTACACGGCTCATTTGGAGTCTTTTGGATTCTTTTCGTTTTGAGGGACTTTTTGCTGATTTGAGGTCTCATTGTATGTTTGCATTGAGTGAAATTTGATTGTTTTTTCTCTCTTGTCATCATTTCTCAAATTTCTCTTGCATTAGTTTTCATTTTTTTAGCGCACTTTGCTCTGAAATATTGAAAATATAAAAAAAAAATCTCTTTTTCTTTTCATTAGTTAATGTGAAATAGATCTTTTCGGTGTTATTAGTGATTGGTAACTTTGAATGAAAAGCTTTTTAGTTTTCATTAGCTGCATTAGAGACATCATTGGTTGTTTTCTGTTCATTTCATTATTATGTGAAAAGCTCTCAACTCTCTCATAAATAGCTTTCATCGAATGAAATGATATACTATGGCATATAGAGTGAATTTAGGACATTTTGAGACATTACATTCGCTAGGGCCTGAAAACTGAAACGTAATTGAAGATAAAATTTAAAATTTACTCAATTTACACTAAGGCAACATTGAAATCTAACGAAACACATTTAGAGGTCTAGGCTAGAGATGTGTTCTAGCGTCTTAAAACCTAGTAGCTGTCGTTCGCCTCTTGGCTTTAGACAGCGCTAGTACGGACTTGTGCTCCCCGTACCGTCGTGTATATAAAGGGAGACCCCACTAGGTTTCTATCCTTTATCCACAGGAAGACGAGTCTGCCGCCTTATACTCGTGATACACTGGACACAGCATTCGGGGAGATTGCCTGCACGTACGCCAAGTCCTTGGTTGATTTCTGTTTCATTTTGAAACCAAGGTGTATATTGCAATTCACGGTTATTTGGTACACCCTTTGCCTAGTATTCATGAGTATTCATTTGATCTTTTCTAACTCTTTAAATTTTAAAGGATCACCAAGCGCTTGTCCTTTCACGCATGCTTCAAAACTGAAAGAGATAGAGTCACCTTTCAGCCGTTTCTCGACTCTTAAAACATGAAACGGTAAAGTTTCTAAAGTTTCAATGTGGTAAAACAAAACACCCGCGATCACATGCCCCGTTAGATTTTTCTTGTTGGCCGTTTGATTGTGTGTCTTGACTCTTTTTCAGCCCATGTGTGTTTGGTCTTTTTCTCTTGTCGTTGCTACCACAGTGGCGGAACCTTCTGTTTCGTCTACTGGTAGTCCATATATGGACGATTCATCAGAGGCTTCCCAACCCTTTGTTGAACCTCAGCAGCCCATTGTTTCCAAGTTTCCTGACGGGGGACTGGTTCTTGCTGAGCAACCTTTTGGAGGACCAGTTGAGTTCAATTAGCCCTTTTTCGACCCTTGGTCTGAATTAAGAGTAGGGGCAGATTTCCTTTCTCTTACATCGGGTTTGCCTTTTATAGCTGCTGTTTTTCCTCCTAGTCCTCGCCGTCTATTACGAGATCTAGCGGCAGGCTCAAACATGAGTGAATCCAGTGAGGAAATCCCCACGTCTGGTGAAGATTACCAGTTATTTCCTTGGAGATTATTTCCAGGAGACAACCCTGAACCAGCTGTTATGTCATCACCCAGTCCCTCATTACCAGCAGGGTATAGATCCTTGGGACAGATTATCGCCGCCGTAGCCTCTATGGGGGTATCAGCTCCTTCTACAAGGTCGGTGGTTCCTTCATTGGGGATGTCTCCTCAGACACCCGTCACGTCGTCCCCTCAAGTCACTTCTGTACCCATTCGGCCCACTTTCTGTGTGGCCGCATCTGCACCCACTGTCACGGCACACTCCGCGAGGGCTATGCCGCCTCCTGAAGACATCTACATAGCGACTGCTATGCCGGAGAACATTTCTCCGGAGGAGTATCGGTTGTCCCTACAACAGTCGAACCCTGAGGTTGGACAAACCTCTCAAGATCCCAACCGCCCGTATTTTTCGCATTATGCACAGGATGGTACACCCGTGTATGCTTTTCCATATCAGTATGATGAGCACGGGGAATTTTTACGTTTACCCGCTCCAGAGGCTCACCTTCCTGCTCAAGGTTTACCCTACAACCAGGCTTGACATCCTTATAACCCGCAAGGGCAACCTTTTCAAGGCCAACCTTCGGGCCAGCCTGGCTATCCTTATGACCTGCAGGGGAAGCCTTTACACGGCTATCCTGCAGGCCAACAAGGGCCATCGTACGGTCCCCAAGGACAGTATTACAACCCTTTCGGTCAACCTGTGCAACCTCAGCCGGGGTACCAACCGAGGCCAGTATATGGTCCTGGGGGAAAGTCCAACCTTCCCAACCCATGCAACCTCAGTATCCTATTAATCCCAACGTTGCTCACCAGCCTGGACCATCTTATGGTCCTGTTGCAGGTCAAACCGGTTACCAGCCACCACCTGGCTCCATTCCTCCACCAGGACAACCGGTCTATCCGACACAACCTGGTGTTCGAACTCCAGGCCAGCGGGTTCATCCAGTACAACCTGGTGCTTCTCAATAGCCAGGTCAACCTGCGCAACCGGCACAACCTGTTCACCCGGGTCAACCTGTTAACCCAGGGCAGCCCGCTCAGCTAAGTCAGCCTACTCAACCAGGACAGCCTGCACATCCTATCAACCCTGCACAACAGCCGACTTATTCGATGCCGCAGCCAAATCAACCACTGCACCCTAATTATCAGGCTCAGCAGGGTCCCACCTATCAGCAGCCCACTCAACCTCAAGGCAACTACTATTCTCATGGTCTATACCGACCGAATTATAGCCAGCCCCAAGGTTTTAACTATCGCCCTCAACAACCCGGCTATACCTATACTCAGCAGCCAAATCCAAATGCTGCTTACACGGGGCCGACTCATAATCAGGGTCCATACTCTGGTTACCAACCCCCGTACGTTCGTTACCAGCAACCGAATCAGGCTGGTTATACGACCTATACCCCCTACGGTCAGAATCCTGCTGGACAGAACCCATTGGGGCAAGGATATTCCCAACCAGCGTGGAGTACAGGTACTGGTCCTTATCCAAGGCCAGGTATGCCATCCAATCCGCCATTTCCGTTTCTTGCTACCTTGGAGTTACCAGATGTTTCGAAATTAACCAATGATCTTATTTTGCACAATCCTTATTAGCCTCCGGTTCCTACCAAGGTGCCCGATGATTGCCCCAAGTTTGAGGGAAAAGCTGGGGAGGACCCCCAAGCTCATGTGATGACTTACCATCTTTGGTGTTCGTCCAAATCTTGGGTGGATGATTCAGTTTGTCTACGCCTCTTCCAGCGCACTTTTACTGGCGCTACAGCTAAGTGGTATATTGAATTACCCCGTGGCATCTTTCAAGATTTCAATACGTTAGCCATGGCTTTTCTGACTCACTTTCAGTTACCAGTTCACTATGAAGCCGGGACGCACCTCCTGACTTCTTTGAAGCAGGAAAAATCCACCCACATTTCTCATCACATTCATGAGTGGCGACGGCGTCGTAGACTGATCAAGTTTCATATACCTGATCAGATACTAACACATTGGTTCACCACCTCCTTCGTTAACAAAATCGCCCAAGATATTGCTATGGGAGCGTGTGTGACTGAAGAACAAGCCATAGCGCATGCTCAATATCTGGATCTGGTATATTCACAATACGGCACACTGTATGATATTTTTCCTGATGCTCCACGGTCTGGAACCTCTAAAGCCCCACCTACCCCAGCGGTGGATGGTGTTATTGGTTCCATTTCTCAGAATTCGAGGAAATCTTCGAATGGGAAGCAGAATTCCAACTCATCCAATAATTTTTCTCCTCCCGCCCCTACCAATTCTGGAAAAACTGCGAAGGTTAATGCCGTTCAGGCCAATCCTACGGAGAAGGCCTCTAAAGGAAAAAATAAGGGCAAAGGAAAATCTAAATCCGACGCCCAAAAGCCAGAGTCCAAACCTCGTACCGAGGATGGTTCCCAACGCAAATCGAATTACCCCTGCCTCGTTTGTGAAGGATATCACTATACAAAAGATTTTCCATGACGATCTGAAGTTAGTCAACTTCTAAAAGGCTCCAAAGGGACTCTGGCAGTTCTTAAATAATCGTTCCCGTCCTAGCAGACCTAGATGGTTGAACAGCCTTCACCATCTGCACCATTTGGGTCCCAGGTCTTTATGATGAATGGTGCTGCACCTATCTCTATTGCTACGCGTTCGAAGGATTACAACGAATTGCGTCAGGCACCGGGGAAGGCAGTTGTGGATGGTCCACCTTCCCCACCTGTCTCCGGTTCGTTGGAAATTGAGAAGCCTATTGTTGAACCTGTTGTGAGGCCACCTTCTAAAGGTGTTTTACGAAAGTCTTCCTACAATCCGAATGTCTGTGCTGCTCAGCACTACAGTATTGTTGAAGATCTGGCACAGACGCCTTCTACCATGTCTGTATTGGAAGTTCTTCAAAGTTGTCCTTCACAACGGAAATCTTTATTATCTGCAATCGGTGGAATCGATCCCGCCGATTCTAGTCTTCTCACCTTTGACTTAGAAAATTTCACCCCCCGACTTCCACATCATATCGCTCTTGTTATTCAAGTCAGGATCAATGGTCTTAACATCCATAGGACCGTTGTGGATGAAGGTGCTTCTACTTGTTTCATGTCGTCCGCTTGCTGGAAGGCCATTGGCTCTCTGGCCCTTTCATCATCTCCCAATGCCCTAGAGGCATTCGATGATCAGGAATCCAAAGCCCTAGGTGTTCTCGAGAGTCTAGCGATTACTTTACAGGGGAAGACAGTCAACGTATAAGTAGAAGTGGTTGACGCCAAACTTAACTACAATATACTTCTTGGCCACAACTAGACTCATGCCATGTTATGTGTGCCATCCACACTCTTTCGACTTATTAAGTTACCTCACGAGGGAAAAATCGTTACTGTGGATCAGTGGTCTTTCTTCACCTCCACCTCCGAGAACAAGGTTCCGTACGTGGATCAGATCCCAAATACCCCTGACAGTGTAGGGCCCGGTCTCTTCAAAGACCCCATCCTCATGGGTATTTTTCCCGCACCACCACCGCACACCGCTCAAGTTAACATGATCTCTAGGTCTGACGACCCATGGCTCATCCCTATGCCTGAGCAGGTGACTGAGTTTGGAGAATCGATGCCCTTAACTCTAGTAGAGATTAACTACTGTGAAATCATCACCGCATCTGATCCTCCCCCTCCTCAACATGCTCCTTTGAGCATGGCTTTAGACATCTATTCTCAATCCCCCTGGCTCGGTCAGGCCGATTCGCCTGATCCTCTGAAAGGTATTTTTCCTTCTGATGAAGCCATTGTAGAAACAATGTCTCTTGAGGAGCTGCCTTGGAGCGATGGACATCATAATTCCTCGTTCATGCATAGCTTGGGGGCAATGTCAGATTTTCTAGAGCGTTTTGCATCTTAGGTTCCACTCCACCTCTCCAAACGCCCATATTGACACATGAGGTGGATTTAGAGGGAAACCTGAGCAACATCACTCAAACCATTCCAATTGAAATCTCCGTTAAACTAGAGATAGTTGAGAATATACACGTGGGAGTGACTTGTTCTCCTGATGAGATAAGAGTCTATACCGATCTTTTTCGAGAATTCAGAGACATGTTTGCTTGGTCCTATGAGGAAATGCCCGGGATTGATCCCAGCATAGTAGTGCACGAGATTCCTACCTATCCTGGTGCAAAACCCATGCACCAACGCCTACGCCCAGTGCACCCTCGCAAAGCCGCTGCCATCAAAGCAGAAGTTGAAAAAATTCTGAACGCGGGCTTTATTTACCCGATTCCCCTCACAGAATGGGTCTCTAACATTGTCCCTGTAGATAAGAAGCAGGGGACTATCAGAGTCTATGTTGATTATCGTGATATCAATCGCGCCTGTCCTAAAGACAACTATCCCACTCCTTTCATAGACCAAATCATCAACGAATGTGCTGGGAGTGAGATTTATTCCTTGATGGATGACTTCTCTGGGCACAATCAAATAAACATTCTACCTACAGATCAACACAAGACTGCATTCATCTGTCCGTGGGGTACTTTTGCTTATAAAAAACTCCCGTTCGGCTTGAAGAACGCTGGAGCCACTTTCTAGCGTGCGATGTCTTACACTTTCCACGACATACGCCATATCATTTAGCCTTATCTGGATGACTTTCCAGCTCACTCAGCTAGGCGAGTGGACCACCCTGAACACCTCCGCCAGATTTTCCTTCGCTGTAGGCGCTACAATATTAGGCTTAACCCTCATAAATGCGTCTTTTGCGTGGATTCTGGCCGTCTTTTGGGATTCATAGTCTCCAAAGACAGAATTCGCCTTGACCCTTTAAAGGTCGAGGCTATCATCAATCTCCCATCACCCTCCTCATTATATCAATTGCAGAGTCTGCAGGGAAAAGCTAACCTCCTTTGACGCTTTATCCCGAACTACGCAGAGGTGGCCAAAGGATTCACGTGTCTCTTAAAGCAGAACGTTCCCTTCCATTGGGACGAAATTGCTCAACAATCCTTTGAGAAGCTTAAGACGTTACTCGTTAATGCTCCTTTGCTTCATCCTCCTAACTATCACCGTGATTCAAATTTGTATCTCGTCGCCGCGTTTAGCACCATAGCTATGGTTCTGGTGCAGGATGACGATGATGGAAATGAACATGTCATTTATTATCTATCAAAGAACCTTCTCGACACAGAAACACGTTATTCTCATGTCGAGAAGCTGGCGTTAGCTGCAGTACACGTTGTGCAGCGCTTTCGCCACTACATCCTATTGTGCACAACAACCGTGGTTTCGGATTGCAACCCCATGACATATATTCTTTCTCGACAATTACTGGGGGGAAAATACTCCAAATGGATCATTATCCTTCAGGAGTTCGACTTAGATTTCACCACTGCTAAGTCGACCAAATCACTGGTTTTTGTGGATCTTATTTTCTCTCTCCCGACGGACTCCACCCCATCTCCTTCTGAGGATCATATCCCGGACGAAACTCTTTTCCTTATCAGCACTCGCGACCCATGGTACGACAATATTATTGTGTATCTTCAGACCTCGAAGTTTCGGTCTAAGTTGACTAAAGATGCCCGACGTCGGGTTCGGCATCAGTCTCAACCCTACCGTATAGTAGGAGATACTTTATACCGCGTTAGAGTAGATTCAGTGCTCTGCCGGTGCCTCACCCTGGAAGAGGCTAAAAAGGTCCTAAATGACTGCCACAGTGGTGCCTGTGGTGGTCATATGTCCGGATATGCCACTGCCCATAAAATTTTGTGAGCAGGTTACTTCTGGTCGTCAATATTAAAAGACTGTATCGTTGCAGTCCGTAAATGTCATGCGTGCCAGGTCTCTCAGCGCAAGATGCGCGCGCCGCCTCTCCCTTTGCATCCTGTTATTACTGTCAACCCTTTTGCGCAATGGGGCATAGATTTTATGACGTGTAACCCTCATTCGGCTGGGGGGCATGTGTATATAATCGTTGTCGTAGACTACTTTACGAAGTGGGCCGAAGCGATGCCTACAGTAGCTGCCAACGGTAAGAAAGCTGCCCAATTTATCTTCAACCATATTATTACTCATTTCAGGGTCCCTCAAGCCATTGTTACCGATCATGGTACCTATTTTCGAGATTATATGATGGCCGAGCTGACATCAAGATTGGGCTTACGACACGATAGCTCAACGCCATATTACCCCCAGGCAAATGGCCAGGTTGAGGCTGTGAACAAGTTTTTGGTCACAATGCTTCAACGGACAGTTGATATTCATAAATCCAATTGGCATCTCCAACTGTTTTCAGCTCTTTGGGCCTACCAGACGTCAGCAAAGAATGCAACTGGATTCACACCTTTCCAATTGGTGTACGGTCTGGAAGCAACTCTTCCAGTTGAATGCGAAATTCCTTCTTTGAAGTTAGCTGTGGAACTTTTACCCGACACTTCTCCTGAGGAAGAGCGTCTTTTGTATCTGGAACGGTTAGATGAAACCCGCCGTTTGGATGCTTTAGTCATTGAAGCACAAAAGAAGCGGGTCAAAGCTCACTTTGATCAATCAATTTCTCCATGTTCCTTTGTCGAAGGGGACCTCGTCCTCTTATACGATCAAGCGCATGACAAGCTTGGGGCCGGTAAGTTCCAACCTATGTGGCATGGGCCCTACATAGTAAAATGCGTTTTGAAAAATGAGGCTTATGAGCTCATTGATTATGAAGGAGTTCCGTTGGCGCAGCCCAGAAATGGGTTGTACCTCAAAAAATACTACGCTTGAAGTGATTTTTGGTGTGGTGTGTGTACATAGGTGTGTATTTTCATTTGTGTGCATGTGTGGTGTGGTGTGCGATGTAAACATATTTCTGTTGATCGGATCTTTCTGATTGTGCAGATGTCCATCAATCCGTTTGTTGGTTTCGCGGATGGTGCCTCCCGCAGTACCAGGAATCTGTCTTCGACAGCCTGGGTAATCTACGATCCTGCTGGTGAGTTGGTTAACCTGCAAGGTGTGTGTCTGGGACGTGCTACAAATAACATCGCAGAATATAGTGCTGTTATAGAATTATTAACGGAGGTTGTAAACCTTGGTATCCGTGAATTACTTGTGTATCTAGACTCACAACTTGTAGTATCGCAACTTAATGGTCATTATTCGGTCAGAAACCCATCCATTTTACATCTGTATCTGCGTATTCGTCTGCTAGAAAGAAATTTTGACTATATTACATACCAACACATACCCAGACATATGAATACATTGACAGATGCAGTGGCTAATTTGGTGCTAGATAGACATTTGCGCAATTTGTAAAACAACATCACCTGTAAAAGAAAGATCCATCGAGAAATATATATATATATGTATGTATGTATCGAAATGTTTACATAGTGTGCGTCGCATAAAATCAAAAAATATACATGTTCATCTTAATACATCCGGAGACGACATGTCTCTCAAAAAATATGCATGAAATAAGCCCTAGGTGTCTAATCTGCGTGGTGCTCATGATAAGAAGCCACTGCACGCACTAAGCGTTTCAGAAGACGGTGGAGGCGACTAGGCACTCCCATCGTATGTCTTTGGTATGCTAGTGGAACATCTGCCAGCCGGGCGGAGTCTGGAATACCTCGGGCGATCCCCTCGAGGTTCTGGACCAACTCTCCCCCCTCGGCACTCTCCGCCTAAGGGTCAGCTGCGGGCTAAGTTCTCCATGAAATAGGAGACATACCGGCAGGTCTTTTTGGGCCGACATCTGCATACACATAAAACTGTTGTTAGGACGGGCATGTATTACCAAAAAAAAAAAATCATCATAAAACATAAAAATCAAAAAGAGAGATCATACCCAACTCCTCGTCCTAGTCATCTCCCTCCGGGAGTGGAAGGTCTGGGTCTCCACTGAAATCGGTCCCTGCATATGGCCAATCCTCGACCACAATCAATTGATGTCTTAACCATCCAAAAAACTCCGGCCTCCGGGACATTTGTTGGCCTCCTCCTGATCTGGGCATCAGTGCTGCCCAGTGAGCCATCCTCGGCTCTCGTGGTACTGGCTCAGCTACTATGGCCCCTTGGCCCTGAAAGATAGGTAGTCATTCCAAGATGAACGATACCAAGATGGAACCGTAGCGAAACTGTTTTAGTTTGGCCTGCTTACACTTTGTGAGTTGTCTTTTCCTATTTGTTGTCACTGCAGTAGCCCAATCAAATAGTGTTGGATTCATACACTCAGCAGCTAGGAGGAGTTGGGCCTTGGTCGCCTCGTGCGGTGCCTGCGACCCCGCAGCCCGTGTGATGGTATGTAGCACCACTCTGAGTGCTAGATTGGGGATGGTATGGATATCTACCTTACCGCTTCCCAATCCCAGTCATGCCCTTCGGCGCACTCTTGCCATCACCTGCTCCATCTTCTCTCCAGATGGTTTGTTTCCTGTCAAAATGGGTACCGAACCTCTGTGCGACAATCTGGTTATGAAGTATACGTCATAAACCTCAAGTTCTAATACTTGGTCCTGCAGCTTGGACACTTGTTCATTTTCGTCCCATATGCTGATCAGGTATTGCAGGAGCTCTGGTTGAGCTCGTAAGCAAGGTGTCAGGAAGAACTTTTTAAGCCCACAGTTCTTGAGGGCATTCATACAAGTTTCATTCTCCATAGCCTGTTCATCCTCTTCCCCATGCTCCCTCTCTTTCCATTCGATAGCCATTTTACTCGGTTGCCTGCATCAACATGGTCAAAAACCCTTGATTAGATCTCTGTCATGCTTGAAAATCCATTTGAATCACTCACAAATCAGAAATTTAAAGCGTAAAACTAAATTGCACCATTGGCGCAACTGTTTTCCTAACAGTCGCGCCAGTTGGCGCGGGCCCTTTGTATGCAAAATACCGTTGGCGCGGGTCCGTGCCTGATACCCACGCCAATGGGCAAAGCCCTAAAATTACAAAAAATCTTCCACAAAAATCTAATGAGCAATGGAACACTATAAAAATGGATTAAAATGGAGTACAGGAAAGCGCCTCTTACCTGGAACGAACGGGAATCTGAATGGTAGCCCGGATCAGTCGCAATCACCGTCAGAAGTTCGCACACAAACATACCACTATTGCTCTCCTATAAGGTAAATGGTAAAAGTAATTTTGTTTTTACCATTTGAGACTTATTTATAACTTTTTGAAATCTCATTAGGTTTTAAAAGTCATTTTTTATTAATATTTTAATGTATTTTGTCGAAAATGGATTTTACACTTGCCTTTGTGTGCAGCAACAGGTTTTTTACGCAACTTAAACGGTGAAACGAGTTGTATTTTATACTTTTTTGGACTTGGTAAAAACACGAAAAAGTCATTTTGGAGTAATCTTTCAGCTCTTTTCTGACTCTCTAAACAAGAAAAGATTGCCGAGTCCCTTGTCGTTTCGATCTCGTTAAAGTGGCTGCGAAACGACATCTACCCAGTATACGTTTACCCCTTTTTTGGGCTGGGATGGATTATTTACGAAAAAGGAATACCCTAGCCTATTGTGGCTAGGAGGTTTTCTCGGACATAGTTTTCTACCTTTTCGGATCTGAGGAACTATTTACGAAAAGGGACCTTTGGAGTTTACTGTTCTGTTGACTTTTTAAACTCTCTAAAAATGAAAAGACGTCGGGTTCTTCCCTTTTCGAGTTCTTCCCTTGTCGGACTCGTTAACCCTAATGACATCGGATTCGGTCATAATGACCTTTGCTTGGTCTACTGTCCCTGGGCTCGTTAACGTGCCTGGATGGACTTATATCACAAGCATATGCTATCCCCCTTCAAGCTTGTTATCAAAAATAATTGGGGTACTCGCCAGAAATGGTGGGGGAAAAAATGGAACCATCGTCGTTGTCGTCGGCAGTATGTCGCTCTTGAACATGGCACTTGTGCACGTACGTGTCGAGTTAGGGACTTATCATGTATTTCGCCTCGGGTTTTGGGTGATCCCTTTTGACCTCTCATTTTCTCTTTGCCTCGTCACCATGACCTCTGATCTTTTGATGTCAAAAACTGCCAAACTCACTGTCGTGCTGTTTGTATGTTCAAGAGAATTTGACCTCTGCAAATACCAACCTTCCTCTGATTCTCATCTGATCGTGATTCACAAAGACATTATGTTCCTCTGTCTCGTGTCGATGATGTGGGAAACACTATGGCCCACCTTCGATCAAGGTCACTTCCTGTCGACTTCAGCTCATTATCCAGGAAGCTGATCTAGAGACTCCCTTATGGTACCTTGGAGCCTACATGCCTCAATGGCAGGTTCTTCGCATTCGATGCGAGGTTTTCATCATTGGCCTGCGTCAGGTAGTTTCACACACACGTGTTTAAATAACTCATTGATTCATGCCGTATTTATGCAGCAGTACCCTTGAGGACCATTGTCATTAATGGTGGTTCCTCTCGCGTCTGTTAACAGCTTCCATCATTGGCTGGTAATCAGATGATGTTCTTGCATGTTCAAATTCAGCTCATTTATTCACATGCTTGAAATTGTACTTTGTTCAGGGCGAGATGGAGCGCAAGACCCTAGATTTTGTCTGTTAGAATCCAGGCTGTGATTTTGTGGATTATTATGATTAGTTACATGACTCACTATTTGGATGGCTGCGACCATACCTGAGTCTATTTATCGATCCTTACTGGATGGCTGTGTCCATGCCTTGGATCTTGATTATTGTATACTCTGTTATGGATGGCTACGCCCATACCACATATATCATGTATTTGAGATATCAGTTGTACTTGTCTACGCAGGTTTTCCAACGACGGTGTTTTTAGTTGGACACGTTCTCATAAAGCATTTCACCCCTCTCTCTGGGCCTCGTAGCACAGGGCCTCTGTTTACATAATGTTTATCCTCACCGTCCCCCATCCCGGCCACATTGGAGGGCTCATTCTGTGACTTGTGAAGCGGTAGCCATGGCTTAGGTACTGTGTGTCCCTGCGAACAGGCTTGTCCCACGAAGACATCTCCTTGTGAAAAACCCTGAAAATGGCCCTTTTAGCATTGACGCGAGCAGGCAGTTTAGTACCCGCGCCAATGGGGAAAATACTTCAAAGAGGTCGTGCCAGTTGGCGCTCTGTCCTAGAGTCGCACTCGCGCCAACCAATTGGAGAGGTGTTTTTTAAAAATAAATGGTGGAAGTTTCGTCCTAACTGATCCAGGAACTGATACCTATCTTGATTCGGGAGGTTTGGCTACGGTTTTCCATAGAGAGGAAGTGGTTTTCCACCTCTCATGGAAGCTTCCTTGATGATAGGGCCAATCCCATGATTATAGGGATCCCAACTCCCCTTCCTCCATCTATAAAAGCTTGCCCATCTCCATTGCAATCTAGTCTTCAAGTTCCCAAATTCCCAAGAGCCTTATGCTGCAAGAGCCTCCATAATTCCCTTAAGGCCAAATCCAAGCAAGGAGACTATTGTCAAGATCCGAAGAGAGAGGTTTGTCCCATCCTTGAAAAGCTTTTCGAGACGTGCTCTGCTGGCGACCCTCCGAAGGAGAATTCAGCGTCAGAACTTGGTTGTAATTTTCCTTTGATTGATTAATAATAAGTGACTATTGGTTATGGTTCCATTCTTGTTATTGTTTATGATGATGAGTTATGTCCTTTCTGACTGACATATAGTTGCATCTACTAGATTTTACGCTTTCGTTTGTTTTGTTTCTCGCGTGTGCAGGTGTCCTATCATGGAGATCGTGGGGATCGTGATCTGCCAGAGCTAAGGAACAGGAGCGCTAACTCTTCTACAAGCAACAGCATTGGATTCCAAGTAAGCCTTCATCGCTAGTTGGTTTATTTGCAATTAGGAACCTGCACTATAGCGTGAACGATTGTTGCTAGACCCGGTCTGGGCTAGTAGGGATCGCCTCTGTCCATAGAGGGGATTTACCTCCACAACAACAATATATCTCTTTATACAAAGACTATAAAATGTGCAAGATGAGTACTATGTGAGAAAAACATTTAATAAACATAAATTAGCAAAAAATAAATCATATACATTATTTATACAAACCATATATATGATTTAGTTGGGAGAATACCAATTAGAGAAAAATCACATTGTAATAGATTTATTACTCTTGAAAAAGGGAACTTTTCAATGGAGGATTTCAAGCTTATTTATAAGCTTCAATACATGAAACAATATTGGAAACATGACATTGACCAACAAAACCATGGGCCTAACATAAAATCTAACTCTTTGACTCATTTTCGATTAAAATTTTATATAGCAATCCCACCTTTAAAGTTGAATTACGGAAATTCCTCAAATTCAATTTAAAAGACTCATATTATCTCTTTATCAATCTAGAATTTCCAAAGGGTGCACATGCTTCACTAAGTCTTAGTGTTGTATGCCCATTTACATCAAACTCCATTAAACAATTTAATTTTTCCCCTAATTTCTATTTCCAATTGGTATTTCCATCGACGCGCTAGTGAAATTCCCCCTCAACTAGGGTTTGAACTCATATGCTTCTTGACATTAGTTTCTTCCTCATAGGATTTGCAAATATGAAATCCATGCCCACAACTTCCACTCATCCTCTAGGTTTCCTCTCTCTTGATGACTCCGCTCATAGATTTTAATTTTTTTCCTAATGAAAACCAACCAATATTGTTATTGATTTGCATGACTATATACAAGAATCATATGGTGCTAGAATCCAATCTAAAAACATGCATTGCACACTCCACATTGTCGCCTTAATTACCTACATAGGTGCTCTTCTCCTTCACATCTTATGCATATTTCTCACATGCCTCTGATCATTTGCAATTTCTCACAATCATGAATATAATACCAGGTATTATGTTTAAGAATTGTTGGAGATAAAAAAATATGTAAGAGATTAATGATTAATAAACACAAACTAACAACACATAATAAAGAATATGATTTATATTGGGAAAATCCAACTAGGGAAGAATGAGATTATAATAAATATATTACTCTTGGCCAAAACAAACCTTATAATGAAGGATTCCAAGCCTATTGATAAGCTTCAATACATGAAATACTATGGTAAACATACCATAGCCGAGAAAATCCATAGCCCTAATGGCCATGATTGTAGACTGAAAACTATTTGACTCATTCCCACATCAAATTTTACCTATAAAATACTTCCATACATGCTTCCTTATTTAAAATGGTATGATCAAAGCTGAAGCTTAAATCTCTCTCAGTTTATTTATTTATTTTTAACCATGGGAATCAATAACCTATTGGAGTGATTTAGACTAGACCCATTATCAAACCTACTAGTTCATACTATAACCCAAAATTATATCAAACACCTTATGAGACAGATATACCAATAATTTGTGACTTGGCGAGGGTCGAGGGGTCTTTAGGAAAACTAGAGTGAAACTCTATCCGAAGGGGAATCTACCCTTCTAACTTTATTAGAGTAGACCAACAAGTAATTTATGGGAATTGGCTTGGCTATTACATGAAGATAACATCATTAGGCACGCTTGACTATTTTTATGGAAAATTTGAAAAAGTATTAGAATAGATTGAATTAGTGCCATCGAAGTAAAAGCGTGATCAAAGAGAAATGGAGTAAGCAACATAAGAAGCAACTACAATTTAATAATTTATTTAAATATATAGATGTAGTTGGGTCATACTCTAAATATTCCATCCAACTGACTAGTTTTCGATTTAAATCATATACTAGGTCTTTGACTAAGCATTACTCCCACTTAGTTGGTGAATGGAGCATAGAAGACTACGAGTTAGCATCTTTGCTACTAGAAAAACTGCTCCAATGATTAAATAATCTAAATTAATAATGTAAAAACCAAGATAAGAATTATGTAAACTCAACCAAGAACCCAATTCCATTGGATTAAAATGCTTCAAGAATTGTCACTTTTGTTGCTAGATAAGTCTTTAGGAATATTTTTACTATGTGCTTAGCAGGCCTTACATATTGCCAATCCTTTGATTACTGAATCAGCTAACAAGTACTTGAATTGCAACTTCAAATTAGTTATGTAAAGGAGTGAACTAGCTAGCAAGTGTTTGAATTTCCACTTTAACTTCACAAAATAAGTTGGTAGACATTGGTAGAGGTACTTATGTGAAAAAGTAGTTGAAAAAATGCTAATCAATATACATTTGGGAATAAAAATTTTCATTGTTACCATAAAAACATAAAAATAAAAAGTGAAATTAATAATGATTAAAATCCATTAAATAATTATATAAAAATATGAATTTATAGAATTTAATTAAAAAATAAATCAATAATATAAAATCTAATAAAGAAAATTTAATTTATATATAAATATATAGAGTAAAATAGTGACAATGTTTATAGGTAATCAAACACATAGTGACCATGTTTATGGAGGTTAGTCTAGCTAAAATAATGAAATGGACAAATTTGTTTCAATACAAAAGTTAGCATTTTAAACCTCTAGTGACCATGTTTATGGAGGTTAGTCTAGCTAAAATAATGTACTGGACAAATTTGTTTCAATACAAAAGTTAGCATTTTAAACCTCAAAATTAATATCAAACTCACACGGCTTAACCTAAACAAAGCAATGTTCATGGATCTCAATGAACTATTATAATGATGTTTTATAAATTAAGATTCACAACCTAATTTATATATAAATATATATAGTAGCATAGTGACAATATTTATTTTTATAGGTAATCAAACACACAGGGACCATGTTTATGGAGGTTAGTCTAGCTAAAATAATACAATGAAGTGGACAATTTTTTATGAATAGAAAAGTTAACCTTTTACACCTCAAAATTAATATCAAACTCGCATTGCTTAACCTAAGCAAAGCATTGTTCATGGATCTCAATGAACTATTGTAACGTTGTTTTATAAATTAAGGTTCACAACAACCGACCCTTATCATATTTTTGTTGATTTTGGATGTTTTTTAATAATTGTCTTACTCGCTAATTAAAAAATTATGAAGTTTTATCTCACAACATTGTTCATGAATTCATCATATACCAACAATAAACTTTATTATTTTAATAACAATTTTTTGTGTTACTACTAACAAGATAACATATGAATTTGTGAAACCTGCTCCATCCAATAATTTTTAACCACATCCCAAAACATAACATTCAATTTAATGCCATTGGCATACCCTTTGCACCTATCGTTGCAAAGGCTAGTAATTACGCCGAAGGTGTTCCTACTATGAGCTTCGCTGGGATGAACAGTGCTCCCAACCAATCTCTGTGCTCCACCTATCGCCCTTCCACCCTCTCAAATTTCGACACTTGGCAGTTGCTCCACCCTCCTGCTGTCATCTCCATCCCGCGTGCGTCAGGTCCTTCGCCTCCGTCTCGCGTCAGGTCCTTCGGCGTTCCAGTGAGTCATTTAATAAAATTATCACGTGCTAATATATAATATGATGTCAAAAGGCCACCATTTCCTTTAATTTGTAACTCTCCATTTATAATTGTGAGCTTTGACTTATTTATTCTCTATTATAAACCTTCTTACTTTAACATCAACCCCTTAAAATAATTTACTATATGCATGAAGAGAGTTCGTATACATTTATAAAAATATAAACCTTACCCCTCACTTTAGCATCACCCTCTAAAATAATTGACCATGCATCTATTTATACGTTGAACCCATCTCATGATCATAGCGTTGTGTGCACATGTTCCAATGCAACAATATTAATGGTTAATTGTAACGGATTGTGATTGATATAATTAAAAAATGCAAGGTCCTACAAGATTTAGGAATTTTTTTCAGAATTTTTAAATATAAAATAATCTAAAATATTATAATTTAAATATAGAGTATTGTAATTTGAATTTATTAAATTTTAGAAAAATAATAATTTAATTTTAAAGTCACAAAAAAGATAGATATCAAATTGATATAGAAGACTTTTTTTTTGGGACAAGATATAACATCATGATTTGATTACAAAAGTCTATAAAGATGTAGTATATGACTACTAAAGTCTACAAAGATGTATTAAAGTCTATAAAGATGTAGTATTTGACTACTAAAGTCTACAAAGATGTAGTGGGCATCCCCAACATCCCCACCCATGTGATGTTTCAACTTTTGCTAAGTCATGATTTATTGTTATATCTAGCGTGTGAGAGATTATATATTAATATTAAAGTGGTAGCAATGAGATTTCATCATAAACCTCACTCAAATTACTCCATAGATATATATATATATATATATATATATATATATATATATATATATATATATATATATTTAATTTCATTCCAAATATTTACAATAGTATTTAAGCATAACTGCCATATGAGCCCCAACTAAAATCTTACCCATTCCATATCCCTTCTTGAACCACAGGATAAGTAGAAGGGCTCATCTCTAGAACAAAGGAAAATACATCAGAGTGAGAAACCCACAAAACATTCCAGCAACCGAGACATTACCATCAAAATGAAAGATAGAAATCATGAAAATAACATAGATTCATTGGTAAGAATATCATAAATCTACCCAAGAGCCAAAAGCACTCTATATCATCCAACAACCGGTACCAAAAGAACCCAGAGAAAACAATCTGTCGCAATTCCATCCAAATACAACATACACGCAATACACGAGCACAAATGCAATTCATCCTTGCACCATATCAACAATGTGTACCAAAGAGTATCCCAAATAGGTGAAACCAAGAGGCATGTTGATAAACCTTTGTGTACCCATACAAAATATCAAAAACCTCGAAACACATATAATACCATCCCTTTGTTGACAACATAATTGTAGAGTTCAAAAGTTAATAGTGCAAATGATACCCACACTAGCTTCCCAAGAGCCATTTTTAACTAGAGAGCCATAACACCATCAGAGAATTACTCCTCGTGATCTGAAGATGATATAGTAGGAGTCAAAGCACTATTGCCTACTAGAGGGTCTATCAAATCTCCAGATGCAGAATCACTTAGAAAGAACCCTTCTATTTTTGACAAGCGAGCATCTACATTATCCAAGTAGAAACACATATTACAAAGCATCTGCTTCATATCCTCTATAGTAGAGAAAACATGGTAGTTGTTAACCTATTTGTCTTAGAAGACAAGCCGTAACCAAGTCGTGAGTTGTTGATTAATATCCAAGGAACTTAGGAAATGCCACCGAAGTTGAAGAAACCTTCCAGGAGCTGATAACCATTTATCCTCCTTAAACACTAATTTAAAGTCTGAAAAGTAAGGGCGGTCACCCGCTTCCTTACTCTCGAGAATGAGGATCTCACATCGTAGTTCCAAAGGGACTACATCTAAAGTTAAAGCTATAGATTCATGCACAAAAGGGTGTGCCCTTTCATCACCATAATGATTAAAACTACCTCTACAAATGCTCATCGTTTGCCTTGGAGGCACGAGTACTAAAGCAAAAAGGCACACAAGACACCGACTCAACAACCCATGCCCAATAAAACTATGTGAGGAGGGAACTAAAGGACCTTTCAGACCAAACCAAAATACTATAATATCATCACCGACAGAGAAGACACAAGGACCATCACCCAAAAGGTAGTCCAATTCCCCACACTAACTACTCATAAACCACGAAGATAACTAACCAAACTTCAAAACACCTGAGTGAGCCAAGAAAAAACTACCACAATAATTAGACAAGGGGAATCTCCAAAACAACAAAACTTTCCTTCCAAAACCCATTATCCACAAAAATCTCGATGTCAAAAGACTCAAGAAAATATCCACCACCAAATACGAAAAGATTGCAAATGTTGAAGGACCAAACAAACCCATGGAATGGCCCAAATGAACACAAATTCCCAAACCCAAAGAATAGGGGGTGCTAGAGACCCTGAGATTGTCTTACTCTCAAATATAGACCCATAGAAATAACAAAAATACAAACCCAGATGATTAAAAAGGGAAAGAAATAAACTCTAGAACCAACATGAAGCTAAAGATACCAAAAGACTCACCCAATATGAATGCCCAAAGATCTAAAGAGGTTCCACCAAGCTACTAAGACACCACCTCCCAAGAAATGTGCACCAAGACTCTCACCGAAAAACCACTGATAATAAATACCAGAGAAACCACCCTTTAGCTGAGACACACCACCATCTCACAAACATGAGCTTAATCAGAAAATAATGTCACCTTTATAATGAAAACGAACACCATAGGAGGAGGAGGAGGAATCCTCACCACCCTGCGTGAATAGACAACCTCCTTCCCTCATATCGCCTGGGATATAAATAGAGATCAAATCGCCACGCTTGGCACACCATCTGATGTACGAGTAATAAATTCCAAAGAGCCACCCATCCTTAACAATGCTCCAAGTGTTCCACTATCTCATCCACCGATGCATCCATTGAAACTTCATGAGCACCCCGATGGAGGATTGACTGATCCAAATTCACTAGGTTATGTAGAGTAACTAGATTCTCGACGAAGGCAGAGGGGGGAAATTTTCATCCACAACCAAATATTTGTGTTGACAACCTAAATTAGCCAAAAAATTGGCTACCTTATTTCCAGATTGCCACATGTATTGGAAATAAACATACTCCAAATTAGAAAGCAATTTCTTAATTTTTGGGCCACAATCCCCCCCAGTCATCAGCTTCTAACTGCATTACCTGGTGGCTTCCCATTTAAAAAATGTTGAGCACACTGAATGGCAATCATAGAATCATCGGTTATCTGTAGCAAGAGAAAACCTTCCTTGTTATAAATGTGGATACCATCCTCCAATGCTAAAAATTCATCCAAGTTATCACTTGCAATTCCAAAACTCTGGGAAAATATTCATACATGAGAATATTTATAGTCTCAAAAGACTCCTCCAAATCCCGCAATGCCAAAATTACCCTTAGGGGCACCATCAAGGTTTAGCTTGTTGAAGCCTTGAGGAGGCAAGGAAAATGAATTAGATGCAAAGAGGTTTGCCACTAGGTTTTGATTAACTTTGGATGAAAACATACTCCGATCTAGATCCAAGCCTCAACGCCCTCCACTTGCTAATATTCATAAGACCAAGAGATAACATGAAGGGATTCTCGAATTTTTGACACAATAAATTCCCTTAATATTGCACAAGTTTGACTTTTCTCTCTGAAAAACCTATTATTTCTTTATTTCCAAAAATTCAAGAAAATTAAACCTATAACAAGGATCTAGGCCCTATTCACTATGGGGTTCCTAAAATTCTGATAATCCCAATCTACTATCCAAACTCTTAAATTTTCCTTTTGAGGAATATCATTACCAAAAATTGAAAAAATAATGGACCATACCTCTTTAGCCCGCAAGCAATAGAGGAAGAAGTGATCCAAATTCTCTTTTGCCTGCCAACATTGAAAGCAAAGAGATGGTCTTTCATATTCCTTCCTATGAAGACTAAGCAGACATCGTCTGAAAAACAACCAAAGAAATAGTGTAATTTTAGGCCAAGGGATACCAGACCATAAATTTAGACATAAATCCTCCCTAGCCATTCCTTCATGCTCCATAATGATTTCATAATATTTCTTCAATGAAAATCTGCCCAATTGTTTGTCCCCCTACCTCAGAATATCCTTTTCTTGGGAGAGGCGAATATTTCTCTCCCCCGGTAACAACTAAAAAATATCCCAATGCAAAAAGAGGGCATTGGTCAGTCTTATTTAGCTTTCCAGATCCTCCAAGAAATGTGAGGAATTATTTCCATTTTCCAAAAATGTCTAACACTTTCTGCACCCAAAGAAAGTGTATAAATTTGCAAGTCTCAAAGATGCTCATTCTCTCCTAAGAGAGGCAACTGCTACCAAGCTTCCTCCCAGAATAAAGCAGAGGCTCCATTCTTCATCTCTTAAAAGGCATGTTTTCTTATAATGTCTTTGTTTTCCAGTGCCCATTTCCATAAACTTGAACCTACTAGGGACAAAACACATCTGAGTTGATCCTCTTGCGACTGCAACGATCCATGCTTTCTTCTACAAATCCACTTCCATAACTCATTGCCTCCTTTCACCGGTCACCACAATAATTTTTCCCCAAAATTTACACTAAGAAACACCAGATCTCAGAGACCTAGAACAATTGTCAGTTTGGGATTTGCCAATGTGTCTTAGGCCAGTAACGACCATCTGTTTGCCTTATTAGCTCGTCTCCATATGAAATCACATTAGATAGATCTGAGTGAGGCACATATAGCTTTAGGAATCAACATGACTGAAATTTGGTAGATTGGAATGGATTGGAGAACAAATTTGGTTAAAATCAATCTACCATCTAAATTCAAAGCCCAGAAAGGTCCAATTAGTAGCTTTAATGGATACTTTTTGAATAAGGCCATGCCAAGAAGATAACCTGGAAGGAATGAGAACAAGAGGCACCCCCATATATTTAGATGGAATATTAGCCCTTTGAAATGTCATAGTGCGAGCTAGATGACATTGTATAGACTCTTTGCAGTTAAAAAAGAAGATATGGGTCTTACCATTGTTGATTAGGGTATCAAATGCAACCATAAAAGTTACCAATAAGGATAAAACTACATTAGCTTCCCTAAGCATGGGGATTCCAAAAATGAAAACATCATCAAAAAATGGTTGATGAGTTACATAGAGATCCTCCTTGAAGAGTCTTAAACCCTTGATGCTTAACTGGGAATAGGCATTGTGAAAAAAATTACCCAAACCCTCCATAACCAAGATGAAAAAAAGGGGGATAATGGATCACCTTGGTGTAAACCACACGACGACACCAAAATTCTAGAAGGAGACCCATTTAACAAAATTGAGAAGAAAGGTGAAGATATAAGGACACAAATCTAGGAAATCCATTGCCAAGAAAAACTGAAGGCATCAAGAACTTGAACTAGATAATCACAACAAATACTATCATAAGCCTCAAAAATATCAAGCTTGACAATCCTACCTGGTTTCTTTGACTGATTTAAAGAATGAATGATTTCTTGAGTTGTTATGATGCCATCCAAAATTTGTCTCCCTTCAACAAACCAATTTGCGCAACTGAAATAAGCTTTGAAAAAATAAATTTCAAACGATTTACAATCACTGAATATATCACCTTATATATAACATTACAAAGTGCAATATGTCTAAAACCAGTTGGATTTTCTAATTTGCCTTCTTTTGGCACCAATGTCAGAAATGTTGCATCAAGACCACTCCACATTGATTGTAAATGGAAGATTCCTCCACAACCTCACAAACTTCCCCACCAATGAAACTCCAACAATATTTCAAAAAATTAGAGGTAAAACCATCAAGGCCATGCACTTTATTTCATGGCATTTCCATGACTACCGACTCAACCTCCTACAATGAAATTGGACGCAATAAAGCACTATTTTGCTTTTTACTAATGATTTTAGGGATACACTTCAAGATCAAATTTATAGTTGATTTTCTTGCAAAAAGGGTTCCGAGAAAACCTTTCTGAAAGGAGACTAAAATAAAATATAAGGTTCCTCTCAATGCAGAAAGCTCAATGAGCACTTCGATGGAGACTTACAGTTATTGTTCGCCGTGATATGATTCACCAACCATGTAAAATGTCATACATAGATCATAGGAAAAGGTAAGCTATATGTAAGATTTAATATTTGATAGAGTGGGATCGTTTGACTTAATCGAACAATATATAAATAAAATATAAGAGTTATATATAAAAGTTAAATGTTTCCTCTCAATGCAGAAAGCTCAATGAGCACTTCGATGGAGACTTACAATTATTGAACAATAGTGTAAACTAGCATTTTGCAAATGAATCTACAAAAGAAAACACCGAAGGTCACATTAATTGTTGAATGGATGATTGGACAGCTGCGTGCACTGTTAAGATTTGCTGAGTTTTGTCGTTTTACAACGAATCTCTACAGTGTCGTGAGCTAAAACCTCACAATAGATAACGGCATTAAATATTGCATATTTTAATTTTAAATATATATTTATTTTATCTGTGTAAAATATTAATTTTATTAAATATTAGTTTACATTAATCATGAAAATTTTACTGTAATTGATAATGTTTGGAATAAATTTGTTATTTAAATTTAATTTTATAATTTTTTTTTAAATATTTTACTTTAAAAAAAAAAATATTATAAATTAGATATTAAATATGGATATATAATAAATTTGTATTACAAATATAAAAATAAAATTATTTAAATTAATAAACAAAATAGTACCTTATCTATATCCATTTAGTAGAGTTAAAATATTAAGAGTGAAAACATTTGAATTTATATATTGATTTGAATAGAAGTTTTTTCTTATCAAGAAGGAAAGACTAAAAATGTATATATATAGAAATTAAGTATTAGCTATTGATATATGGTAATTTTGTGTTTAAATATAGAGGTTGTTTAAGTTAAATACACCAAAATATCAAACTCACTCAGTGAAAAGAATTATAAAAAATAAATAAAAAGTTTTAGTGTTATAAATCTCTTGAATGATAACAAATGATGTAAATGAATTTGAGTTTATAACTTAAATTTATTGATTGAGTATTTTAACTGAGTGTTGTGATATAAACAAGAAATGTTGTGATGTAGGGGAGGGACGTTAGTTGTTGTGCGCCTTCCCTTCAGCTGCAAACTTAATTGTCTGTGAAAAGTACAGTTTTGTGGGGGCAATAGGTTGGGAGAATTGTTGATTTATGGTAGCATTAGATGTGCTCTAGCCTTGTAATTTTGTATACAGGCTAAGGCACATCTATTCCATAATACCTAGAAATGGTTGTGGAAAATTCCACTTAGAGATGGTTTAATTAAATTAATTAATCAGTTTTTAATGTTTTCCTAAGTCTAAACTTAGGGAATCTGATTAATTAAAGGGTATTAATTAAACTAAGTGTGAATCTTCTAGATAAAGTCATGGATCACCTCCAAGTTAATCTTAGCCCTTGATTATGTTTTAATCTTCGTCGTTGAAGGGTCAACGGAAGAATATAAGAAGGAGGGTGAGGGGCCTATGGAAAACACATTGAGCACATTGAGAATTTGGCATTTTGGAAAATTCCACTTAGAGATGGTTTAATTAAATTAATTAACCATTTTTTAATGTTTTCCTAAGTCTAAATTAAAGGGTATTAATTAAACCAAGTGTGAATCTTCTAGATAAAGTCATGGATCACCTCCAAGTTAATCTTAGCACTTGATTATGTTTTAATCTTGGTCGTTGAAGGGTCAACGGAAGAATATAAGAAGGAGGGTGAGGGGCCTATGGAAAACACATTGAGCACATTGAGCATTTGTCATTTTCGAGCTTGTGAGAGAGACACAACTTTTTTATCAAGATCGAATCACTAGGGCTGGGTTTGCTAAGTGATTTGATTGAGTGAACAGTTTCAGAGAGGGGCAGATGTAGTAACTAGTCAGGAGAACCAGGAGTACATTTCAGAGAGAGGCAGCAATGACACAGAGAGAGGCAGCGTAGTCACCTGGAGGGGTGACGTAGTTCTTGAAGGGAATCACACAGAAGTGACGTAGTGCCTTTTGTATTCAGTCCGGAGATAGCTGGAAGTTGGGGTTTCTGATCCAGGAGGGCCAAAACCCAGTTTCAGATCAGCCTTGATCATTTGCAAAAGAGAGGTGACATCGTTCCAGAGCTTGCCCATGCAGGCTTACACAGTTCCAGCATAGGCATCACGTAGAGGCAGAGAGGGGCTTCACCAGCGCTGTTCAGATCAGCCAGGGATTTGCAGAGTTAGGTATACCTCATATTTTCATCTATTGTCTAGATTTCTATGAAGGGCGAGCCAAATATTGGCACCCTATTTGTACTCAAGATTCTGCTGCTTAATAATATAAAACCCTCATATCTGTTGCACTGGTTTTCCCGAGTTGGGTTTTTCCGGGGACTTAGTCCAAAAATAACGGTGTCAAATGTGGATGTTTTTCAATGTATTTTTTTCAGTTTGTTTCAACACTTAGATTTATTCTGCAACATTATTTGTGTAGACCGATTCAGTAATTACTTTGATATTTCACTATAATGAAATAATTATGGAAAATAATAGCAGAAGTAATTCAAATTTGTTGCAGTAGGAATCTAGATTTAGGATTTTTCACAAGAATTTCAAATTTGAACAATTAACATCTGGCTCTATCTATTGACTAAAATTATGGTTCAGATTATTTAAATGCTCTAGGTGAGAAGTTGATGTAATACCATATGTTGATTATTTAATTTTAGATTTTATTTTATCAGCAGTTGTTCTCTGCCCATATAATTTTCTGGAACCTAATTTGTTTGTTATGCCATTGACTTTACTTCATCATTCATTCATGATTTTGCTAATGGATATTTTGAATTGTGTTTTCCTTTTATATTCCATTATCACAGGAATGTCCTATGTACTCTCTTCACATTCTGAATATTTACAGTTTTCATCATGTTTAATTGTACTAGGTTGTGAATTATTTGCCTATACACATTCTTAGTAACAAAAGTGATTCAAAATTAAAAATATGATTCATATTTGTGAAATGATTTTGGTGTTTTTCATCAACGTGATACTAAATGGTAGCATGATGGGCTTGATTTCTTATGGGTCAAATTTTTATGTAGAGTTGTGCATATGTATGTAATGAGCCAGAATGCTTTGTAGATGCAGTAAAACTGGTTTTTTCAATCTCTTATATCAACTTGGGGGTTGAAGTTGTTAGGATAGGGACCATGTACATAGACTAAGGTTTTATTGTTTTCATTTGTTGATTGGGAACCTATTTCACAATTTCAATGTCTTAGATTAGCTTGGGGATTGAAGTTGTTGGGATGGGGACCATGTAGATAGACTAAGATAAAATTGTTTTCATTATTCACTATTGTGGAGATTTTCATTGCTTATGGGTCAAATTTTTATGTAGAGTTGTGCACATGTATGTAATGGGCCAAAATGCTTTGTAGATGCAGTGAAACTAATTTTTTCAATGTCTTATATTAGCTTGGGGATTGAATTTGTTGGAATGGGGACCATGTACATAGACTAAAATTTTATTGTTTTCATTTGTTGATTCAGAAACTATTTCACAATTTTAATGTCTTCGATTAACTTAGGGATTGAAGTTGTTGGGATGGGAACCATGTAGATAGACTAATATGTCACTTTTTTCATTTGTTGATTGGGAACTTATTTCACAATCCCTATTGCACATCCACATGGGAATTCAAAAGTGATGACATGGTTGAGAATACTCAAAGGTCTCCTTGATTAGAGGCCCTAGAAATGGAATTTAAATCCATATTTATGATGTGCCAAAGGATTGGGTTGTAGATTTGTTGTTTCATTGCAACCTTTATGTTGATTGAGCATACCAAGTCTATCAAATGGCTACTTTAAAGCCTTGTTTTTCAGCAGTATGTTCTTGTTTTATTCTCTAGAATTGTAAGTCTCTTTTCCCACATGGTTGTCAACTTTTCTTGCCCGCATGTTCAATGTCAGCACTTAGAGTTTCTACGTAAGAAGCATAGTGATCTTCAATCCATAAGACTAGTTGTTTTGTGATCTACCATTCTTGTATATAGTAGAGGATGTTTTCTCTAAGTTTTTTCCCATATAATAGAAAAATAAATATCTCATATTCTAATTTGTATGTTGTTCTCAACAAAAAATGGTGGAATAAAATTTTTTTTATTCTTTTTTTATATTTCCTTGAAAATTGTACTTTCCATCAAGGTAGATTGACAAACATAATCCAGGGAATAGTTGGCTGGCAAGAACTAATATACCTATGGCTCATCATCACAAGACACCCTTCATCTGTCTTACTCTTGAAAGAGAAGACAAGTAATAATTTAAGCTTATTTTGTCTTAATGGTGTCATTGATGATTGGGATTAGGCCTTTGCAAGTGAGTAAGTTAGAAATGGGTTACACTATCAATTTTTTAACTCCCAAGGAATATAAGATATATTTTTGTGGAAATTAGGAATTGTTTGATACATAATAGTTAAAAATTATGATATACTGGTTGTGGCAAGTGTCGTGTTCTTTTAAATAAGAAATTATAACTTCAGCAGATTAAAAAAATGGTGGTAATCACATTCATATTGGGATCATGTTTTGGAAGTAAGGACAAGAAAATTTTGTGTTTTAGAAAATTTTTTAACTCCCAAGGAATATAAGATATGTTTTTGTAGAAATTAGAAATTTTTTGATACATACTAATTTCGTGAGGCGACCCAAAAGGATGCTTCCCAACATCCATGGAAGCTATCTTTAGCAAACATATTACATCCTTACCAAAATCACATTGCGATGTGGTTACCAAAATTAAGTCATGCCACCCCTATTCTTGATGGCTTCCATTTCCTGCATTGCCAAAAATTATTGAGTTGACTGCCTGACACAAGTATGGTGGACTACCCAAGATTGGTTGATTAGGATGTGCCTGAATGTTTCCATATGCTTGAATCCAACTTTCTCCTTGTGGCCATGGAGGGGCTAAGTAGCCCAAGTGTCCACTTGTGTTACTAACCCCAACTTTGAGTGCAGGTTTCATATAAACGTAGTTAGGATTTAAACCTACACTAGCAGGGGTATAAGAGGTAAGCATAACTCTCGACTAATAGCAGGGGACTTGGATGTTAATAAGGTCTTGGTATGATGATATGTGCTCTGCAATGTGGTCTAGCGTGTTGGACATCATCCTATTTTCCTCAAATTGGCTTGGACCATGGTATTCCCTGCTTGTCACCCCTCCTCCTTTTTCCAACACTTGTTGAACCTTTCTTGCCTCTCTCTCTTGCCTTGCCAATTTCTTTTGATGTTACTTATCTTCCTTTTCTTTTTTTCTTTCCAACCTTTCCTTTGCTCAAGCTTATGTTGTTGCAATCCTTGCAACTCTCTTTTCCTTGGCTAACTCCTTCTTTCTCTTTTTAGATTCCTGAATTTCATTCTTTTTACGTTCAAACTCAAACATTAAGTTCATATAATATTCAGATGTGAGCAATTGTGAACTCCTCCCCAAACAAAGACAATCTGATGTTGATTTCCTTGATGAGGCCTTCACTCTCTCTACTGGTAGCTATAGGAATGCACCAAGTATTCTCTACTTTGTTGTCCCATGCTCCTCAGAACCTGACACTTGGATTTCAACCTCCAGGACAACTGATTGGCCCCCAATATTTTCTTCTTCAGGTACTTCGTGTTGAATAGGCTCCTCTTCCAATGATCCATTGTCCACAAAATAATGAACAAGTTCGGTGTTCAAATTTGATGGTTGTGAAGGCATGTCCATGCTTTCCTCATTAGTGGTAGATAGATTATTTCCAGTGATATTCATCACAACCTCTGCCAGCCATGATGGTGTGCTTACTTGGGTTGGCATGCTCAATTGCTCATTGTTTAATGTTGTTGCATTTTCATTCCCTTGATCAACTGGCTTATATGGAATATCGCATGAATAATTGGCAGCTGGTTCAGTGGATGTGACAGCCTCAATGATATTAATAGTTGGTCCACGATTGAACTATGTCTGACTGACATGTTCATCATCATTGCCATAGAAGTTCCCTTCAGAAAGGGAAATTATACCTTCAACAACAGCTACATCTTCGTGGGCACCGACATGGTCTTGTAAGTTCTCTGCTTCTTGACCTTCCACATAAAATGATTGGCTACAACCAGTATCATGCATAAGAGCATCAACATTAAGTGGCCATACACCAGTCCTCCTAAATCCAGCCTTGATATTAGAAGGTGTGAGAGCCCTTTTAAATGCTTTACTTGCAAGCTCAGCTAGCTCAAACCTCTTTAATTCCACCCCTAGATTATTTTCCATCCACGAAGCTCGCTAGAACTTGAAATACTTCTTGAAAGGCCCAAACACGCTTACATCAAGGGGTTCCAATTTGTGAGTGGTATGAGTTGGAAATATTCATAGGTCAATGCCAAAATTATTGGCCTCCTCAATTGTTTGCACGTCCATGTGGCTTCCATGACCATCTAAGATCAACAGGTTTTTGTTTTCAGGTGAGACACCACCTGGTAAAGATGCAACAAAGTGGAAAATCCAATTCAGCAATAGTTCCTTTTTCATCCATGCATGTGGATATGCAACCATGCATGCACCTGGTTCACAATTCTGTATATAGTTTTTTGTTGATTTTTACCTTTAAATAGATAAAATCCTAGTATTGATGAACCAATTTCATTGACACAACAAAGAAAAGTGATACACTCCTTGCTCTTAGGATATATCTTAGGCACATTTCTACTCCCTCTCTTGGAAATTACCCGCATACCACAATTTCTTCCAGCCTGTAAGCCTGTTTCATCATAGTTCCATATATGGTATGGGGCATATGAGGGTTGTTCATATGTAGAAAAAAGAGTGTTATAGAACTTGGACACAATTGCAGGGTGAATATTTAAAGCCCTGTCTCTATCAAGGTCATCAGCTCTATGTAACACAAGGTCTGGATGCCTCTTTTTAAACCCACTCCACCATGATTTACCAGGAAAACCATCTTTGAAGGGGTTTTGCCTCCCTTAACAGATTTGAGCTACTATGGATTTAAGTTGTATAAGATGTAACACATGTCCCAACTGGGCCATCTGCTTATACCACTCAACCACCTCATCCTCCTCCTCTTCAGTCATAATTGTAAAAGGCCCTCTACACTTTATAGTAGTCAACCCATTTATCCAATAATGTATGATAGAGGCAGCAATACCATGTTTTTTGCATATGAAAGGATTTAATATCCATTAAACTCGATGTCATAAATTGTAGCTAGCATGTATTGCTTTGTCCAGCCTCTGATGGCACTGATTTTCTTTCTTGAACTTGCACCTATAATTGTAACAGGCCCTCTACGCTTTATAGTAGTTAACCCAATTATCCAATAATGTATGTTAGAGGTAGCAATACCATGTTTTTTGCATATGAATGGATTGAATATCCATTAAACTCCATGTCATCAACTGCAGCGAGCATGTCTTGCTTTGTCCAGCCTCTGATGGCACTGATTTTCTTTCTTGAACTTGCACCTAGCATTGTGGTTGAAGGTGGCTCTGTGGTTGATGGTGGGATAGCATGATCTTATACTAGAGAGTCATTTTCAACTACATTGTTGGGAGCATTGGGAGCATTCACATCACCTCATTTGATGAACTGCTCTACAGCTCGGCCCCCCTCGTCCCTTGCCTCCTCATGTTCCTTGTTCGATCTACAATAAAAACTCTTGGCATGGCTGCAACAACTTGCAGATTTACCACGAAACTCTGATTTAATATATATATATAAAATAATATAAAATAAAAAAATAAATAAAAATAAAAATAAAAAAATTGTTGATTTTTCTTAGTAGTTCACTAATCATTCATGAACTAGAATTGCATGTACATAACTCTTGCAAATAGTATAAAATTAATAATACCATGTCAAAGTTGTATTAGAGTACAACGTGAGTAAGAAATTTGTTAATTATTACAATACAACGGTATTAGAGTACAACATGAGTAAGAAATTTGATAAGTATTATAGTACAACTGTATTAGAGTAAATTGTATTTATGTATGACTTCTAATATCAACATGAAAAAGATAAGTAATACCTATTGATTGTTAAGCCATTTTTGTGGCTGTCGGAACAATGGAAAATTGCAAGGTCGGTTTACTAGCTGGCACAATTTTAGAGAGTTTTAAAGAGAGGTTGACCCATGTGTGTGGTTGTGGGAACAATGGAAAATTGCAAGGTCAATTTACTAGCTATCTGTTCACCCATATAACAGTAGTTAAGAAGTAGTAGATTGTAACAAACCTAAAAAGGAATGTTACCAAACATCAGTTAATTATGAGTTAAAGCGTTGATGATTGATGGGTGCAGGGTCACAGTATGTTGTTTTGTGGCAGTTATTAGAAGCTGTATATTCATTTAGCTAGCTCCTAGCTATTCCTCCACTAAACTTTGCTTAGAAACAGGTCTTAGATATAGAAGCTGAAAGTTTTTTAATTGAGAAGCTGCCAATTTTCTTGTTTTTCCATTCATCCTTGTTTTTTATTGGTTCCTCCACTTTGCACAATGCCTATTATGCAACTAGTTTTGTATTTATCTTCATGATGCAAATAATATTTTGACTGATACATTGATAGGGTTTGATAATGCAGTGTTCTTACAACTCTTCGAATTCAGTGGTTGAATAATCTTGCTTTTTTGTAGCGATGTGGGTGATCTAAGTGCATTTACTTCAATTTTATTGACTTAAAGTACATGTCTATCTTATTTTTATTTTTTTAGTTTAGCTGTTGTGAAGTGGAATCTCTCATATTATTAAATTTTAAAGCTTTCTTGTGTGCTTGGTTGCTTGTATGCATATGAAGGACAACTACTTCGTGTGTTGATCACTTCTACTAACCCCACAAATTATCTAAGTGTGGACAGTGAAAAAAACACTTGGGGCACCCACTGTGACTGGAGAAACGCCAGTCTGAATAGAGGATTAATTAGCAATGAACTTGTTTAATTACTCATAGTTGTTTCTTAGGTTTGTATAGAG
The DNA here is from genome assembly GCA_034641835.2 of Pinus albicaulis. Lineage (NCBI taxonomy): Eukaryota > Viridiplantae > Streptophyta > Pinopsida > Pinales > Pinaceae > Pinus > Pinus albicaulis. The sequence goes on along the minus strand of CM076582.1, from coordinate 472,677,644 downwards.
AAGATCTAAGCGATAACAAGATTCCAATTCCCTGCTTCCTAATTTCTAAATGAGTGCAGTATGTGTCCATCTCTCTATCTATTTGTGGAATTATCATCTCTGCCTTCACTGTCAACACTTCAACTTTGTACATTATTTCTAACTTTCTCTTGCATGGTTGTGGGAATTACTCGATTGATTTGTCTAGGCTGTGAGGATAGAAGCCATAGGAAACTTTAGGAAAGGAGGCACTCACCATAGAGATGTTTCAAACTTATAAAAATCCTTGAAAAAAACCTGAAATTGCGAGACTATAAGCAAGTTCATATCTAATACATGATTGTCTGTTGCATCTCAAATGTCTAATTCCTTGTAGTTATACTCTTGCAATCTTGTGTTTATCTCGTTTTAATTTGATGGTCTAATAATAAAAGACAATTTCTAATAAGAATATACAAGTGATAAATAAACATAGACATTGGTATCGTTATTCATTTAAAAATAGCTTTAATTTTCCCATGTTTCTCAACTAAAATAATGATAAAGTACTCAATATAATAACATTATTCAACAAAAACTTGTATGTCTTCAACAGCTGATGAAGAGAATGAATGTAACACTGTGCACACACTCTATCTGTATGTCTCCAGCAACTGATGAATAGAATGAATGTAACACTGTCTGAACACTTTGATTGTATGTGAACACTTTGATTGTATTTTTGCAACAACTGATGAGTAGAATGAATGTTTCAAATGAAAAACATCAAGGGTTGATGTTTTATAGTTTTATGATCTAGAATTTAATTGGTAGGGAAGATTGGCATGGATTGCCATCTCCCAAATTCAAATGTGTTTTCTGGATTGATTTGTACATGATCCAATGGCTGATAAGATTTCATGGTTGATCCTTATGCTTTCCTGTGTTTAATTCCTGAATTGAAAGGGTTGTTGTGTTTAATACTTGAATTGAAAGGGTTGTTGTGTTTAATACTTGAATTGAAAGGGTTGGTGTCATTTATTGCATCCTCTGAACTCATTCCTGAATTGAATGGTGTCATTTATTGTCTTCAATAGGTTGAATGGTTAAACACACATGTATATATGGGTGACACACATTTCACCTATTCTTGTGCATGTATTACCCAACAATGGGATGTGTTGCTCCAATGGAAAATCAATGGGTGATTGTTTGATGGGATAGGTGTACTCTTGGATAGAAAACAATGTAATGTTTTGTAGTGCATTTTGACTTAATTGGTAATTAGGTAGTTGGGACAATATGTCTTGTCAACTAGTGATGTCAAGGCTTGGTGTTTGACAGTTGTTGGTCCAATCAATATATGGGCCCATTTTGTACATATTTATATAACTTAATATAAATTATTTATGTGCATCTTTTTGATAGTTTATGATGTTTTTTTGATGGATGTGTGGGACTAGTACTGGTCCTTGCACAACAATATAAGCCTCTCTCCTAGATAGTACTATTTTATTTTATGTTGTGATGTAGATACTACTATTTTATCTTTTGTGAGAGATGTTAATGCTTAAAATATCTCTAGCTAAAATGGGTTTGAGATATAGTGCACTCTTTATATGTATGGTTTATTAGGTATTTCACCATTAATAAGATGACTTAATAAAAAAATACTAAAAAATAGTGCCAAATTCTATATGTGTGTGTGTGTATGTGTGTCAATATGGGTTATTTTGGATAGTTGTGTGAAATGGTTATTATCTCCCCACTCAAGTTCAATTCTCTAATAATAACACGATGATGATAAATATTGACATAATATCTTCGTATATATAAATATTGTTATTTTAACTCTCACTCCCGTTTCTCTTGATATATATGAGAAAAAATAATAATAAATAAATGTATTAAATTATAATCATTTTAAATTTAAATTGTATACTCTATTTACTTCTCTACCTACATTAATTTACAATTAAAACAAAAATTTATTTTAATATATTACTTAATACAATTCAATTAACATTGTTTACAAATGAGCCTGGTAATATCATCGAGAAATTAACATTGTTTACAAATGAGCCTTGTAACAGGCTTTCGACCTATTAACACGTTGACCCACAGCACTATAATCTTGAGTGAGCCATAAACAATTGTTCCCCCATACTTTAGAAAAATACTCCTAGGGTTGATGTGATGCCACATGTGAGTAGAAAATTGAAAAATCAATAACATTATGATACTTGAAAAAAAACAAATCGAGTGAAAACTTCCAGCTAAAAAACAAAAAAGAGGAAGTCTGATATATAAATCCCAATAAACTTGACTATCCTTGTCCACATACCATTCCTGTGTTTTCATAAAGTTTCTTTCCCAACTACCCTGTTAACTTTTAATTTAATACTTTTTTAATGGAGCCATCAACACCACTATACTTTCTAAACCATCTTCACCTAAGAGTCAAAAGAGACTAGTTCCCGCTAAAATTCAAACACTTTTACTAGCAAAATCAGCCAGACACCTACCCAATTTGGGAAAGCCTTATTTTCAAGTCTATAGGCCCATTAATATTCCAAAAGGACCAATGGACATGCCATGGTCATGCCAGCCATAACCATGCAGACTCTAAATGAGTACGCGCTGCACTAGAATTGACCTGACACTTAATATGATGGATTTTGGTTGAGGGCCTGATGAAATGATGAGTGACTTAAATTAGACGATGCTGCATTTAAAAAACAGTTAAAATAGTCTACCCAGCCGACTAATTCGCCTGGAAATAATGGTCGACCGAGAAAAAAATACGTTTCCGATGACAGAGAAAGGCAAGGCCCTCGTCAGTGAGATAATGTGTTTCGGGCAGCCTGGGGATGACCACCGACGTGGGGATTAATTACGTACCTTTCTCTGCACTCAGATTTCATTCAACGATTTGAATTTGAATTGGTTTATCGCCAGTTTCATTTCCCCAGTTTCATTTTCATTTGCTTTGAATAAACCGTAATTGAATAAGTTTAGGCATAGGAAAGTTCTGAATAATTTGAATTTTTTTTTTCCAAATCAATTTTAATGTGGCCTTTTCATTTTAGAATTTAAATAAAAATTAAATAAATATTTTATTGTATTTTTTCTTTCAAATTAAATTTTACAAAATAATAAAATAATTGTTTTTTTTTATTTTATAATTTTAATAAATAATAAGTAAAAAGTTTTTTTTTTAAATATTTTAATAAATATTAAATAAATAAAATAAATATTTTATTGTGTTTTTTTGCAATTAAATTTTACAAAATAAAAAAAATAAAATTTATTTTTAATTTTTTAATTTTAATAAATAATAAGTAAAAGGATTGTCCCCCATTTTTATATCACTCTAACATTTACATTCACCTACTTAGAAAGGAAGCTAATTGATTAATATTTTATAATTGTCCTCTACACTTTAACACAACTAATCAAATTACATGGAAGTTAATTATAAATTAAGATTATCTAATATCAAAAAAATTATTTTCTATATTGATATCATTCTCAAAAACATTCTAAATTACATATAAAATATTTCATACTAATTTTTTTATTAAAATTCCATATAAAATATGACACTTAATATTAACAATATTTAGTAATATAGATGGAAGATAATTGATTTACAAGTTTATAATTGTGCTCTACAATTTAACACAACTAATCAAATTACACCCAAGTTAATTATAAATTAAGATTATCTAATATCTAAAAAAATATTTTTCATATTGATATCATTTTCAAAAGCATTCTAAATTACATATAGAATATTTCACACTAATTTTTTTATTAAAATTCCATATAAAATATGACACTTAATATTAGCAATATATATATACTTGGGTTTGCGGTGAAAAATTTGCCGTGAATTTTCTCTATTAATACTTGGGTTTCTCGATTAATACTTGGGTCTCTTGGTGAAATTATGCGGTGAATTCTCTCCATTACTACTTGGGTCTGCGGTGATTTTTTCTCGATAAATTTTTGGACCTGGACACTTGAGTTCTGCTGTCCGGTTTGCTGATATTCAGGTGCACACATTCCTTATCTTTTTCTAATACATATCTGCTCATATATTCTCAAGTATGAATAATTCACCACAGCTACCAAAGATTACCAAAGGTAGACCTAGCACAGTTACTCTACAGAGCCTTTATGAGTATATAGAGTCTTTAGAGAAACATAGAGAAGAAAGAGAAGTCAAGCTACAAACTGAGTTAGAAGCCATGCTGGAAAACAAGTTCACATCTCTTGAAGACAAGATCCAAAAACAAATAGAAAATAAAATTGAACTATTGGAGAATAAAATGGAGGCAATGGAAACTAGGTTGCAGGTCATAGAAAAAAAAAACCAAGATACGAACCAAACATCCCAGCAAGGAGATGCTCATAATATAGAGAGTCTTAAAATGAAGGACATGATTAAAGAACTAAAAGAAAAATTTAACCACAATCTCACCCTAAATAGTGGGGCAAGTAAATTAGATATCAAACCAATTAAAGATGAAAAGAAAAAATTGATCGAATTAGACCATGAACGTAATAAAAGGGCCTTGAACCTTATAATCTTCGGTTTGAAAGAGGAGGTAGACGAGGATACTTTAGCCATAGCCCAAATAGAATTACATAATAGATTACAAATTGAAACCACGTCTCTCACAGAAGCAACAAGGTTAGGGAAATTAACTGAGAATAAAGGAAGGTTGATTTGAATAAAGGTGAGCTCTACTAACCATAAGTATGACATACTTAGTAAAACCTCAAGTCTAAAAGGAATGAGAATATTTATAAACGAAGATCTCATTCTAGAAGATCAAACAGAATTAAGAAAGGAGGTTCAAAAGGTAAAAGAAGCTAAGAAGGAAGGAAAATGGGCAATAATTAGAAATAGAAAAGCTGTTATTCGAGATAGAAACCAAAAAGATAGTAATAAATAGCAATTCAACATGCTCTGAATTCTTTCTTGGAACTGTCAAGGCTTTCCATGGAACAAAGGCCCCAAGCTAAGTTGGATCTCAAATGATGTTGATATTATAGTTCTTGTTGAAACTTGGGAGCATGAAGAATCTAAGGTCCCTAACATAGATGGCTTTGCACTATGGTCTACCTAGAACAAGCGATCCTCCAGGAGAGGCATTGGGGGCATAGCTTGCTACATTAAGAAGAACATCTCTCCCCATGCTAGGATTTATAAAAACGACCCTTACAACCAATATAGTTGGATTGAGATTACTGACATTAATGATAAAAATACCTACATAGAAATCTGTTATTTTTCCCCCATTAATTCTAACTTCTATAAGAAAAAGAATCTAGATAAAAGTAGTCCTTACAATGGTTTAGAGAATGATATTTCTAGTCTAATAAATGAAGGTAATATCCTTTTAATGGGTGACTTTAATGCTCGAACTTCAAGCAACCAAGCTATTCTTCTAAGCAATCATTCCAACCCCAATCCTCTTTGGTTAGACAAAGACCTTACTCTAGCTAGCCGGTACAAAAGGAGCTATAAATACCTCGGGGGTAATTTGTCTGGGTCGAAGCTAGTCAAGCTCTGTAGTGCTCAGGATCTCATAATTTGCAACGGTCTAAAGAAGTGGCCCAATTCTAGCAAGATGACTTGCATCCATGGGCCTAGCAGGAGTGTGGTAGACTGTGTTATTTTTTATCTCCCTTTATACAACGAAATAATAAATTTTGACATCTTAGATGACCATGAACCTAACTCTAATCATAGGCCTTTACTCATAACTCTCAATTTTTTCATGCATAGAGATCACATGGAAGATAATCCTTATAGTCAAAAGAACTTAATCTTTGATAGAAATAAAAACTATCTCTTTCTAAATGAATTAAAAACTAATTTGCTTCCTTTATCCAGTATAGGCAACATAGATGACCTCTATCATAATTTTACTACAACCCTCTCATATTTTGTTAACAAGTTCTCAATTGAAGTCTCAAGTAATAAAAAAAATAGCAAAACCAACCCATGGTATGACAAATATTGTAAAAGTGTGAGGAGAGAAATTACGGGCCTAGTGATTCGGTGTGGATTGCGGTAAAGCGTAGAGACAAGGAGACAAAAATTTCCTCAAGGATATTGATGAGATCAGGAGGCATTCCAAGCTCAGTTCATTTTTGTGATCTCGGTGCCTGTTTAGGTGGGATCACAGTATGGTGAGGGTGGAGGTGGTTTAACCTCTGGATTCCCTTGGTTTTTTTGGATTTGTTTATTCATGAGATCCCAAATTCATGCTTGGAATGTGGCGCGAGGGTGACTATCTGAAAGAAATATTTGGTACATCCATGTCTATGGTCAGTTGGTACGTGGAAGTCTCGAACCTGGTTGGCTCTTGCCTATTTCTAATGAAAGATAAGTTCTCTTGCTTTTGCACTTGAGTTCATGTGGCTTTAATGGATGTTACCTTATGGTTATTTTTGTGGTTATATGCTCGTTATAAGCATGGATACGTGACTGGTGCTAGTCATGTTTTATTACATGTTCTATTTGTAACTGAAATAATAATGGATGCAAGACCTAGTTCATGTTAAAAAAACTAATGGTTGAGGGTGGTGATCCTTCTTGATAAGTTTCAAATGAAATTTCAGTCCCTTGTACTCAATATTGTATTCATGACATGTACATTGCATTGTTATCAAGTGTTTGACAGAATGTCAGTCCCAGTCGGGGATGGTCGGGCCTAGTCTTGGTGTCAGTTTTTTGTTTACAAGCATTGTCCTTGTGTAATTTATGAACTATGAAAGTTACAGGGATTTGGTCTAGCCCTAGCCCTAGAATTTAGCCTTAAAATCTGCAGTCGCTGGTACAACATTAGTAATTTAGTCCACAATCGCACTAATGCAAGCATATGCATGCATTTCTATAATGTTAAATGTAGAATCTTGAGTAGTGCTATTAAGATCTTGAGTACTACCAATTAAATGTTTATCATTTATTAAAAGGCATTACAGTGTTATTGTAATTTACTTCCCTAATAATATTTTTTTTTTTACTTATAACTAATTTTTCTTATTTCAAATTTCAAGGAATGGACTGTTGTTTATAATCAATATATACATATATATATATATATATATATATTCCAACAATTTTGATATTAAATTAATGAATCTATTTAAAGTTCTAATTACCCAAACATTTAATTAACAACTAAAATAATATAAAATAAAAATACATTATTCAATAACATTATATACTTCATTTATTATAAGAAATGTAAATGTTCTTATTTTATTATACTATTGTTATTCTTCTTTGAACTTATCATTAGGGACTATTATTACCTCTAATTGGATGCAAAACAATGCTACAAGATATCCCTTATGTATTTTATATGTCATAAAAAAAATTGTCACAGTTGAACGCCAAAAAAGGTAAGGGAGGGTAATGCATATATAAAAGAGCAATTAAATAGAGTTGGAATGAATGTGGATGAATGTACAAAACAGGTTTTGATGAATGTGCTAAAGATAAATAATTCATTTCTCCATTAAGCGGGTTATTAAAATAATAATGTTGAAATTTAGTAAATAATTACTTAGACTTTGTTATGACTTTGTTATGAAAAAAACATGATTGTGGATGAATGTGCTAAAGATAAATAATTCATTTCTCCATTAAGCAGGTGTATTGAGAAATTGTTCAAATTCTTGAACAATAATGTCTTCTTTCATATGTAATTGAGTATTGGTTTAATGTTGAAATTTAATAAATAATTACTTAGGCTTTGTTATGGCTTTGTTATGAAAAAAATATGATTGTGAATGAATGTGCTAAAGATAAATAATTCATTTCTCCGCTTACAAAGTTATTAGAATAATAATGTTGAAATTTAATAAATAATTACTTAGGCTTTGTTATGGCTTTGTTGCGAAAAAACATGATTGTCGGCGAATGTGCTAAAGATAAACAATTCATTTCTTCATTAATAATGATTAATTTAAAAATTAAGTAACTTACGTATGTTGTATACCAAGGCTATTGTTATTCCTCGTATATAATATATAATTCTCCTGTAAGTGCCACATGAAATTAGCATTGGGATATAGATGAACTTGGAGTAAACTCTATTTCCGTTGTCAAAAACATGATTGTGGATGAATGTGCTAAAGATAAATAATTCATTTCTCCATTAAGCATATCGAGAAATTGTTCAAATTCTTGAACAATAATGTCTTCTTTCATATGTTATTGAGTATTGGTTTAATGTTGAAATTTAATAAATAATTACTTAGGCTTTGTTATGAAAAAAACATGATTGTGGATGAAAGTGCTAAAGATAAATAATTCATTTCTCCATTAGAATAATAATGTTGAAATTTAATAAATAATTACTTAGGCTTTGTTATGGCTTTGTTACGAAAAAACATGATTGTGTATGAATGTGCTAAAGATAAATAATTCATTTCTCCATTAATAAATGATTAAATTAAAATTAAGCAACTTAAAAGCAACTGGCGATTTACAATGTTGCCAGATTTAGTAAATCTACATATATTGGCAAAAATGTCTCCATATTAAAATGACATTGACTTTCTTGTATACCAAGGCTATTGTTATTCATATACAATATACAATTTCTGACAAGCATGAAATTAGCGTTGGGATATGTAGATGAACTTGGAGTAAACTCTATTTATGTTGATAAAAATTCTCTTTATGTACATCTATGGTAGATAGATTGTACTTGAATGTATTTAAAATATCTTATTCGAGTTACATGCTCATTTATTGCTTGTTTCAGAGGATTATTAATCACCAAAGGATTTTCACCCCCAATTTCCTATTTCAATATCTATAACCAAATTTTTATATATGTGAACAGATTATGTTAGTTTATATATATGGTTTCACCCACAATTGCCTATTTCAATATCTATAACAAAATTTTTATATATGTGAAGAGATTATGTTGGTTTATATATATGGTTTCACCCACAATTATCTATTTTAATATCTATAACAAATTTTTTTGGTTGATAACTCTTATCATCAATATTTTTGAAACCTCCACGACCTGCTTCCATGGAAACAAAAATTGTATTTCATTCCTTTACAATGGCTCCTTCTCTGCAACAACTTATTTCTTCTAGGTTACTTTTTCCTATGGTATCCTATGGTATCCTATGGTATCCTATGGTAATTCTAGGCTACTTTTTCCTATAGTATCCTATGGTATTGCCTTAGGGCGTTTCTTTTGCAACATGTAGTGCAATTGCTAATTATAATTAATAATTTAGTTTGATTTTACTTAATTAATATCAAGTTTAAAAAAAGAAAATACACATACGTTCAACCCTATTTGAAGACTTTCTCCCAACTACTTTACCCCAATGTGTTTTGGTCAATTTGAAATTAATTATTTTTATAATAGATTAATTAAACACTACACAAATTTAAGTTATTTTTACAAAACTTTATGTTTAAAAAATATTTTCTTGAAATTATAATTCCCAAAAAAATTAATTATAAAACTTTTCTTTTTAAAATTTCAAAATATTAGTAAACCAAAACTAAATTGATGGCTTAAAAGTTATATGTCCGTATTTTAAATTCAATTTTGTTCTACGCCATGTAAAGCATTGGGAGCCATGTGACCATGGAGGCAAGCGTGGCTGCATCTAATTGGACAATGCAACACCTCAGTTAGCCCCCTTCCACGTGACCGCATTCTAGGTAAACCTCGAGAACGTTCTACTGTCTTCCAATTTTCCCTCCCAAAGTTTCCATCGGCCTATACATCATGAGGGTCCGTGGAATCAGAAATTGTCAGTTGAATTTTCATGGTCGATGTGTGCACACTATTGTAACTGCCTATAATCCGTTCTATTATTTTCAGTGGATAATTCTACAAGCACTGCTTTGCATTCTTGTTCATAGGGTTTGACATTAATTAGTTGCAAGGTTTAAGCTTCTGTAGGAACTTTTAGTGGCAGCTAGGAGGGTTTGAATTACTTGCTAGCATGTTTTTTGGGAAATTTGTTTAGTTTAATGTGTTTTCTATGGAATTTTTTTGGGAAATTTGTTTAGTTTAATGTGTTTTCTATAAAATTTAGTATTTCAGATTGAGATTTGAGTGATGAAGAGTTACCTGGATCGTGCTTTGGACATGAGCCCTATGTTGCACTTCCCGGAAGAGCTGGAGAGGATCATAATTCCGTCTGGGCGATCATATGACCAGCACCATGAGGAGAACAAGGGCTTGGAACCTGCGGCAATGGACATCAAAGAAACGCCGAAGGAGTATGTGTTCTACGCCGACGTTCTGGGCCTGACCAAGTCCGACATTCAGGTAAGTGGCGAAAATTAAATCCAGTGAACAGGAATCCTTAATTAGGGTTTCATTTTACTGACAGGGAGGGTTAGTGGCAAAAATTAATTTAAGTGAGGAGGGTTTCTTAATTAGGGTTTCATTTTAGTAATAGGGAAGGTTTATTTTTTTCAGGTATATGTGGAAGAGAAGAAGGTGTTGGTGATAAAATGCTAGGGAGGCAAGCGGAAGCGTGACGCAGCCGAGAATGAGGACGACTGTAAATATCTGCGAATGGAAAGAAAAAGAAGCCCTAAGTTCTTGAGGAAATTCAGGCTGCTTGGTGATGCCAATGTTGAGGGTATTTCTGCGTCGTGTGTGGATGGGGTTTTGACTGTTACTGTGCCCAAGATTCCGCCTGCCATGAAGTCCAAGACAATTCAGATTTCTGTAAACTAACGATAGAAGAAGGCATTTTTCTTAATCCTTATTGTTTCTTTGTTCTTGTTTTTAAGAAAATTAGGACAAAGCTAAAATTAAGTAGCTTAAAAGCACAAGCAAAAAAAAATAAGCACAAAACCTAAATTAAAATAAGAACCTAACCTGAATTAAAATAAGAACCTGGATAAAATAGACACTTAGTTAACCTTGTTAGAAAACCCTAGCTAGGAAAAGGTGCTTGAAAAAAAATAACCTGACGTGCAAATGACCCAAGGAGAACGGAGATCAGTGAGCAATCAATCGGATCTGAGTTATCATAAGAAGAAATCTAAAAACTTGAAAAGTTCATTAAAAGAAATCTAAAAACTCGAACTAACTTAAAAAAAAAACTTACTTGGCTCTGTAGTACCCAAGGTAGTCCTTTCCATAAAAAGAATACTGTTATTTTCAAGATTATCAAGAAAATTGAAAGAAACCTCCTTTGGAAGAAACAATGGAAATCGATTTCCATAAAAAGAAAAAGAATACTTTTATTTTCAAGATTGTCAAGAAATTTAATTGCCAGCAGAGAAAATGATTTCAAAAACCTGAAATAGTTGTTCCGTCTCGAGATGACTGAACAGGAGAAGCCACCTCGTCAAGAAGAGGAAATAATTCTAATAGCAACAGATGAACCGAGCGAAGAAACTCCAATAGAAATTGAAAACAACCTCCTTTGGAAGAAACAAAAATCTGAATAGTTGAAGAAGTTTAAAAGCGAGAGGATCCGTGAGTTGGTTGATAACCGAAGCAGTCCGTTCAAGAAGTTGAAAAGCCAATACAATTCAAACAATGGAAATCTGAACAGTTGAAGAAGTTTAAAAGCGAGAGGCGTCGTGAGTTGGTGATAACTGAAGAAGTCCGTTCAAGAAGTTGAGCCGTGAGTTGGTTGATAACCAAAGCAGTCCATTCAAGAAGTTGAAAAGCCAATACGAGAAATGAGTCAGTTGATAATAGAATCAGTCAGTTCACAATTAAAATAGGATTAGGTGTTGGATCTAACGGTTAACCTTTTTCCAATCATCTAACATTGTATCCAACGTTGCAGAACCATACAGAGTGGCAGTTAGGAAAGTTATTCTCAAATAAGGACGCCTTAAGGCATAATTAAATAGAGTTGGAATTGTGATTGTCAAAAAAAGGTACAGGGGAGGGTAATGTATATATAAAAGAGTAATTGAATATAGTTGGAATTGTGATTGTAAAAAAAGGTATAGGGAGGGGTAATGTATATATAAAAGAGTAATTAAATAGAGTTGTAACAGTATTTTTTTTTTAAAGTTTGATAGGACTACGTGTTCATCATGTTCAATATATCACTGAGGGAACCCTTGACTTCACATCAAAGAATTGAATAGTTGACTTCACATCAATAAGTGCCTTAAAAAGCCCTGGATGAGGGTGTTAAGGCTTGATTATATGACACATGGCCTGTGGGACGGCGCGTGGCAAGGCCACATGGCCACCCACAAGCCTCACTTATGGCACCCCTTTGCATTTATGTATCCAGGCCGTCACCTTGCACGGCATTTATTTCGTTGCAAACATCGAGGTGGCCTCCACTGTTTCAAAATTCCGCTCCCTGGTTCTTTTCCTCAGCCTTCTGACTCTGCGCTTTATTCCTTTGTGACGCTCTGTCTCCTCCTTGTTGCTTCTATGCCACCACTTCTTTCGCCTCTGCGAACTAGATGCTCCCCTGAAGCTGCGGAGCCCAGCTCTCGCACATCTTATGGGCCGCGTTGCAACCTGGGCATCTGTATTGAATTTCTCCCTGGCTTTCATCACTCTCAGAGCCTCTTCTTTCAATTGAGTTTCTCAACCTCCTGCGGCCTTAATTCACCTTCCGCTTCTCTGCTTGCCCATGCTAGCATTGTCCGCTCCTCTGCTCTGTGCACCCTTCATCCACTAAGTGTCAACATGCCACGGCTTAGACATCGCATGCGATGCCGAAGGGGCAGTTGCAGAGGTCGTACCTCTCGTCCGCAGCACTCCTCCCTGTCCGGCTCTTCATTATCATCTCTTGAGCACTCTTGGAGCCGATACCCCGACACCCGCAGTGGGCGTGGTCGCCTTTTCGGCTCCTCCCCTTGGCATCTTGCTTCTGAGCCAATAGCGTGTCCTCCAACCTGCCTCAACGCCTCTGCCTCCACGTAGAACCCAGCCACTATCCACTTTCAATTCCAATGCACATTCGACTGCCCTCTCGTCGTGGCGACCATCTCTGTTTCCTTTCGCGAGGACTCTGGTGTGGGTCCTGGTTCCTGTCAACCCACCCTGCCTCTGCGTCCTAGCAATGAGCTTGGTCCTTCTGAGGAAGTGAAAACCCAATAGGTCCCTACAGGGCATAATTCTAGTTCGACGAGTGGTGGCAGTTCGAGCTACTTCAGGGAAACGTATATGCAGGAAGGAGGAAACAGTGATGATGATGCAGTGCCTCAACGTGGCCCCCTGCTGGCCGATGATGATGAGTACAGATGTCTGATCGTTGAAGAACCTCCTCAAGCTTCTAATGGCGTCTAGGTCCTCAAGTCTTTTCCGAGTCAATTTTTCTAATTATTTTGTTTGGTTGTCTACTCACTTCTATGCGGGATGTATTTGCTTATGTCATTATGTCGTTGGTTTCCTCTATAGAAGCAGCACTTTAAACTCTACATGGGTTGGTTTCCCCACGAGGGCAGCTCCATTTTTGCTATTTTGTTGGACGTATGCCACTGATGTTGGCCTAAACTGCTGAGGCTCAAGCCTCTCTATACCATATGTTTTACTAATAGAATTTACTCTTAGAAAAAAAAAATAAGTGTCTTAAAGAGCACCTGATTATCATCTATCCAAGACCCCATGGACTAAGTTGTACTTATAATTGAAAAGCTCAAATTTTAGTATTTGTTTTTAATTATATCACAAATTTTATTTAATATCTTTAATAAAGAGTTATATTTGTAATTAGGTGATTTTATATTCATATCACATATTAATTGGGGTGATTCCATATCTATGTAACAAGGAGTTAATAGGATTTACATTCAACCAAAGTCTTTATAAGAACTGAACATTGTTTAACTATGAAAAACTTGCACTTTCCATGGTAAGATCTAATTTTTGAATCAACATGAAGACTTTTGAATTTCCATCATATGATTCAACCCTTTTAGAACTCTTCATTGTAACTCAATTAACTATTCACCTCAATTTTTAAAATCCACTTAAAACTACATGACTAGATTTAAAATAAAATTAACTAGTCGCATCAATTTATAAAATACACTTAACAACTACGATTCAATTTAAAATAAAATTAGAAGTTTCTTGATTATATTAAAAAACTTATAATTTATTACAAAAATCTATTGTATTTATAATCTACATATGATATTTAATATGCTATCTTTAATTTCTATATGTTCCATTTATATTAAATAATATTTAATGTATGTATATTTTTTTATTTTTTTGATATATTCCATCTATATTACTAAATATTAGATCTATGACTTTTGTGATCCATAATGTGGATAAAATAACTTTCAAATTAATCACACCATTAGGATAGTTTCGAACGAGCTAATGTGGCTCATCCTCAGGACAAGGTGGAGAGACTAATTGATCTCAATGAATAAATAGTTGAGATGCATCATTGCCCGAAATAGCTGTTGAGAACTAGCCATTAAGAACTAGCAGTGAGAAAATTAGTTAGTAAGTCAAAAATAAATTAATTGTTTAAATAAAATCTTGTTTAATTAAAATAAAATATTAAAAAGGTTTTATAAATTATTATGTAATAGGTAATAATTATTATTACATAATAATTTATCAAACCTTTTTAATATTTTATTTTAATTAAACAAGATTTTATTTAAACAATTAAATTATTTTTAACTTACTAACTAACTTTCTAACTACTAGTTCTTAAAAGCTAGTTCTCAATGGTTATTTCCAGGCAATGATGCATCTCTTCTATTTATTCATTGAGATCGATTAGTATCTCCACCTTGTCGTGAGGATGAACCACATTAGCTAGTTCAAAAAGTCACCTAATCCTAATGGTGTGATTAATCCGAAAGTTCTTTTATCTACATTACTAAATATTGTTAATATTCAATGATATTTTTTATATGGAATCTTAATGAAAAAATTTAGTGTGAAATATTCTATATGTAATTTAGAATGCTTTTGAGAATGATATCAATATGGAAAATGATTTTTTTTAGATATTAGATAATCTTAATTTATAATTAACTTGGATGTAACTTACTTTCTAAAATGAATGTAAATATCAAAATGATATAAACGTGGTGTGTAATATTTTTACTTATTATTTATTAAAATTATAAAATTATAAAATATTTTTTATTTTATTATTTTGTAAAATTTAATTTGAAAAAAAAAATACAATAAAATATCTATTTTATTATTATTATTTTTATAAAATATTTAAATTAAAAAATAACTTAAAAATGAATTTAAAAAAAAAAAAAATGCAATATAATTTTATTAACTCTTAATCTAAAAATCCACTTAAAATGTGCCCGTGCTTTTCATTTTATCATAAAAAAGTATAATCTGTATAGATTTACTTTTCCTTATTTACCAATTTGAGAAATATATTAATAATATTTTAAAACTATATTGAAAAATTTAATAGCAGCTAAATCTTAATAAACCTAAATAACACCCTAAATAACATATGTTTCTCTATTTTAAAATCAAATACAAAATCTGGAAACTGATAATGAAAATACAAAATTTGGAAACTGATCATTGAAAGAATTAACGAAACAAATTACAATTCAACTATAAATTTCCCTCAACATTTTGCATGGACATTTCTATGTTTTCCCATAAAACATAATATAAATAAAGGTTTTATACCATTTATTGAAACTTAATCTAAATAGAGGTTTTATACCATTTATTGCACTCCATTTTGTTTAGGGTATCTTTTTCCACAGAGAACTTAAACGCAGACTGAGTAAGACTAATTTGTATTGGGTTCCTTTTAAAAAAATTTAAAAACGCAGACAGAGTAAGACTAATTTGTATTGGGTTCCTTTTAAAAAAAATTAAATGCGAACGGAAAGAAATAAACCCAAGGAAAATTTATATTGGGTTATTTCTTGGCACACATGCTCCATCATAAAATACCATTTTTATTATACTAAGCTACTAAGTGAAAAACTCGGATGAAAATAAAAACCACTGGAATATGTGAACTCCACATAAGAAAAAAAAAAACATTTCATAAATATATAAGATATTCGGCTTCTAATCGTTAAAAACCATTTCAACTTTAAAACCAAATTACTTCCAAAACATATAACTGCAGGAAAATACCAGGCCCAGGCCGGCTTAGAGAAATATGACTAGAGTCGTGAACTTAGCAAATGAGAGTTAAACCAGATCAATACATTCATTTACTTAGCAAATGAGAAATTAAACCAGATCAATACATTCATGTAGTATTCTAATAATACCAGTAAGTGTGAAAATAAAAAAGAATTGAAGACATAAATCATAACCCATTGATTCCTAAGCAGCAAAAATATTTCAAGAGCTGCAAAAATATTTCAAGTTCCGAGTGCTATTTTACCTGGTACGTCCACTCTATAAAATGACCATTTCTTTTACATCATCAAAATCACCATAAAGCGGCATTTTACAAATGAAGGGAGTACTCCAGAAAAATCCCATGCTCAGCCATACTACAATTCTCTACCTAATAATTTTTTTGGGATTTCCTTTCCCATGTTTGCATTAATAAAGGGGACTTCACAAATAACTGCCAGAGCAAGATTTCTCAGCCTCCGAATCCGTAGAGATTTTAACCCTGCCTCTTTAAGGAGTAGAGGACGTGCATGGTAGTCATAGTCTTTCACCATAGTGGTCATAGTGTTTCTCCTAGTGTGCTCTCTGTATGTCACCGCATCTTTGTTGACATTCTCCACGAAAATCTTCAAGGAGCCTCTGGTTTGAGGTCACTGATACGATTGACGCCTCCTCTGCCTCCTCTCGTGGCGAGACCCCTGATGGCAGGCTTGGTGATGCCCAAATGATATCTTTCAGAACTTTCCTATGCCTAAACTTATTCAATTATGGTGTATTCACGGCAAATGAAAATGAAACTGGTGGTAAACCAATTCAAATTCAAATCGCTGAATGAAGCGGTTTCAAAATTTGTGTTCGAAATAGTGAAGTCTGAGTGCAGAGAAAGGTAATCCCCAGGTCGGCGGTCATCCCCAGGCTGCCCGAAACACATCATCTGACTGACCAGGGCCTTGTTGTTCTCCGTCATCGGAAACATATTTTTTCCCGGTCGACCATTATTTCCGGGAAAATTAGCCAGCTAGCTAGACTACTCTAAAGCAATCAACATACATGTGAAATGTATATCCTTTTCGGCAGCTAGGAGAAGTCAGGAATTAATCGCCTGCAGGTAAGGACATGTATGATATGGCATGGCATGGCATGCCCATTAGTACTCTTAAGAGTATTAATGGTCCATGCTTTCCTCATTGGTGGTAGACAGATTATTTCCAGTGATATTCATCACAACCTCTGCCAGCCATGATGGTGTGCTTACTTGGGTTGGCATGCTCAATTGCTCATTGTTTAATGTTGTTGCATTTTCATTCCCTTGATCAACTGGCTTATATGGAATATCGCATGCATAATTGGCAGGTGGTTCAGTGGATGTGACAGCCTCAATGATATTAATAGTTGGTCCATGATTTAACTATGTCTGACTGACATGTTCATCATCATCGCCATAGAAGTTCCCTTCAGAAAGGGAAATTATACCTTCAACAATAGCTACATCTTCGTGGGCACCGACATGGTCTTGTAAGTTCTCTACTTCTTGACCTTCCACATCAAATGATTGGCTACAACCAGTATCATGCATAAGAGCATCAAAATTAAGTGGCCATACACCAGTCCTCCTAAATCCAGCCTTGATATTAGAAGGTGTGAGAGCCCTTTTAAATGCTTTACTTGCAAGCTCAGCTAGCTCAAACCTCTTTAATTCCACCCCTAGATTATTTTCCATCCACGAAGCTCGCTAGAACTTGAAATACTTCTTGAAAGGCCCAAACACGCTTACATCGAGGGGTTGCAATTTGTGAGTGGTATGAGTCGGAAATGTTAATAGGTCAATGCCCAAATTATTGGCCTCCTCAATTGTTTGCATGTCCATGTGGCTTCCATGACCATCTAAAATCAATAGGTTTTTATTTTCAGGTGAGACACCACCTAGTACAGATGCAACAAAGAGGAAAATCCAATTCAAGAATAATTCCTTTTTCATCCATGCATGTGGATGTGCAACCATGCATGCACCTGGTTCACAATTATGTATATAGTTTTTTGTTGATTTTTACCTTTAAATAGATAAAATCCTAGTATTGATGAACCAATTTCATTGACACAACAAAGAAAAGTGATACAGTCCATGCTCTTAGGATATATCTTAGGCACATTTCTACTCCCTCTCTTGGCAATTACCCGCATACCACAATTTCTTCCAGCCTGTAAGCCTGTTTCATCATAGTTCCATATATGGTATGGGGCATATGAGGGTTGTTCATATGTAGAAAAAAGAGTGTTATAGAACTTGGACACAATTGCAGGGCGTATATTTAAAGCCCTGTCTCTATCAAGGTCATCAGCTCTATGTAACACAAGGTCTGGATGCCTCTTTTTAAACCCACTCCACCATGATTTACCAGGAAAACCATCTTTGAAGGGGTTTTGCCTCCCTTAACAGATTTGAGCTACTATGGATTTAAGTTGTATAAGATCTAACACATGTCCCAACTGGGCCATCTGTTTACACCACTCAACCACCTCGTCCTCCTCCTCTTCAGTCATAATTGTAACAGACCCTCTACGCTTTATAGTAGTTAGCCCATTGATCCAATAATGTATGTTAGAGGCAGAAATACCATGTTTTTTGCATATGAACGGATTGAATATCCATTAAACTCGATGTCATCAATTGCAGCGAGCATGTCTTGTTTTGTCCAGCCTCTGATGGCACTGATTTTCTTTCTTGAACTTGCACCTATAATTGTAACAGGCCCTCTACGCTTTATATTAGTTAACCCATTTATCCAATAATGTATGTTAGAGGCAACAATACCATGTTTTTTGCATATGAACGGATTGAATATCCATTAAACTCAATGTCATCAATTGCAGCGAGCATGTCTTGCTTTGTCCAGCCTCTTATGGCACTGATTTTCTTTCTTGAACTTGCACCTAGCATTGTGGTTGAAGGTGGCTCTGTGGTTGATGGTGGGATAGCATGATCTTATACCAGAGAGTCATTTTCAACTACATTGTTGGGAGCATTGGGAGCATTCACATCACCTCATTTGATGAACTGCTCTGCAGCTCGACCCCCCTCGTTCCTCACCTCCTCATGTTCCTTGTTCGATCTGCAATATAAACTCTTGGTATGGCTACAACAACTTGCAGATTTACCATGAAACTCTAATTTAAAAAAAATAAAAAAAAAATTAAAAAAAATAAAAACAAAAATAAAAATAAATAAATAAATAAAATAATAAAATAAATAAATAAATAAATAAAAATAAAAATAAAAAATTGTTGATTTTTCTCAGTAGTTCACTAATCATTCATGAACTAGAATTACATGTACATAACTCTTGCAAATAGTATAAAATTAATAATACCATGTCAAAGTTGTATTAGAGTACAACATGAGTAAGAAATTTGTTAAGTATTACAATACAACGGTATTAGAGTACAACATGAGTAAGAAATTTGATAAGTATTATAGTACAACTGTATTAGAGTAAATTGTATTTATGTATGCCTTCTAAAATCACCATGAAAAAGATAAGTAATACCTATTGATTGTTAAGCCATGTTTGTGGCTGTGGGAACAATGGAAAATTGCAAGGTCGGTTTACTAGCTGGCACAATTTTAGAGAGTTTTAAAGAGAGGTTGAGCCATGTGAGTGGTTGTGGGAACAATGGAAAATTGCAAGGTCGATTTACTAGCTATCTGTTCACTCATATAACAGTAGTTAAGAAGTAGCAGATTGTAACCAACCTAAAAAGGAATGTTACCAAACATCAGTTAATTATGAGTTAAAGCGTTGATGATTGATGGGTGCAGGGTCACAATATGTTGTTTTGTGGCAGTTATTAGAAGCTGTATATTCATTTAGCTAGCTCCTAGCTATTCCTCCACTAAAATTTTCTTAGAAACATGTCTTACTTAGAAACACATGTCTTAGAAATAGAAGCTGAAAGTTTTTTAATTGAGCAGCTGCCAATTTTCTTGTTTTTCCATTCATCCTTGTTTTCATTGGTTCCTCCACTTTGCACAATGCCTATTATGCAGCCAGTTTTGTATTTATCTTCATGATGCAAATAATATTTTGATTGATACATTGATAGGGTTTGATAATGCAGTGTTCTTACAACTCTTCGAATTCAGTGGTTGAATAATCTTGCTTTTTTGCAGCGATGTGGGTGATCTAAGTGCATTTACTTCAATTTTATTGACTTAAAGTACATGTCTATCTTATTTTTATTTTTTTATAGTTTAGCTGTTGTGAAGTGGAATCTCTCATATTATTAAATTTTAAATCTTTCTTGTGTGCTGCCTGGTTGCTTGTATGCATATGAAGGACAACTACTTCGTGTGTTGATCACTTCTACTAACCCCACACATTATCTAAGTGTGGACAGTGGAAAAAACACTTGGGGTACCCACTGTGACTGGAGAAACGTCAGTCTGAATAGAGGATTAATTATCAATGAACTTGTTTAATTACTCATAGTTGTTTCTTAGGTTTGTATAGAGAAGATCTAAGCGATAACAAGATTCCAATTCCCTGCTTCCTAATTTCTAAATGAGTGCAGTATGTGTCCATCTCTCTATCTATTTGTGGAATTATGATCTCTGCCTTCACTGTCAACACTTCAACTTTGTACATTATTTCTAACTTTCTCTTGCATGGTTGTGGGAATTACTCGATTGATTTGTCTAGGTTGTGAGGATAGAAGCCATAGGAAACTTTAGGAAAGGAGGCACTCACCATAGAGAGGTTTCAAACTTATACAAATCCTTGAAAAAAACCTGAAATTGTGAGACTATAAGCAAGTTCATATCTAATACATGATTGTCTGTTGCATCTCAAATGTCTAATTCCTTGTAGTTATACTCTTGCAATCTTGTATTTATCTCGTTTTAATTTGATGGTCTAATAATAAAAAACAATTTCTAATAAGAATATACAAGTGATAAATAAACATAGACATTGGTATCGTTATTCATTTAAAAATAACTTTAATTTTCCCATGTTTCTCAACTAAAATAATGATAAAGTACTCAAAATAATAACATTATTCAACAAAAACTTGTATGTCTCCATCAGCTGATGAAGAGAATGAATGTAACACTGTGCACACACTCTGTCTGTATGTCTCCAGCAACTGATGAATAGAATGAATGTAACACTGTCTGAACACTTTGATTGTATGTGAACACTCTGATTGTATGTCTGCAACAGTTGATGAGTAGAATGAATGTTTCAAATGAAAAACATCAAGGGTTGATGTTTTATAGTTTTATGATCTAGAATTTAATTGGTAGGGAAGATTGGCATGGATTGCCATCTCCCAAATTCAAATGTGTTTTCTGGATTGATTTGTACATGATCCAATGGCTGATAAGATTTCATGGTTGATCCTTATGCTTTAAGATTTCATGGTTGATCCTTATGCTTTCCTGTGTTTAATTCCTGAATTGAAAGGGTTGTTGTGTTTAATACTTGAATTGAAAGGGTTGGTGTCATTTATTGCATCCTCTGAACTAATTCCTGAATTGAATGGTGGGTGATTGTTTGATGGGATAGGTGTACTCTTGGATAGAAAACAATGTAATGTTTTGTAGTGCATTTTGACTTAATTGGTAATTAGGTAGTTGGGACAATATGTCTTGTCAACTAGTGATGTCAAGGCTTGGTGTTTGACAATTGTTGGTCCAATCAATATATGGGCCCATTTTGGACATATTTATATAACTTAATATAAACTATTTATGTGCATCTTTTTGATAGTTTATGATTTTTTTTGATGGATGTGTGGGACTAGTACTGGTCCTTGCACAGCAATATAAGCCTCTCCCCTACATAGTACTATTTTATTATATGTTGTGATGTAGA
This sequence comes from Pinus albicaulis, assembly GCA_034641835.2. Taxonomy (NCBI): domain Eukaryota; kingdom Viridiplantae; phylum Streptophyta; class Pinopsida; order Pinales; family Pinaceae; genus Pinus; species Pinus albicaulis. The sequence goes on along the minus strand of CM076582.1, from coordinate 472,655,710 downwards.
TACTACTATTTTGTCCTTTGTGAGAGATGTTAATGCTTAAAATATCTCTAGCTAAAATGGGTTTGAAATATAGTGCACTCTTTATATGTATGGTTTATTAGGTATTTCACCATTAATAAGATGACTTAATAAAAAAATACTAAAACATAGTGCCGAATTCTATATGTGTGTGTATGTGTGTCAATATGGGTTATTTTGGATAGTTTTGTGAAATGGTTATTATCTCGCCACTCAAGTTCAATTCTCTAATAATAACACGATGATGATAAATATTAACATAATATCTTCATATCTATAAATATTGTTATCTTGACTCTCACTCCCGTTTCTCTACCTACATTAATTTACAATTAAAACAAAAAAATATTTTAATATATTACTTGATACAATTCAATTAACATTGTTTACAAATGAGCCTGGTAATATCATCAGGAAATTAACATTGTTTACAAATGAGCCTTGTAACAGGCTTTCGACCTATTAACACGTTGACCCACAGCATTGTAATCTTGAGTGAGCCATAAACAATTGTTCCCCCATACTTTAGAAAAATACTCCTAGGGTTGATGTGATGCCACATGTGAGTAGCAAATTGAAAAATCAATAACATTATGATACTTGAAAAAAAAAACAAATCGAGTGAAAACTTCCAGCTAAAAAACAAAAAAGAGGAAGTCTGATATATATATCCCAATAAACCTGACTATCCTTGTCCACATACCATTCCTGTGTTTGCATAAAGTGGCTTTCCCAACTACCCTATTAACTTTTAATTTAATACTTTTTTAATGGAGCCATCAGCACCACTGTACTTTCTAAACCATCCTCACCTAAGAGTCAAAAGAGATTAGTTCCCGCTAAAATTCAAACACTTTTACTGGCAAAATCAGCCAGACACCTGCCCAATTTGGCTCAGTGAACCTTCGGATAAAATCAGCCTGTAATCTCAAATCAGAATTTAATATTTTCTTCTGGATGCTTGACCATTAGGTTTGTCAGACCAACCTAAACCGTACCTTTCCTTTCCCCAATATAACCCCCTTCCTTCTCTGAGTCATTCCGCCATCACAACTCAGATTTCTAAGCTTAATACACACACACCCAGGAGCCGAAATCATGACGCAGTGTGGGAAGAGGAGTTTCCTGCTGCAGCTCTCATCGGCAGCCATGATAGTGATGATGATGTTGATGAATATGGATGAATGCTCAGCGGTGCAGCATCTGGTTGGAGAAGACAAAGGATGGGTTCCCCATTCAAATTTCGATGGGTGGGCTTCTGGCAAAATCTTTCAAGTTGGAGATAATCTCTGTAAGTTATATTGAGTATATAGTATTGTTTTTTTCTCCTTTTCTTGGTGAATATTTTGGGTTATCTTTTTTTAATTCGATGAAAGAAAGAGAAATCCACTCACAATGGGATGTTTTAGTGGATGGAAGAACATGAGAGGTTTATCATTATAATTGTGTGAAGTTTGGTCGAACTTCGGAAGTTTTATTCTTTCAAAGTGGCTTCTATACTCAAACCCCAGGATTGCTTATCACCAGAATTGTGTGAGGTTCTTATCACTAGAATTGTGTGAGGTTTGATCGAATTTGAGAAGTTTAATTCTCTCAAAGTGATTTCCATCCTCAAACCTCTGGAATGCTTATCATTCAAATTGTGTGAGATTTAGTTAAACGTGAGAAGTTTAATTTGCTCAAAATAACTTTCATAAACAAGCCCCAGACTCAGAGGAACTTTGAAAATTTAATTACCTCAAAACCCCTGCCCATAAAATCCATAAAATCCTATAACCTGATAGAGACTAAACCCAAAGCAACTGACCTGAAAAAAACTAAATACCCTTTTCGTATTCATTTACTTTTCTCCAATGTTATTTTCATTTTCATTTTTCAAATGTTTATTAAACACATGGGAGATATTCCTGACCTGTGTGCCTCTTGAATTCAATATCTATAGGGTTCGCTTATGCTTCTGGTGAGCAGAACGTGCTAGAATTGAAGAGCCGAGAAGAGTGGGAGGCCTGTGATTTCAGCAATCCAATTAGACTGTACAAAGGAGGGGTTGATTCAGTCCCCCTTGTCGATGTGGGCAGCAGATTTTTCACCAGTGGAAGAGTGGAGGATTGCCGAAATGGCATGAAGCTCCACATTAATGTTGATGCAGCTGGGTCATCATCTGAAACTAAATCTAAATCTCAATCTTCTTCGCCATTACTGGGTCAATTTAAGAACGTTGCAGCTCAAGCACCAGCTTCTGGATCTCCAGCCAAGTCCCATTTTTCCCCTCTTCCCATATTTTCTTTTGTTCTGATGGTCTTGTTTGCCCTTTGGCTGCATTAATCCATGGGGTTATATGACTTAGCTCTCACTAAGCCTTTTCATTACTTCAGATTCAGAAACTTATAGGAAAGTTTGTTTGAGGTGTTCCCAGTAACACAGGTTGCAATGGCTGGGGTCTCTTCCTTGGCCATCACAAGCCTTTGTTAGAGTTTTCTGCAACATAGATAAGGCCTTTGATCTTCTGCTTTAGTGTGGTATTTACATGGCATGAAGTCTGTAAGTAAAATTTCAGTGTATATGTGCATGGCTTGGTGTTCTTATTTTATTTTTGTGAAAAGACATTGTGTTTGTTGAAGCAATGTATCGACAATGGCAAATTTGGGTTTTTAATTTTTTATAGGCAATGTCATTAAATTTTGTACTGGGATTTGTCCTGATGTTGGATTTGTATATTTTTAGTTTGTTTATTTCGTTTTTATGATAATGGTATACTTATAATTGTATTAAATAAAGAGAAATAGATCTACACCAGACAAATAAGCGTGTAGTGAATTCTATTCACAGTAACCGTTTAAAGACTTACAGTTTTCAAGGAAGTGTTAGAAGCTTCTTCTCCTTTTCTAATCATCTCTTTCACTAGACGCTTGAGTTAAAAGCATCCAAGTGTATGCGTTCACATTGAAAATTTGAGAGCATTGAAAATTTCATTGTCTCCCCCATTACCCTGGTGTTGAAAATATATTTTCACCCAAAGTTGTTAAAAAATTTATTATCTTCCTAAATACAGTAGCGTTAAAAACTTCAAGTGTTTTTTATTTTGCTGTTTTCAATAATAAAAAATATGGAAAAGGAAAGTAATCTCTCTTCAGGTCTTACCAAAGGTTAATGATAAAAGGAATATAAGTTGTCATTTAATATTGAACTTGTATGTTGTTTCAGGAGTAACTTAATGGGTGATTTCAGTAATGTGAAATTTTAAAAAAGTGAGAGATTCAAGTTCAAATCTCTAATGTGACCAGATTTATTGAGAGGAAAACAGGTTGTAGACCCCAAACAGATTCAGATCCCTACAAATATTAAGTTTATATTTTATGAATACGATTTACTTGAACTATGAAGAAAACCTAAGAGAATTTAGGTAATATGATGTATAAGCATGCAAGTAAGTTCTATCAATAATTAAGTAAGCTATTATGAAGAAATAAAAAGAATATTACAATAAACTTAAATAGAAAAATGATTTGTTGAAATTTTTAAGGATGAAAATTTATTTTGAAGTTTAGAAAATTTGAATAATATTACTAGTTTTTAATGTGCAAATTGTAATATATTTTGAAAATATTTTTGTAATGAAAATTTTGCTATTTGGGCTAATCATTTTTAGAGAAATGGAGATTGATTTTTTTTGGAAAAGTTATAGAAAATTATTCTACTTGCAAATATTAGCTCCTAAAATTTTCCCTACTTGTTGGATTTTTATTATAAAGATGAATTTGAATATAAGATGTGGTCCAACGATTAGGTGGGGAGCTTTGGTCCTCATAGGTCTTGCAGTCCAATCTCTAACCGAACTATATACACCTTTAGTTGATAAAAAGAAAAAGAAATTGAATATGTTTACTTTTTGCAAAAAGATTTATTTTATAACTATGTTAAGGTATAAGGGCCAATAAATATTATTCTAAATAAATTCACGGAAAATATTAAAGTACAAAATTTTGAATAAATGAACATATGTTTATATAATATTCTAAATGCATTCAAGGAAGAGAAAAAAGAATCTTATTAATTTGACAAAATATGCATGATAATGAATTGAAGAAATAAATATAACAAATATATAATTAAAAAAGTGTTGAGAAACCTAAAAATAGACACGATTGATTTTCAACATCATTACATTTCAAAGCTAAAATAAAAATGAAAAAAGCAAAAAAACCTACCCATTATTAAAGAATAATGCAACTTTCGTGGCTAAAATTAAAAAAAAAATAAAAAAAAGCAAAAAATCCTACCCATTATAAAAGAATAATGCAACTTTTGTGGAAAAATCATAAATTTCTTTAAAGCTATTGCTATTACACAAAGTCAAGTGACCAATTGTTTATAAGAATCATGGAACTCATAACCCAAAAAAATAAAAAACTCATCTCCAAACTAATTTTTTTAATTAATCAAAAATAATTTTGTTTTGATAACATATCATAGATAAGGCCTTTGGTATCCTACTTTAGTGTGTTTAGAGTTTTCTGCAACATAGATAGGGCTTTTGGTCTCCTGCTTTAGTGTGGTATTTAAATGGCATGATTTTTTTTTTAATTAATCAAAAATAATTTTGCTTTGATAACATATCATAGATAAGGCCTTTGGTATCCTACTTTAGTGTGTTTAGAGTTTTCTGCAACATAGATAAGGCTTTTGGTCTCCTGCTTTAGTGTGGTATTTACATAGCATGATTGATGAAGTTTGTAAGTAATATTTCCGTGTATATGTGTATGGCTGGGTGCTCTTATTTTTGTGAAAAAATATTTTGTTGAAACAATGTAACCACAATGGCAAATTTGGGTAATTTTTTTTCTCTTTTGGCTATTGATTAAATTTTATATTGAGGTTTACTTCGATGTTAGATTTGTATATTTATAATATTAGGATTTTCTTTGATGTTAGATTGGTATATTTTTAATTTGTTTATTAGTTTTGTTTTAATGATAATAGTATATTTATAATTGTATTAAATAAACAGACAAATAAACTTGTAGTGAATTCTATTCACAATCGTTTAAATATTTACCATTATAACTTCCTTTTCTAATAATCTCTTTGAGAGGCTTCAGTTAAAAGTGCCAGGTAAGTGCATATATCCACATTGAAATTTTTAGAGTATTGAAAGTTCAATGTCTTTCTCATTACTCTGTTTGAAAATATATATCCACGTTGAAAAGTTGAGAGCATTAAAAAATTCATTGTCTTTCTAAATACAATGGTGTTGAAAATTCCATTGTTTTCCCATTTTGTTGTCTTCAATGATGAAAAATATGGAAAATGAATTTTTTAATTGTCTTCCTAAATACAATGGTGTTGACAATTCTTGTTTTCTCATTTTGTTGTCTTCAATGATGAAAGGAAAAGCGATGTCTTGAAATGTCTTATCAAAGGTTAAGGATAGAAGGAATTGAATACGTCATTTAGCATTGAGGTCATATCTTTCGAACGTGATTTACTTGACTGATAAAGAAAAGCTAAAACTTTTAGATAAGATGATGTATAAGCAAGCAAGGAGCTTACATCAGTACCTATAGGGAGATGAAGCTATCACGAAGAAATAAAGGGAATATTATCAAACAATAAACTTAAAAGAATGATATAATGATATTATAACAAGAAAATGAATTGTTAGAAGATTAAACTTAAAAGAAGAGATATAATGATATTATAACAAGAAAATGAATTGTAGAAGATTATTTGAGTTGGGAATATTTAGACGATGAAAATTTATTTAAAAGTTTAGAAATTTCAATGAATTTGACTCGTTTTTAATATGAAAATTGTAATATGTTTTGAAAATATTCTGTAATAATTTTTTTGCGATTTTTAAGGTAAAGAATTATATATTATAAAATTTGGGTTAATTAATTTTTAGAGAAAATGAAAATTGAATAATTTTTCTTTTGGAAAAAGTATGGAAAATTATCCCACGATAGAATATTAGTCTCTAAAATTTTCCCTACTTATAAGATTTTGTATTATATTTTGTATAAGGGTTTGCAACATATCATGGAGAAGAGAAATTTGTTAAGAAGAATTTTTTATAACTATGTTTAGATATAAGAGATAATAAATATTATTCTAAATACATTCATGGAAGAGAGAAGAATCCTATGAATTTGACAAAACATGCATGGCAGTAAAACATAAAACATAATGGATTGAAGAAATAAACATAAGAAAAGTATAACTAAAATAATTGTTGGGAAATTTAAAACTAGACCTCCCACTGAGAATGATTATTGATTTTCAACATCATTACATTCAAAAGCAAGAATAGAAATGCAAGAATAGAAAAATAAAAAGAGCCTACCCATTGTAGGAAAACAATGCAACTTTTGTGGAGAAATCATAATTTTCCTTGGAACTAATTTCTTTTTGTGAATCAGAGCTTTCTATTAACTAAAAATATCGATATTTACATATATTTCATAGATATTTCTACTGGTCTCACCCTAATTGAGTTTGCTGACCTAATATAACATACCAAGACATACTTTCCACAAAAAATCCAAGCTAACTAATCATAGCCTCAAAGGCCAGGGATGCTAAAAAAGCATAAAAACCAACAAAATAGTAAAGGACATGATCAATCATCAGAGGTGATGGAAGCAGGGTTGTCTGGCCCAATCCCTTGTAGGGGGGAAAGATGAATGAGCAACCAATATGTTGTTCCAGGTGGACCAGCCAAGCTTCCAACTGTTCTAGTTTTTCTGTGATGCGAGTATGCCCATGCCATAACACCAAAACACGTTCCCGCAAATGTCACTAAAAGCACTGGATTTGCGTTAGAACCACCATCAAGACCTCATGTTCCTCACAATGATTCTTCTCGAAGGTATTTAGTTGAGCTTTGATGGATTGTCATGAATCGGTTGGAGTAGCACAAGGGGTATTGTCACCCCTTCTCTACGGATACTAACAACCTCTACGAGTGCCTAGAGCATGCATAATCCTAGTCCTCATTAAGCCTGCAAATTGAGGTGTCTTTCCCCGACGATTCCCACTTGGGGCCACCTCAAGGGCCTTGATTTTGTCATCAAGGGTTAAACGAGAGCTCTGTCTAGTTGCTGTGAAGAAGAGAGTCTGGGAGTAACCACTAGAGGTCACAAAACACTCAGGAACCTGTTGGACCACACAATTTTAATAAATGGTGTCGTTTCCCACTGAAGCGGGCCACCTCCCTATCAGCACCACACTAACGATGAGGGAAAAAAATCTATGTACCTCCTCACCCCAACTTGATATGTCATGTACATCCACAGGGTTCTCACCCCACTAAAAAGGGCCCAGACGAAGGGAAGAAAATTGAAGATCATTGTTATAGATCTCCACCCACCAGCAATAAACCACTACAATTATAATCGACACACTTGAATTCCCTAAACAAAAATTAAACCACCCTAATAGGAATCCTTGAAACCTACCACACAAAATCACCCATGCATTGTCGAAAATCACAATAATAAAGTAGCGGAGCAGAAACAAGAATGAGGGGGAGGGGCCAAGCTCACAGCCAGGGCGTTGCCTTCTACTCTAACACGACTAGCATGTTGGTTCTCTACGCCTTCTACCACCACCAATTAAAACACCAGAGGGGAAAAATGATCATACATGCAAAAACGAAAATAAACTTCCAGACCACACCCAACACCATAAGTTTAATGGTTTACCTTGAGACTTTGGCGGACACCAGAGAGATTTCCGAGGGATACGGGTGGATAAAGTCTCTAGTTAGATTTTTCAGGCATCCTCTACAATTGCTAGCAGGGTCGCACCAGGCCTCCTAATTCAACTGTCCATGACTTACAAAGGGAGGGGATTTGGGAACACTGAATTGCTCGGCTTCTCCACATCCAAGACAAAACATCTTCATAAGGAAACCCATGTTGCAACATATGTAATGCTTGAACCATCTACATCGGATTGAATTCCTTTCTCCGCTGGTGCTTTTTCTCGCAGGAACAAATTGGCGAGGGTACTGCCATACTCACAGTTGTCCTCCCACTTGCATGATTATCCTTGAACAGAGCATGGAACAACTCTCGACCCTCTCGAAATTCACATCCCCATCAAGGATTTTGAGTCATTGATAAGTAATAAGTATAATGCTTCCATCTGGTGGTTGGGACGCTCCGGTGTCCAATCTAGATGGAAGGTCTAGTGTGGTAGATTGCATCCCCAGTTGACCAGCATATATGCATCTTGATTTCCCTCGCACCATGTATGTTCAGTAATGACATTTGCAAATTATTGGATATGAGATTAAATTCAAACAATAAGGAGATCCATATGTCAGTTGTTGGAGACTTTAAGCATTGGAGATCCGTTGATCAGTTTCTGAACTAGTGTCACCACAAATTGGGAGTCGCTTGTGATTTGGAGGATGGTGTACCCATCTTCGTCGACAATGCTCAGGCCCCGCTCTAGATCCAAAAAAAATTCTACATTGTTGGTATTAAATCCACAAGATGTTGCATACACCTTCAAAGTAACTCCCTAATCAAAACAAAACAAACCTCCATATCTTGTTTGACCTGGGTTCCCTTTGGATGCCCCATCAAAGTTGAGTTTGATGAAACTATCCAGGGGAGAAGAATCTATCGATTGATCGACCAATAGGAGGGGAAGAATGAGTCCTATATTCAATAATCATTTTTTCCTTAAGATCCAACTTAGCTAGGATTCTCGCCTCCCTATTGTCTTCCTTCCAGTCATTTAGGGATCGATCTTCTGATATAATGGTCTACTTGAGGTTGGTCCTCACTATCTCCCATATTTGGCTTTTGGAAGGTTGTTTACCTCGGAAGATTGATCTATTTCGCTCCTTCCAAATTTTCCATAGAGTGAAGCCCTAGGTGAGGACCAAGGCCCTGTTAGCTATCGGGTTGTTAAAAAGCTTTAATCCCAATGTCTCTAAATATTCTTTTACAATGTTCAAGGATCTGTCTAGAAGACCAAATAGTGCTAGTACCACATTCCCGAATTCCCCAACAAAATCATGTTGGTTGAAGAGATGTTATATTGTTTCCTCATTTATTTGGCATACAGGGCATTGCGAGGGGCCTTAGAATAATTTTTTCATGATTTTTTCCCATGTCAGTTATCTCCCATGCCCTATTAGCTAGAGGAAGAAGGAAACTTTTTTCCATAACCTATTTTTCCATGTGTTTCCATAGTGGATCCAGTTTATCTTCCTGACCACCTGAGATGAGGGTGTAACCTTCATTGCTAGTGAATGATCTGCTGGGGAGATATCCACAAAAAAATTCATTCGAGTCATGGCCCGTGATGATGCTTCGATATTTGAGTAGAGAGGCCAATGAGTTCCACATAAGATGTTGTTGATGATCCAACTAGTGATATGGGTGTTTCCATTCTTGCCAAATTGAATTGGGGTTAGGCTCAATCCAGAAGTCAACCACTTTCTATGCATCGATTTGTCTCGTGAAGGCATGAATATCTATGAGATTTTTTCTCCCATTCAAACAAGGAAGTTGCATCCAGGAGTCTTCCCAGAAAATGGCGGCTTTTCCATCCCTAACCTTCTAGAAATATTGATCCTAGATAACATGTTGATTACTGTGCGTTAAGTTCCATATGAAGGATCCTGCTAGAAAATTATGGTGCCTATACAAGTACGCTAGACATGAGTTTTGACTGTATTTATGTGTCCAGATCTACTTCCATAATTTCGGGCCTCCTTACAACCATCTCCACCATATCTTGCCCCCCATAACCTGATTCAAAATTGTGGGATCTCATAGTCCGAATCCTCCCTTTAGTTTGGGCATTCACACTTTTCCCTAGGCCACAAGAGACAATTCTTGCTTACTTGCACACCCTTCCATAAGTTATCTCTAAATTTGGTGGCCAGATATTTAAATATGCATTGTGGGGTTACGAGAGATAAAAGTTGATAAAATAGAAAGGCCTAAAGAATGGAATTTAAAAGAATAACCCTACCTACCAGGTTCAATACCCTGAATGTCCATCTTGTCAATTTTTTATCTATGCAGTCCATGAGCTCTCTCTGGAACCTACTTAGAGAGAATTGGTAACCAATGGGACTCTGTGGTATTTTCTTATTAGGGATCAAATACTAAAGCCTAAAATATGAGCCAAATATGTCTAAACATGTCGATTGGTGTTGAAGAAGTATATATCTTATTTGTCTCCATTGATCATTGTTCTAGAGGCTTCTTGGAAATCTTCCAGAATGTGTCCAAATCAGCTTGCATATTGGTGGGGCTAGAGAACCCATCCGTAGACCCCTGATCTCCCTTATTTAGCTAGAACTTTTTTATACTGACTAAGCCCCTCTACATCTATGATGAAGAGGAAGGGAGAGATTGGATCACCTTGACGAAGGCCCCTAGAATCTCAAAAAGTGGGGGTGGGAGAGCCATTAAAGAGAATGGATAGAACTAGGTCTCAATGAGGGAGTGAACCCATTTGATCCATCTGGGGGTAAACCCAAAAACATCTAATATATTTATCAAATAATTCCAATTGAGGCGATCATAATATTTATATAGATCCAGTTTTATTAGCAGAATTAGTTGGATCGATCTTTGAAATGAATGAACTACTTCATGAGCTATGATGATGCCATCCATGATCTGTTGACCTTCAACAAAACTCATTTTTCTATGGTTTGATTATTCATGTTAGCATTAGTTTCAACCGACACACCATTAATCCCGAGATAATTTTGTAGATCACATTGCAGAGAATTATAGGTTTGAAACCACTAGGGTTAGTCACCATTCCCTTTTTTCAGGATTAGAGCAACGAAGGTGGAATTGAACCCTAACCAGACTGCCTGACGCTATCTTTAATCCTCCACCAGTGCATCAATTTCATTACTAAGGAAGTTCCATCCCGCTTTGAAATATTAAGAGATGACGCCATCGGGGCTCGAAGCTTTTGTTGAGCCCCAAGATTGTTCTTTCTTTCATCATACTTCACTCCATTTTCTTTTGTCCATTTTTATCCCAGGCTCAAATGATCAATGAAATTAGTTAAAATTACTTTAGTTATGAATATCATGGCTAACTTGCTAAGTTTTGTGATTTTGTCATTGTAATGCATTTTGAACTGAAACTAGCGACAGAATGCAGACATTCCGTAGCTAGTTGCCAATTCTGCAGTTGTCTTCACGTTCAAGCATGTTCCAGGTGTTCTCTCGGGAAAAGCCACACATGGGTATATTCCACATCATGTCCTCAACGTTTGTTTCTCACCATGAAGAATGAACGGAATTCTGGACGTGGTTTTGTACGTGGGAACTCATACAAGGAGGCAGACTCCTAATAGGACAAGGACAGTCCATATGTCCTTTGTCACTTTACGCTGCCATCTTTAGAGTTCTAGTACGATTTTGATATGAAAAGACAATGATCCCCATATTGTTGCAAGTTCTGTTATGAAGATTTGTTATAAATGTACTCGGGAAACCAAGAGACAAGCTCTAGATTTTGATTAGATTTCATGGATTGATTGCTATATTTCTGAAGACCGAGAATACTCTGTTTTAAGTTATTTTCCTTTAATGAAGAAGACAACATTTCTTTGAACGTGTTGAGTTGATCTTGAGTTAGATTTTGTGCTACTCTGGTGGTAGAGGGCCCCTGCCTCTTGAGCGGCTTTACTTTCACAATTTAGATAAGTATCTTAGTTCGTTTTCATGTTTTTGAAGTTTGCGTTCATAGTTAATTTCATTAGTCATTATAGCTATACTTGTTCTAAGAAACTCTTCCAAAAGATCATTATAATGAATGAGAAATGGCTGTAGTGTTATAGATTTTATTTGCAATTCCTTTTGTTCATTATCACAGTTAAACTTACTCTAGTAAACTCTTCCAAGATATCATTATGATGACTAAGGTATAACTGTGATACTGTAGGATTCAGTTGCTTGTTTACACTAAGTAGCATAGCTAATCTTACTCTTAAAAAGCTCTTCCAAAACATCATAACAATGAGTAGGAAATAGCTGTGATGTCTTAGTTTTTAATTGTATTTGCTTTCAGTTTTCATGTTTGTATTCAATTGCATCGAATTGTATAGCCAGGATTGTTCTAACAAGATCTTCCAAAATACCATTCATGATGAACGAAACAGGCCGTAGAATTCCATAGATTAATTGCATGATAACTTAGTTAGAGTACTCTGGAGGAAAATTGCATTTCATTCATGCTCTGTTATTTCGTTTCAAGTTTGATAATGGAATTTTAGTCTAGCACTGTTCACTGTAGATTAGAAGCACCTTAGTTCAGTTCCAGCTTAGCTCATTGTATTTACATTCCAAGATTAGTTGCCATCCATTTCATTTTAATTTTCATTAGTTGTTAAACATAAATACCACGGTCTTCATTATTTACAAAACTTCTTTTGTTCCAAACCTATATTAACTCATAATCATCTGGACAGAAGATAGTATCAATCTAAGGCCTGGAGTACTTTTGCAACCTTTTTACCATTTCACAAACAAGCCTTTCCTCAAAGACTATTCTAAAAGGAAACCTATAACTTTTGAGTGAGGTTTAGTGATGTTAAACTAAGTTGCAGAATAGAATTAGGAGCTAGTTTTAGAGTAGAGATCTTATGATGTTACAAATGTTCTTTTCCAAATATGTTTTAATAAACCTTTAATCATGGATGATATGTTGTATCATTATAAGTTGATTGTTTAATTGTTTAGTTAGGAGAATTTTATTTACACTTAGCTGCCCATTTCTCAAGCTCTTCCAAAACATCTTTAATGAATGAATTGGACAAGTTAAGTTCATGTTGTGATTTATTTTCTTGAAGTCATTATCAAGCTTTGTATTTTGTTAATTCATAGTTTAGGTTTGGTTCTGTTTCAGTATTTTCATTTGTCATTTGTCATCAATAATTTAGGCTTCACTCTGTTTTTAACCAGTAGCTTCTTTCCACTAGCATTTAGTTCTTTCCCTTGTGAACATAAAACCATAAAAAAACCAAAAACATCATAAAACACTAGACACAACGCAGTAAGAAACAAACACCTAGGCACATACAGTGCACCACACTTCAGCAGTTTACCAACCCTGGTTGACAATTAAATGAACTCAATTTAGGAGACTAGGTTGAGCACAAACATTTTGGCGCCCTTGCCGGGGAAGTGAAAACTAGGTAACCTTTGTTTCTTAACTCCCAAAAACAATGATATGCGTAGAGAGAGAGACTCAATGGGTAGATTTATAAGAAGCAGAAACAGAAGTTTGATTCCTAGAACACCACTTGTTTCACCTAGACCAAGAGCTAGTACACCTTCAACTCAGACCCACATTCCATCCTTTACTGATCCTAAACTTCTAGAAGACCTAAGATCAGATATTCCATTAGAGAGACCTTCCACTTCATCCACTGAATCTGTCTTAGAAGAAGATCCAAAGACTCCTGTTAGGGACACAAACTTTTCCACTTTTACAGAAGAATCAACCATGGCAGAAGAAGGGGGAGGAGGAGTCTTTAATGGAGAACACACATTATTTGGAGGGGGTAGAGGTAGAGGTAGAGGAGAAGGAGGTAGAGGTGCAGAAGGAGGAAGAGGTAGAAGAGAAACGGGAAGCTCTTTTTGGTTTCCTATAATAGATGAAGAAACCAATACAACCATGAAAAAAATTTCACCCTCTGTCCTTTCAAACTTCTATGGACTTAAAACTGAAGATCCTGAAACCTTCCTATTTGAATTTGAAATCCTGTGTAGAACTTATGACTACTTACAAGATGCTCAAAAACTTAAACTATTTCCTTCAACATTGAAAGGAGCAGCATTGAAGTGGTTTATGAGTTTGATCAACAGTTTTATTAGGACATGGGAAGACATGAAACAAGCATTTCTAGAGAGGTATTTGGATTATTGTATGCCGGTCAATCATAAGGAAGAAGTGTTTAAGATGTTACAAAAAGAAGATGAAAACTTGGAAGATTTGTTGGAGATATTTCATTACAACATCAAAAGAGCAAAAATGGAGAACTTAGATCAAGACACCTTAAAAGCTCTTTTGTTGAAAACAATTAGGGATGAATGGTTGGATATCCTTAACATGATGGGAAAAGGGGATATATCACAGCTCACATTACATGAAATATCTGAGTTATGTATCAACCTTTCAAGAGGGAAATCTAAAACCGTAAAAGGTCCAAGAGATCCTGCTCTTGCAAGGGCAAGTAAGTCTGCTTCTAGGACAGTAAGTAGATCAGAAATAGGACATATGCTTGATGATTTTAAATTTGACATCTTAGGGAGTCTTAGTGAACAAATAGACACCCTTAAGATACAAAACAAGCAAAAAGCTGAATCTGATGCCTTGGCAATCTTTTGTCCCAAATGTAGAAAGAAACATGCCTTGAGAGAGTGTCCTTTGGATGTAAAAGTTGTAGAGACCTGTGTCATTTGTTCTGAAAAACATGAGACCAAGAATTTTCCTTCCCTTCCTGGTCTCAAAGCTGTCTTTCAAGAGGAAACTCCTACAAATTCCATAGAATCTCTCAATTTTGTCTCTAGAAGGCCTTAGCAAGGACCTCAAACACAAGGATTCCATGATCAAATGTATAACCAACCTCCACCTTGGAATTCTTGGCAGCAACCTTGGCCTCAATTTCAAAATAAAACTCAAGCTTGGGCACAAGGAGCACAAAATCCCTATGGAAGATACTCTCAGTATTATCAGTATCCACCATCCTATCCACCATATTCACATTTTTATCCTCAAAATCCTCAACAAAATTTTCCTCAAAATCCTCAACAACATCATCAAAACCTACCACATCAAAATCAACCACTTCCATTACCATTTCCTCAAAAATCAAATCAGTTGCCTACTCAACCCATACCAAACCCCAATAATAAAAATCCTCATAACACATACATGATAGAAGGCCAACAGTTTCCAACTTATTTAATTACTCCTTTAGACCTTAGTGATGTTCAACTTAGGTCTGGAAGAATACTTGAAAAGAGGAAACCTTCTGTGATCATACAAGAACAAGATAACTCTGAGGAAGACTCTCTATGGGTGAATAAAAGTCTTGAAGAAGATACATCTTTTCAAGACCCAAACACTGAAAAATTAAAGCAAAAAGATCCAATAATTTCAACTCCTGTATTAGAGCAACCATCCACATCTACTTCTATACCTCCCTTTCCAGAAATATTACAAATTGATAGAGGTGTAGAAAAACAAATTATGGTGCCTAATTATGATTTCCTAGATGAGCCGAGAAATGTTTGCATTAAAATTCCATTATTAAAATCCATCAAGGAAATTCCAATTTTAGCCAAAACAATAAAGGAGTTGAGCATGAAGAAAACAAGAAAAAGAATAAGAGAAACAAAGAAAATTCAACTGGCAGGAAAAATAGCAGACATTATGATGGGTAATATTGCTATTCCAAAGTATCTTGACCCAGGAAATCCAGTTGTTAAAATTCACATCAATGGAATTGAAATCCAAAACACACTCATTGATTTAGGAGAAGCAATCAATATCATGAGTAGACAAATCATGGATAAACTGAAACTTCCTAATCTTCTCTTTACACCCACATTATTACAATTAGCAGACAGATCTGTGATCAAACCTGATGGGGTAATAGAAGACATTCCAGTGTCCCTAGATTCTTGGGAGTACCCTGTGGATTTCATGATCCTAACTCCTAAGAATAATCTAGGAGGGCATCCTGTTATATTAGGAAGACCTTGGTTTGCTACAGCTGATGCTTTCATTAGTTGTAGATCCGGTGATATGTACATATTTGATGGTAGTTCAACTAAGAAATTCACTTTGTATCCTCCAGCTAGGACAATTACAGATTTAGATGATACTCAATGGATAGAGGATGAAGAAGATTTACAACCTCTCTTCACAATTTCAGAAATTAGTGAAGATAATCAAATTTTGAATACTCTAGAAAACTTTGAATCCTCTTCAGAATACAAACATGAACCATTTCAAGAGGGATCCAACATTGAGTTTTTTTCATCAAGACAGATGTCTCTTCATTCTATGGATAAATTTGGCAGCTCTACAAGTGATATATTTCCAGGCAAAACTTTGAACATAAACAAGAACCTAGAAAAATCTCAACAAGAAGAGTTAGTCAAGATATTACAGAGACATTCTTCTGCATATGCATGGGAGTACACCGACATGAAAGGGATAAGCCCCAAGACTTGCACTCATCACATCTATATAGAGGAAAATTGTAAACCAATCAGACAACCTCAAAGACGGATGAATCCAAATCTTAGAGAGATTGTTAAAGAAGAATTGCAAAAATTGTTAAATGTCAACTTCATCTATCCTATTTCAGATAGTCAGTGGGTTTCTCCTTTGGTAATTGTGCCAAAGAAAAATGGTAAATGGAGGGTATGTGTTGACTACCGGGAACTAAACAAAGCTACTCTTAAAGACCATTTTCTCTTACCTTTCATAGATCAAATGTTAGATACATTAGCTGGAAAAAGTACTTCTCATTCCTAGATGGGTTTAGTGGTTACAATCAAATCCAAGTAGCACTTGAAGATCAAGAAAAAACCACATTTACCTGTCCTTGGGGTACCTATGCTTACCGAGTATTTCCATTTGGATTATGCAATGCACCTGCAACATTTCAAAGGGTAGTATTAGGAATTTTTTCAGATCTAATACATGATTGTGTAGAGGTATATATGGATGATTTCATAGTTTATGGAAACACATTTGAAGAAGCCTTAGCAAACTTGGAAAAAGTTTTAAAGAGATGTCAAGAAGCAAATCTTTCACTTAGTCATGAGAAATGTTTCATGATGTTTACTGAAGGTATTGTTTTGGGGCATCACATTTCAGGGGATGGCATTAGAGTTGATGAGTCAAAAGTTGAAGTCATCTCTAACGTATCTATTCCAAGTTGTCAAAAAGATGTTAGGAGTTTTCTAGGTTTTACAGGATATTATCGGAGGTTTATAGAAAACTTCACCAAGATAGCATCTCCACTCTTCAAATTACTTAAAAAAGATTGTGAATTCGAATGGAATTCTGATTGCCAGTTAGCCTTTGAAACCCTGAAAACAAAAATTTCTGAAGCACCTATTTTAAGGGGACCTAACTGGAAGTTACCTTTTCATATCTCAACAGATGCCTCTGATACAACTCTAGGAGCAGTATTGGGACAAAAAGACCTGATTCCTTATGCCATCTATTATACCAGTAAAAATTTGACTCCTACAGAGTTAAACTATACTGTAACTGAAAAAGAGTTTTTAGCTGTTGTTCATGCCATAAACAAATTCAGACACTATATAACAGGCTATGAAACTTTTGTTCACACTGATCATTTTGCAATTAGATACTTAATGAACAAATCAATTACTAATGGCAGAATCATACGATGGTTATTGCTTTTACAAGAATTCAACATTACCATTCTAGATAGGCATGGAAAACAAAACATAGTAGCTGATTTCCTATCTAGACTCCAAAACATCAAAGATGACACTCTAGTTGAAGATCAATTTCCTGATGAATATATTTTTGCAATTTCTACTCAAACTCCTTGGTTTGCTGACATTGCTAATTATTTAGTTTCAGGAAAATTTCCTTCAATAATGAATGCAAGAGATAAAAGAAAAATCATTTATGATAGTGCAAAATATTCATAGGTTGCTAATGAGTTGTACAAGACAGGTCCAGATTTGATCATTAGGAGATGTGTTCGGGAAGATGAGATGCCTGAGATTCTCAAAGCATGTCATGATGAACTTTGTGGCGGACACTTTGCTGATAAGAGGACATCCTATAAGATCCTTCATTTAGGATATTATTGGCCATCCCTGTTTAAAGATGCTAAAGAGTATGTCAAAAGGTGTGACAGTTGCCAAAGGGTAGGGAAACCTTCTCCTTCAGGTGAGATGCCATTACAACCTCAGGTACATATTGAACCTTTGAAAAATGGGCTTTGGATTTTGTAGGACCTATTAGTCCTCCATCAAGACAAAAGAAATATATATTAGTTTGCACTGATTATGTTACTAAATGGGTAGAAGCTAAACCATTACTTGTTGCTAATGAATCATCTGTAGTTAATTTTCTTTTTGAGAATATTTTTACTCGTTTTGGTGTCCCAAGGGAAATTGTTACAGATCAAGGAGCTCAATTTACATCAAGGCTAGTGGAGAAAATGATGGAGAAGTACAAAATCAGGCATAGAAAAACTACTCCTTATCATCCACAAGCAAATGGTCAAGTGGAATCTACCAATAAAGTCAATGAAGGAATCCTAACAAAGACTGTTCATTTACATAGAAGAGATTGGGTAGATAGGCTTCCTGAAGCCTTGTGGGCCTATAGAACTACATGGAGAAACACAACAGGCCATACTCCTTATGAGCTTGTTTATGGAAAGCAAGTTTTGTTCCCCATAGAGTTCCAGATTCAGACTTTCAAAATGGCAGTTCAGCTAGGACTTGATTTAACTGAGGCACAAAAGCATAGACTGGAGCAGATTAATGAATTGGATGAGATCAGACAAGATGCAGTTCAGAAAACAAGTCTAGTCCAACATCAAAGGGCTAGATGGCATGACAAGTACATCAAAGAGAAGAAATTCAAAGAAGGTGACTGGGCTCTCTTGTTTGATTCAAAATTCAAGGATTTTCAAGGTAAATTTCAAACACATTGGCTTGGGCCATATGAAATTGTTAAAATTTTTGATAATGGAGCAATAAAAATCAGGACAATAGATGAAGAAGAGGTCACTTTTCTTGTGAATGGTCATAGATTGAAGCTGTATCACAAACCACTCTCAAGAGAAGAATTTGTCAAGAAGTTCCAGGAAAATAGTGATGTGAAGTTAATGAAGAAGAATCTTTCTTCTTCATCAACTTGATTGAATTTTCTGAAGTCATTTCTTTAAAAAAAATAAATTAAATAAATAAATAAATAAATAAATAAAGTATAAACATGAAAACCAATCACTGATTGGCATGCTTATACATAAAAGATAGGGTGAAAATCAGAGTCTTTCTGACACTCTAACTTTTCCATTTTGTTTTTGCAAGCAGCTGTTACAAAATCATAAGTTCAGATTCATTTTACTTATGATCCATCTCATTTCATTTCATTCCATCCATACTCCATTTCAGTCATTCATTCATACTTCACTTCATTCCATGTTTCATTCATCTCATTCCATACTTAATCCACCTCATTTCCATATCAAAATTTAAAGTTTGATGTCTTTCTGCAATTGAATAACGCATGTCATGAATTGCAGGCCATTTCTTATACTTTTCCACTCCATTTCATAAATTGTAATCCATCTCACTCCATCATTCACTCCATACATATCCCATTATACCATATTTCATCATCTATCTTCACTCATTCCATATAATATTCCACTTATATTCCAAACCACTCTATTCCATGATTAAAGTTTTCTACAGGTACATTCTGCAGCTAAACAGATATTCTGCAGCTAATCAGACTTTTCGCAGCCAGACAGTCATTCCGCAGCTACAGATCCTGAAGGCACTGATCAACATACATTTGAAAAGCAAAGGTAAAAAGTTCTGATTATAATGGCATTTCATGAAAAACTTTATTATAGTCTAGTTATGAATCATTCGAAAAGTTGTTTTGATTAGTTTTATTGATCATGCCAAATATACCCTCCGCAAAAATTTGGATAAAAATCCTTCATTTCAAATCCTATACCCGATCATCATCTAAGCAATTAAATGCTGAAGTGATTGACTTTCTCACGTCACCCAGCCAAATCATTTAATGATGATTTTTGAATCCGTTGTAAAATATCTCCGCAGTCTCTTCACTCATTGATTTGTTTTCTTCACCTCACTTCATTAACTCGTTCTGTAACCATTTCCTATTACTCCATCCCGTAGCCAACTCTTCATCATTTCATTATGTAAAACAGAGATATCTCTATCACCATGAGCGGAGGTATATCAGTTGAAATTTGAAGCCCTTGTCACAGTGAAGCAGAGGTATATCAATTGAAATTTGAAGCCCTTGTCACCAAGAAGCAAAGGTATATCAGCTTGAAATTTGAAGCCCTTGTCACCATAAAGCAGAGGTATATTAATTTGAAGGTTGAAGTCATTGTCTCCGTGAGTAGAAAGAGTATTAATCTGAAGATTGAAGAAGAAATTATGGGCCTCATTGTAAGAACTGAACCAGTAGGCACAAAATACCTGGAAGGATACCCTCAAAGCAGAGAAATGTTGCAACAAGAAGGATGGCTGTAATTCCTTGAAAAATTTAATGGCTTCCACAAAGAAGTTACTAAAACGTTTGCAAGGTCATTCAAAGGAGCCGAGGTTGAAGTTGGAGATATTAAATTCACTGTCACATAGGTTTTTATTGCAGAAGCAACAGGATTGCTTAGACATGGAGAAAGATGGTTTAAAAATAGAGAATTTCATAATGAATCATGGAAGCAAATCCTTAAATCACCAGGTATGGATGTCACTGTGTTTAAAAAGGGAATTCCAAGCTCTGCATTAAAGAATAAATGGAGAAACATATTGCTTATTCTAAAAAAATTTATCACTTGTGAAGGTAGATATGGTACTTTCTATGTTTACCATATTAGGTTGATAATGCATTTCCTAGAAGAAGAGCTTAATTTTCCCTATTTCTTGCTTCAAAGTTTAAAAAATATGGCTTCAAGTGTTCAAAGGAGAGTCCAATTCCTAGAAACAACTCTATACCATCATGGCTTGGTTAAGATTCTAATTGAACACCATTTAGCCAAAACAAAAGATACTTGGGATAATTTCTTGGTGAGAAATCACTTTGAGGAACCAAAAGAGCCTTCACCTGAACATCAGCCTACAAAGAGAAGCAGAAAATGGAGAGCCTCTAAAATTGAAACTGATAAAGCAATTCAAGATAGAAGTGAAGAAATAATCTCTGAAAAGTTGACTTAGATTAAGAGACAGCTTAAGGAAGAAAGGGTAATCAGAAATTTTGCCACAGAAAAAGGAGAGGGACCATCCCAGCCGAGAAGGAGCCATAGACTCAGGGGGAAACTAAGGAAAACACAGATCAAACAAACTGGGGTAATAAACATAGAAGATGAGGAAACATCTATTGAAGAAATTATTGAAGAAGATTTTGATGAAGAAGCCCCTGAAATTGACCCTGCACAGCAAGAAATTTATAACTATGTTGAAACATTGGAAAGGAAAGCTTCAGAGAGTAGAGATAGAACTCCTAGTTCTCCACTTTCCGAAATAGATGTGTTAAGAAGAGATAGGTACGAGCTGGAAGTACTTAATAGACATATCAGAACTGAGAATGATATTCTGAAGGAACAAGTCAAACAAAAAACTAGTATGAACTCAACCCTGTCTCTACAAATGGACAAAGTGGAAAAGGCTAATGAAAAGTTGAAAAAGAGAAACAAGAAGTTAATCAGGGCACTTACAAATTTAAGGTTCAAGTTAGTCACCAGGAAGCCCAGAAGACCTTTAACTTCCAGGAAAAGAAGAAGAAGAGGGTTGGATGTTCTTGCAGAAGTCTCTGAGTTTATGGAATAAGTTGCATGAGGACATGCAAGAAGTCAGCAGTGGGGGTATGTTGAGCCCCAAGACTGTTCTTTCTTTCATCATACTTCACTCCATTTTATTTTTTCCATTGTTATCCCAGGCTCAAATGATCAATGAAATTAGTTAAAATTACTTTAGTTATGAATATCATAGCTAACTTGCTAAGTTTTGTGATTTTGTCATTATAATGCTTTTTGAACTGAAACTAGCTACATAATGCATACATTCCATAGCTATTTTCCAATTCTGCAGCTGTCTTCACGTTCAAGCATGTTCCAGGTGTTCTCTCAAGAAAAGCCACACATGGGTATATTCCACATCATGTCCTAAACGTTTGTTGCTCACCATGAAGAATGAACGGAATTCTGGATGTGGTTTTGTACGTGGGAAATCATACAAGGAGGCAGACTCATAATAGGACAAGGACAGTCCAGATGTCCTTTGTCACTTTACGCTGCCATCTTTAGAGTTCTAGTACGATTTTGATATGAAAAGACAATGATCCCCGAATTGTTGCAAGTTCTGTTATGAAGATTTGTTATAAATGTACTCGGGAAACCGAGAGACAAGCTCTAGATTTTGATTAGATTTCATGGATTGACTGCTATATTTCTGAAGACTGAGAATACTCTGTTTTAAGTTATTTTCCTTTAATGAAGAAGAAAACATTTCTTTGAACGTGTTGAGTTGATCTTGAGTTAGATTTTGTGCTACTCTGGTGGTAGAGGGCCCCTGCCTCCTGAGCGGCTTTACTTTCGCAATTTAGATAAGTATCTTAGTTCGTTTTCAAGTTTTTGAAGTTTGCATTCATAGTTAATTTCATTAGTCATTATAGCTATACTTTTTCTAAGAAACTCTTCCAAAAGATCATTATAATGAATGGGAAATCCTTATAGATTTTATTTGCAATTCCTTTTTTTCATTATCACAGTTGAACTTACTCTAGTAAACTCTTCCAAGAAATCATTATGATGACTAAGGCATGACTGTGATACTGTAGGTTTCAGTTGCTTGTTTACACTAAGTAGCATAGCTAATCTTACTCTTAAAAAGCTCTTCCAAAATATCATAACAGTGAGTAGGAAATAGCTGTGATGTCTTAGTTTTTTATTGTATTTGCTTTCAGTTTTCATGTTTGCATTCAAATGCATTGAATTGTACAACCAGGATTGTTCTAACAAGCTCTTCCAAAATACCATTCATGATGAACGAAACAGGTTGTAGAATTCCATAGATTAATTGCATGATAACTTAGTTAGAGTACTCCGGAGGCAAATTGCATTTAATTCATGCTCTGTTATTTCGTTTCAAGTTTGATAATGGCCTTTTAGTCTAGCACTGTTCACTGTAGACTAGTAGCACCCTAGTTTAGTTCTATCTTAGCTCACTGTGTTTACATTCCACGTTTAGTTGCCATCCATTACATATTAAATTGCATTAGTTGTTAAACTTAAATACCACGGTCTTCATTATTTACAAAACTTCTTTTGTTCTAAACCTATATTGACTCATAATCATCTGGACAGAAGATAGTGTCAGTATAAGGCCTTGAGTAATTTTGCAACCTTTTTACCATTTCACAAACAAGCCTTTCCTCAAAGACTATTCTAAAAAGGAAATCTATAACTTTTGAGTGAGGTTTAGTGGTGTTAAACTAAGTTGTAGAATATAATTAGGAGCTAGTTTTAGAGTAGAGATCTTATGATGTTACAAATGTTCTTTTCCAAATATGTTTCACAAACCTTTAATCATGGATGAGATGTTGTATCATTATAAAGTTGATTGTTTAATTGTTTAGTTAGGAGAATTTTTACACTTAGATGCCCATTTCCTCAAGCTCTTCCAAAATATCTTTAATGAAAGAATTGAACAAGTTAAGTTCATGTTGTGATTTATTTTCTTTGAAGTCATTATCAAGCTTTGTATTTTGCTAAGTCATAGTTTAGGTTTGGTTCTGTCTCAGTAATTGCATTTGTCATTTGTCATCAACAAATTAGGCTTCACTCTGTTTTAACCAGTAGCTTCTTTCCACCAGCATTTAGTTCTTTTCCTTGTGAACATAAAACCATAAAAAAAAACCAAAAACATCCTAAAACACTAGACACAACGCAGTAAGAAACAAACACCTAGGCACATATAGTGCACCACACTTCAGCAGTTTACCAACCCTGGTTGACAATTAAATGAACTCAATTTAGGAGACTAGGTTGAGCACAAACAGCTTTGTTGGGAGGAAATGATTTAACCACTTCCTCCCCCTCTGAATTGGAGAGTGCCCTCATGATGCAGGAAAACATTGCAAACCCAACATTTCTCCAATAATATGCATATATAAAAATGCATCTCAATAAATCCCCAAATAAAACTCCAAATTAGGGCAATTTCACACACTATCATTTGCGGAAGCTTGTAACATATGTTCACAACCTTTTTATGGTTTATGAAAACCATACTTCAACCCCACCCTAAACTCAATTCCTTCATGCGGAAGCTTTATAACTGAACTTCAATCAATGATATGAAACCATCAACAATCAATTTTTCATGTGATTAAACCCAAAACTTCAAATCACATTAGGAATCCAATTCAAAAGTTTTATACTCAAATGTCAATATTGAATGATTGACATTAAAAACACATCGCCCTTGACTTCTCTGACCATTCAAAGTTGTTCTTGGATCCATCACTCAACAATTCAAATTATTTATACGACTCATTCAGTACTTTTCACCATATCATAAGACCAATGTTAACACAACATTAAACCTTAGACCAAAGCATTTATACTCTTCAATCGAATTTATGACTTCTGACTTCAAAGGGATAGATATAAATGTTTTCCAAGTCATACTTACCTCCACACACCTTCCCAAAAGCGATGAGACACATCCTCCTTGCCCCAATCTCAATTGAAGACCTTTACACTCTCATTTCCAGTAGTCACGCTACTAAAATGTGAATTTTTTTAATCACAGATCCGTCTGGCTCTGCGTTAAGATTATTCTAACGCTGCATTCGAATACTGCTTCAATAAACACCTCCGCTTTTGGTACTATGCCTTGCATTCATAACCACGCTATTAATCATGGTTTTACCTTATCAATTCCATTGAATTTTAAGAATCGGATAGGCTTAAAACAAAAGCTTTGCATCGATTTTCAATGCCACATTCTCCGACTTCTGGCTATAAACAATCATCACATCAAATACTTAATGATTCAAACCAGTGTTCTTACCATTCAACGAACGATGCTCCTTCACATTTCAATCGACCACCAGCTGCCCACGTCTTCGTGGCTTCCCTTGGTAACTGCCCACAAGTCGAAGCTCCATTTATATATCTTTCTGCTCAACAACAACACATCTTATGCCATCGCTTCTGCCATCAGTCATTCGATCACCTGCAATGTGATTCGACCAGGCTATGGCTACACTACTGTGATTTCAATTGCTTCCAATGCTTTTACGTTTTCTCCATAGATCACACAAAGTTTAAACAAATCTCTGCATCCTTGTTCTTCAGAGTTCTTCACTGATTTTTAGACTCAAGACCTGCAACCTTCACACAACGCTCACCTTTGACTTCCCATTTTACAACTGTGTTCTCCTTTGCTGTTCCTTATAATCAAATGTAATTAATTACAAAAATCCTCTTCGTCCATGGCCAGATTTTCAAATCAATGGCCCTTTTACAAAAGCCCGTAGGCTTGCAAACTTTGTTGTCCAAACCTCACCTCTAATCACTCAATTTTTTCTAATCTATTTGGCCTTTGAGGCTCATTAATTTATACAAATTGAATTGAACCAATTTAGGTTCAAATCCCTTTAATCACTCAACAAAGTCCTCAAATATCTCAACACCCCTACAATCTAGAATTTTATCCCTAAAATCTTGAAACTAAATCTAACTTAGGCTTATAATTAATTCTTAAATATCCCAAGTCTAATTTCTCTCATGTTTTCCAATTATTTGGAAACATTAACAAATCCTCACAAGAATTAATTAAAAATATAATTTAATCTCTCAAAAATCTCATAAATATTTACATTAAAATTAATATTTTCTCAAAAACATGAGACCCCTAGGTTTAATAAAAATACAAAGTATTTTTCCGAGCTAATGCTCCTGCATCAGACTCCCAAGGTTGAAAATGATCATGATCTCCTGATCATGCGTTTAAGTCTTTGTCCGCCTGGATCCCACACTTTGTTCTGTAACTCATCATCTATATCTGCTGTTTGCTGCTTTTCTCCAGGTCTCCATATCTTATGCTGCCTTGCTCCACTCGCTGCACTTTCACAATCTGTCTCTGTCTTCATTTTGCTGCTGCTGATGCTTCTCTTCCTTGCTGATGTCTTCCTCTGAGACACTTTCAACATGATTCTTCTGATTAATTCAATTTCCTTGTCCAATAATTCTTCAGATTGCTGATTTCTTGCTGCCTGTTGAGCTCTGGCTTGCTGAGCCCTTGCTTCTATGCTTGCTTCAGTTCTTACTCGCTCAGTTCTTACTGCCACCCAATCATCCATGCCCTCTTTTTTTTTGTAATAGAGAACTTCTTATCTACCTTTTCCTATCAGCAAGTTACTGGACTGGTACATTGTGTACTCTCTTCCTCTATCTTCATCTCTCTGCATCTGCAATTCCCAATTCTGAAATTGAGATTCTTCCTGCAATGAATTTTAACTATTTAGCATCATTTCCAGCAACATAACATCCTCATCCCATGGATTAGAAATTTCCACAGAATTTTCTTCTTCCTTCATTTGACGTCTCAACTGAGTCAAATGTTCTTCAGCACCTGCAATAACACATGCATTCACAAAACACTTGTTAAAAAAAAAATCATAAGGCCTCAGTGCCATTTTCCCCTTTGTCAGCATTTCAGTATGTTGTCCTGAATTTTCTTCCTCCTCCATCAGCACATCAGTATGCTGATCTAAAATTTTCAAAGAATTCTCTATAGAATTCCCAAGACTGTCAACTAGTCTTTCTCTCACACCATCTGTCTCCATGATGTCTTTCTCCTTTTGTTCATAGTACTGAACTCTTTCTTCTGCAATCTCTCTGTCATACTCTGAATTCTCCAACAAATATTCCAACAATGAAATTTCTCTATGTCATTGCTGAAGCATTTCACCATCACTTACAGTCCCTGCATTCATACACAACTTGTCAGTTTGAAAACTACAAGTTTCCACAGTCTCAACTGTTGCTTTACTTATCAGTGCTTCAGACTGATCCACTTCTTCTGCATCCACAAGAACTTCCTCTTGTACTGTAACAGATTCAAGTACAAAAGCATCACTTCTTTCTTCTTCAGAGTATTTATCTCCTGAAAAATTCTTTTCCATACTTGTGACAGCTTCACAAGATTGCGCATCCTCATCAGTAAAACCTGTAATCACATCACAATTGTCAGCTATAAAAATACATGGTTTTACATTATCCGGCTGATCTAGATTTACCCAATGGTTCAAGAAATCATCAATGATATCTTCCTTTGTTTCACCAATGGAAACCTCCACTTTCAACTCAGCTACTCTGAGTTGTGTACACCCCAACTGTACATCCATCATCTGCTCGAGCTCCCTCAGCTCTTCTGTTAACTGCATGTTTATCTGTTGATATATTTTCTGTTGTAGCCTCTACCACTTCAATTTCTTCCTCATGAGCCAACCAACTCTCTGGCTTTCCTCTATCCTCATCTTTAGTTTGTAAAACTATTCCCTGATCTCAGCTAACTCTTTGTCATACTCTACATCAGCTAACTGCTGTCTTATGCCAATTGCCTTGGCATCTTCTTTCTCCCTCTTTCTACTGTGGCCTCTCTCTGAACCTTTGCTCTCTCCTTTATGAATTTCAGTAGTCATCTTCTTCACCATGACTTTCTCACTCATGAGTTGCACCAAGCCTCTACAACAGCAAGCTCTCCTGCTGCCACTTACCTCACCAATCCTCTCCTCCGGATCTGGTCTTTTGGTAATCACCGGTCCTTTGCTAGAAAATTTTGAGCATTCCTTCACTGCTCCTTCAGGCTTCACTCATCTGCAACTTTATTCATCCTCTGTTGAATCTTCAGGTTCTGCCACTCTTCTCTTAGAATCCTTTGCTAGACTCCCTCATCACTGCACTCCAGCTGTGATCTGCTTCTTTCTGCTGAGATTTTCTTCAACCTGCTTGCAATCTGAATTCTGCAAACAACCAGAGTTAAATATCATCTGTCAACTCACCTTCAAGATCCTGTTGATCTTGCTTCACTTCCTCAACTGCACGGCATCTCTGTGCTGCAATCTTCATTAATTTCAAAATTTGATCTTAACATATGCAATTAATTAACAAAACTTGAATCTTCACACAGAGCTATTCCCCGCTCTGATACCAATTGATGCAGGAAAACCCTGCAAACCCAGAATTTCTCCAATACTATGCATATATAAAAATGCATCTCAATAACTCCCCATATAAAACTCTAAATTAGGGAAATTTCACACACTATCATTTGCGGAAGCTTGTAACATATGTTCAAATTTTTTTTATGGTTTATGAAAACCATACTTCAACCCCACCCTAAACTCAATTCCTTCATGCAGAAGCTTCAGAATTGAACTTCAATCAATGATATGAAACCATCAACAATCAATTTTTCATGCGATTAAACCCAAAACTTCAAATCACATTTGGAATCCAATTCACAAGTTTTATACTCAAATGTCAATATTGAATGATTGACATTAAAAACACATCACCCTTGACTTCTCTGACCATTCAAAGTTGTTCTTGGATCCATCACTCAAAAATTTGCATTATTTATACGACTCATTCAGTACTTTTCACCATATCATAAGACCAATGTTAACACAACATTAAACCTTAGACCAAAGCGTTTATACTCTTCAATCGAATTTATGACTTATGACTTCAAAGGGACAGGTATAAATGTTTGCCAAGTCATACTTACCTCCACACGCCTTCCCAAAAGTGATGAGACACATCCTCCTTGCCCCAATGTCAATTGAAGACCTTTACACTCTCATTTCCAGTAGTCACGCTACTAAAATGTGAATTTTTTTAATCGCAAATCCATCTGGCTCTGCGTTAATATTATTCTAACGCTGCATTCGAATACTGCTTCAATAAACACCTCCGCTTTTGGTACTACGCCTTGCATTCATAACCACGATATTACTCATGGTTTTACCTTATCAATTCCATTAAATTTTAAGAATCGGATAGGCTTAAAACAAAAGCTCTGCACCGATTTTCAATGCCGCATTCTCCGACTTTTGGCTATAAACAATCATCACATCAAATAATTAATGATTCAAACCAGCGTTCTTACCATTCAATGGATGATGCTCCTTCACATTTCAATCGATTACCAGCTGCCCACGTCTTCGTGGCTTCCCTTGGTAACTGCCCACAAGTCGAAGCTCCATTTATATATCTTTCTTCTGAACAACAGCACATCTTATGCCATCACTTCTGCCATCATTCATTCGATCACCTGCAATGTGACTCGACCAGGCTATGGCTACACTAATGCGATTTCAATTGCTTCCAACGCTTTTACGTTTTCTCCATAGATCACGCAGAGTTTAAAAAAATCTCTGCATCCTTGTTCTTCAGAGTTCTTCACTGATTTCAGACTCAAGACCGGCAACCTTCACACATCGCTCACCTTTGACTTCCCATTTTACAACTATGTTCTCCTTTGCTATTGCACATTCAACAACCAGAGATCGATGAAAATACGTTCACATTGCTTACGTCTTTCATCAAAAGGCCGCACCTCATCGAATTCTTAGACCATGACATAAACATAAAAACCAATATCGATTTCAAACCCAATAAACCCAAACCACAATTTCAAACATTAATTCTGCGCTCTTACACAACAGTTCATTTAGATTCTCATCCAAGCAATTGTGCCATCCATGAAATCGACTTTCCAAAGCCAACATATCAAACCCAACTTGATTGATATTTGATCCAGTCCTCCTCCAGGATGATCGATCTCTTTTCCTGCATCTTCTTCACAAATGCAGATTTCATTCAATTCAATTCAATGCATAAATCGATTTTAACTGAGATCGATTTTCTCCTCCTATGCTTATTTCACAGAAATCCAAGCATTCTTTAAACATAATTTAACCAAGAATATATATATATATATATATAATTCAAACAAAAATTCCAAAACAAATCCCTTATAATCAAATTTAATTAATTACAAAAATCCTCTTCGTCCATGGCCAAATTTTCAAATCAATGGCCCTTTTACAAAAGCTCGTAGGCTTGCAAACTTTGTTGTCCAAACCTCACCTCTAATCACTCTATTTTTTCTGATCTATTTGGCCTTTGAGGCTCATTAATTTATACAAATTGAATTGAACCAATTTAGGTTCAAATCCCTTTAATCACTCAACAAAGTCCTCAAATATCTCAGCACCCCTACAATCTAGAATTTTATCCCTAAAATTTTGAAACTAAATCTAACTTAGGCTTATAATTAATTCTTAAATATCCCATGTCTAATTTCTCTCATGTTTTCCAATTATTTGGAAACATTAACAAATACTTACAATAATTAATTAAAAATATAATTTAATCTCTCAAAAATCTCATTAATATTTACATTAAAATTAATGTTTTCTCAAAAACATGAGACCCCTAGGTTTAATAAAAATACAAAGTATTTTTCCGAGCTAATGCTCTTGCATCAAACTCCCAAGGTTGAAAATGATCATGATCTCCTGATCATGCATTTAAGTCTTTGTCCGCCTGGATCCCACACTTTGTTCTGTAACTCATCATCTATATCTGTTGTTTGCTGCTTTTCTCCAGGTCTCCATATCTTATGCTACCTTGCTCCACTCGCTGCACTTTCACAATCTGTCTCTATCTTCATTTTGTTGTTGCTGCTGCTTCTCTTCCTTGCTGATGTCTTCCTCTGAGACACTTTCAACATGATTCTTCTGATTAATTCAATTTCCTTGTCCAATAATTCTTCAGATTGCTGATTTCTTGCTGCCTGTTGAGCTCTGGCTTGTTGAGCCCTTGCTTCTATGCTTGCTTCAGTTCTTACTCACTCAGTTCTTACTGCCACCCAATCATCCATGCCCTCTTGTTTTTTGTAATAGAAAACTTCTTCTCTGCCTTTTTCTATCAGCAACTTACTGGAATGGTACATTGTGTACTCTCTTCCTCTATCTTCATATCTCTGCATCTGCAATTCCCAATTCTGAAATTCAGATTCTTCCTGCACTGAATTTTGACTATTCAGCGTCATTTCCAGCAACATAACGTCCTCATCCCATGGATTAGAAATTTCCATAGAATTTTCTTCTTCCTTCATTTCACTGCTCAACTGAGTCAAATGTTCTTCAGCACCTGCAATAACACCTGCATTCACAAAACACTTGTTAAAACAAAAATCATAAGGCCTCAATGACATTTTCCCCTTTGTCAGCATTTCAGTATGTTGTCCTGAATTTTATTCCTCCTCTATCAGTACATCAGTATGCTGATCTAAAATTTTCAAATAATTCTCTGTAGAATTCCCAAGACTGTCAACTAGTCTTTCTCTCACACCATTTGTTGATCATAATCAGCTACCTATTAAATTTTCACAAGCAGTCTGGCTTAAACCTCTCAAATCCTTTTTTTTTTAGCCCTAAAATATCACTTTTATGCCTATCGTTGCTTTTTCCGCCCCCAAATTACATTATAAAAGGCCACAGATCTTATATTTGAAAATCTACCAGACCTATCCCCTTTCGGCCCTAGCCTCTCAGTCATTTCCTTCACGTAACCCAGTGCTGGAACCAGGCACAAAAACACTAGGTGCTTATCGCATATGAATATCGGGCACTCCCTCGACCGTTGATCTGTACATATCAAACAGAATTCACAATGCTCCTTTATGCCCGTGGCCCACTCCATTCATCGCCCAAACCGCATCTCGGCCGTCCAATCAAACTGTAAAATCAACGGTCCACAACCCACCTGTCCTGGTGGTCCCCACGCCGGCTCTCATTGCAAAAATCGATGGTTTATATCGCACCACTTTCCAAGCGGCAGGCAGTATTCCTCAAATCCGAGCGATTCCATACATCGCTCGCCGCGTTTCCCTGCATACGGCTCCAAAACCACCGTTCATCGCACGCTATTGTTTGGCAGAGGATGCGCAGCGATATCGCTGTCAGCCGTCGGATCTAGAGACCTTCAATGAATGGTCGTCGTGCATCAAAGCTGCACGAGTTTTAATCCACGAAAAATGCACCCCTGGCCCACTGTCCATCACCTCCGATGCTCTTTTAACCGTCGATCTCCTCCCAAGATCGGACGGTCCGGATTTGATTGCCCCCGCCTTTGACCGGTTTCACCTTTAGCATTCCATGTCGTCCATGTACCATTGCTTTAGTATCGCGCCACCTGTCCTCGAGTTGTTCTCCACGTACTCTCCATCACCCCAAACCTATATTTGGTTCATTCCTTCGTTTCTTTCGTATTTTCACGATCATTTCCGGATTCCACTATCTTTCTCCATGGCCATCCCACACTGTTACGCTGCACTTCCTACCATCGCCATACATTTTTCCGCCAATTCGCCATGCAACACTGTCATTTCTCATTATTCCCCATCGCATTCAGCTTCCCGTGCATTTTTTTCTTTAACAATTTTTGGATTTTGCAGGGGTACGAGCGGCGATAAATTGCCATGATTCACAGCTCTTAATTACAAATGGAAAAATGAAGGAAAGCACCGGTTTTCAGAACTGAATTAGGAAGAAAGCCTCGGGAAGGAAAATTGATAAGACTTCCATTAAAGAAGTGGGGTTAAATCTGTCAAACCCTGCAGGGACATTCAAGGCGCCGATTTCACAGATGAAAACATTAATGGAACAACAGAGGAAGATCAGTGGATGGCTAAGGAATTCAACGTTCGGCGTTGAAAACTTTAAGGCTTAATTCAGGATTGGGAAGGCAGAGGGTACAAGGAATGAGAAAAAATATCTCAAGGCTTTCTTTTCAGCACCATTTCCTTTCAGGAAAGGACAGAGTGTTTATATGATTTTACTCCTTTATCATGTTCCTGAAGAGATCTTCATCCAGTGCATTTATTTCAGAACGTTGGCCTTAGAATACATGCAGCACTTCAGAACCATTCAACAGTATGGGCGTGCACACCTCCGCCATTTTGTTTTAATTATACAATTAAATGTTCATCACCCACTTTCTTTATGAGTCTTCTTTGTTTCCTATAAAAACCTCAACGAACAGATTATGAGGGGTTCCAGATTTTATCAGAAAATTATGCAGTGAAAGGATTTTTGTATAGATTTTGTAAAACTCTTATATGAAGGCTCATAGCTCATAAGGTCTCAGTGAGGAGGAGTTCTATCTGTTAAAGAGGATTCTGGTCTTTGGTATTTCATAGTCTGTAACTTTCTCTTATGTGTTATTTTAATAGATCATTTCATTTCATCCATGTTTCCTGTATCATGTTTTGGAATGCGAGTGGCTCACTGATTTTTGGTATGGATTCATCCTAGTTGATGCCCATGCTCGGATCAGTCAAGCGCTTTAAATATGGCTCATGCATGATATTATGTTTCACTATTCATCTAAACCATATTTCCGCTATATTAGTTGCTTTGGGAGGGTGCTTTTAAAATGCTATTGTCATGTATGAATTCTTAGATTGGTAAGCCCATGCATGATGGTATTGTATATCTGGGTATCAGATCAATGTTAGCTAATATCTCCTCAACATTTCTTTCATTACATACACCTTTTGATAATTGATATCTGTGACATATTACTTGAACTGGCCCGCTTTGCAGTAAACTGTCTCTAAATTGTCTGTTGCTTTTATATTGGAGTTTTGCATGTTGCCTCTGCAATATCCCTGTCTCTATGTTAGTTTCTGAAGGTCTTGGTCCCATTCAAATTAAATTTCCCTGTTTACAGGAGATAGCATGTGAGCTTAAGTTGACAACTTCATCCATTATATTACACACTCCTTTCTATGCTAAGATGTCCTAGGCACTGGTCTATCACAACTCTAGGCTGTCTCTAGGAGCGACAACATCTTTCTGGCGCCATTTCCGGGGATCGAAGTTGATAAAATATAAGTCCCTGGGCCTCAAAAAATTCTAATTCACTCTTCAAGTAGGTGAGTATGGAGAGTTGAGAGTTGTAGAGCCCTCACCTTGGCGACTCCACATTTGTTCATTTGATAAATCTATTTGCAGTCCTGGCTCCTCGTAAGCCACACCTGAGGTCAGATACGTCTAAGCCAAAGAAACCTTCAGTGTCTGACCCCGAAAATATCATACATAGAAAGAATTGGAAGGAATGAAAATCAGTTTGCTCTGAAACCCCTGAATTATCTGTTGAAGACTTTCCATCCTCTTCTTCTCAAGATTCTCAATTGCAAATTCTCGACTGCACTATGGGAGATACCAATTATTACTATGCAGATACTCCACCCCGAGGAGGTGTCCAATTTAAAGACAGTCTTCATCCTACTCCTGAAGTCGAAGAGGTCAAGGAAGTTACTGAAGTATCTGATGTTAACAGACCATTATTCCCCTCTACACCTCAAGCTGCAGTTGAGTACATTCCTATTATTATTCATACTCCACTTCCACCTCCTCCTCCACCTCTTACTCATCAAACTATTGCACTACCTCCACCTCCTCCAATGGCCAATGTTCCGGCCTTCTTGATGAATAAATATGCTCCCCTGGCATTACCCCAAGTGTTGAATGATATGCCCCAGGATTATCTGAAGATCTTGCCCAGATTCAATGGGGAAAACGCGATTGATGCTCAAAAACATCTTGAGACTTTCTCCTTTGCAGAGAACTTTAATGTTGAACATTTAGATGTGGTCTTAAGTCTGTTTGTGCAATCTCTAGATGGTGAAGCTCGAAAATGGTTTAAGACATTGGCTGGCTGTTCTATTACCACTTGGGATAACATGGAAGACACTTTTCTCAGGAAATGGGGGGAGAAGAAAGATCATGGAAATTGTCTCATTGAGTTCAATACACTAAAGAAAAGACACAATGAAGGAGTGTCAGAATTTATCAAGAGATTTAATAAATTGTATCTGAGTCTCCCTACTGATATGAAACCCCATCAGACTACTGCTAAAGTTGTTTTTGTAGCAGCCTTTGATTCAGAATTTGGTTTCTCTCTCAGGGAAAGAAAGCCTGCTACTCTGGATGATGCTCAGGAAGATGCACTAGAGTTGGAAGCAAACTTTGCCTCCACTGGAAAATAAAAAGGAAGACCTGAACAAGATAGCAGAAGAAGGGGAAAAGAAGAGGTGTCTACTTCTAGCCAAGACAGAGACTCCGATACTAGCATAATCGAAGAAATGAAAAAAAACATTAGAAACCTTACTAATAAGATGGGTAAGCTTGAATTGGAGGCCAAGAATTCAGCTTTCAGGAATTTCTAAAATGCTCCAAATAGAAGTTACAATCCTCAGTATAGAAAACCAGCCTTGCAAATATTGCCAAGGGAAGAAAAGGAGCAACAGGATCAAGTACCACACCCATTATACCTAGAAGGTCCGGTAGATGATTATACTGAAGACACTGCCTATGGACTGGAGGACGCAAATCTTGCCTTTTCAAATAGTGATGGAGAAGAATACCCTTTGCAAGGAAATGTTGGAGCTGAGTGCTCATTGCAAGAAGGAGAAAAGGCTAGAGACACAGAAGAAGCATAATTTGATCATTATTGTAAACAATTTAATGATTTCATGCAAGCACATTTCAATAGAAGATATGATCTCAGATCTTCTAGGAAGAGGACTCATACCCAAGAGCAATAAGAAGAGCCACAACAGAAGGAAGCACCTGTTCAGAAGGAGTCTACAATGCAGAAAGTTGCAGGCAAAGGTAAGGGACCTCTAAACAAACCTGTGCGATCCAGTGATCAAATTCCTTCCTCTTCAAAAGCAATAATTCCCCCTAATGACAAGTATGTGTCTAAAGAAGTCAAGTCCCCAGCTGAAACTAAAGAGTCAAAAGAGGTTGTGATAGAAAAGTCCCCTCCTGCTTTCAGTCTGCAAAAGGAACTTGAAAAGGTCAAAATCCCAGTCCCCTTCACTGAACTGTTGAAACAGCCAGCATATCAATCTCAAGTCACCTCTTTCATGCTCCCTCCAGAAGCAAAACTTATCCCCGATAGTCTCAACCTCCAAGAAGAAATACCCATGGTTGTGTTTGGCCCACACATTGAGGAGATAGATCCTTCTACTCCTCCCTTCTATGTGTCTCTAGTGATCCATGACCTGCTATTACATAACGGTTTGCTAGATTTTGGAGCTTCCCACAATATTATGCCTCTGTCAGTCATGGAACAACTAGGATTACAAATCACACGTCCATATAAAGAACTCTATTCATTTGATTCCAAAAGAGTTAAATTCTTGGGGATGATCAAGGATTTGGTGGTCAATTTGGCCCAAGTCCCAGCAAAGAGTGTAGTAATGGACATCGTGGTGGCTGACATCCCAGCTCTTTTTGGTATGCTGCTGTCAAGGTCTTGAGGAACAAAAATTGGTGGATCACTTAAGATGGATCTAACATATGCCACTATCCCATTTTTTGGTGGCCAAGAGAGGAGATTGTACAGGGAGACCAGATTTGTCAAGATGGTGACCAAGGCTTACAACTCAGTTAACGCTCTACAGTAAAGAAGGAGACTTCTCATGCGTGATGCTGGAAGAAGATCAAGATTATGCTCATGAATCATACTTATGCCATATCAAGACTGAACAACCCTCAGAGAGAGATGAAACAGGAATATGGAAACTTCATTTTGATGGGGAAAATTCAAGAGAAGGTAATGGAGCTGGGGTGCTATTGATTTCTCCTACAGGAAGATGGGTACCATTGTCCTTAAAACTAGAGTATGAAGCCACTAATAATGTGGCTGAATATGAAGCACTTCTGTTAGGATTGCAAACAGCCAGGAATATGAACATACAAAGCTTAAAAGTTATGGGAGATTCAGAACTAGTGGTCAGACAAGTCAGGAATCAATGTCAAACCAAACATCCTCGACTGAGGACCTATAGGAATGAATTTTGGGACATGGTAGAAAATTTCTTCTTGGCATTCAAAATCCAGTTCACGCCCTGAGAACAGAATAGGATGGCTAATTCCCTTACTGCAGCTGCTAGTACATTCCGACCACCTCAGAACCCTCTTTTAAGATATGAAGTTGAGGTGCGTTATCAGCCTTCAATCCCAGATAACATCAAACACTGGCAGGTATTTGAAGATGAAGAACAGATGAAGAGATTCCTTGAAACAGTGGGAGAGTTCTCCAATATGGAGATTGATGCTGATGAAGAAGAGGTCGAGTCTGAAAATACTTCAGAAAGAAATTGGGAGGAGAAAGTGGCAGGTAATAAAGTGTTGTAATTGAAGGGAAACGTAATACCTAGAGGGCTGGTGCCTCTAGAAAGATTATTTGACAAGAATGATGTCTCATTGTAGCCAAGCGAAGTGGTAGAAGAAAATCAGGTAGAAGACCTAAATCTTGGTACTAAAGTGGACCCAGAAATTGTAAAACTGTCCAGGAAGATCCCTGGAGAATATAAAAGGCTATATCAGAAATTGTTTTAGTCTTACAGAGATGTGTTTGCATGGTCCTATCAGGACCTAAAATTTTTTTATATCAGTATTATACAGCACAAAATTCCATTGAAGGTAGATGCAAAACCTCACAAGCAGAAGCTCAGACAAATCAATCCCCTGCTCCTTCCTTCTATTGAGAAGGAAATTAAGAAGCTGTTAAAAACTAAAATAATTGTACCATTGAGGTACTCTGAATGGGTGGCAAACCTTGTCCCTGTACGAAAGAAGAATGGAGAAATAAGGCTATGTGTGGATTTTAGAAATTTAAACAGAGCATACTTAAAGGATAATTATCCACTACCTAAAATGGATCACATCCTGCAGAAAGTGGTTGGAGCTTCTAGGATGTCAATGATGGATGGATTCTCCGGTTATAACCAGGTGGCTGTATTTCTAGAAGATCAAAAGAAGACCACTTTCACCACACCATGGGGCACATTCATGTATGCCATGATGCCTTTTGGACTGATTAATGCAGGGGCCACTTTTTAGAGGGCCATGGACATTGCTTTTGTTGGGGAGCAAGATAAATTCTTGGTGGTCTACCTTGATGATATCACTGTATTTTCAAAGAATGACACTGAGCACATTGAGCATCTGCGTATAACCTTTGAGAAATGCAGAAGGTATGGTCTCTCTCTAAATCCTCAAAAGTCTTTATTTGATTTAGAAGAGGGAAAAATTTTGGGACACATTGTGACTAAAGACGGGGTGAAAATAGACCCTAAGAGGGTAGAGGTTATAAATGGTATTTCTTTCCCCAGAAATAAGAAAGAGGTGCAGGTATTTCTTGGGCACATTAATTTCCTAAGAAGGTTTATTCCTAACTATGCTGAGATAGTTAGGCATATAACAAACATTATCAAGAAGAATAATGAAGTAAAGTGGTCACAGGAATCACGAGAGGCATTTACCAGGATAAAAAACGCTTTTGCAGAAGCTCCTGTGCTAGCTAGGCCAGATTAT
Organism: Pinus albicaulis; assembly: GCA_034641835.2. Taxonomy (NCBI): domain Eukaryota; kingdom Viridiplantae; phylum Streptophyta; class Pinopsida; order Pinales; family Pinaceae; genus Pinus; species Pinus albicaulis. The sequence goes on along the minus strand of CM076582.1, from coordinate 472,617,437 downwards.
GATAAACCTTTCATGATATTTTCTTTTGCATCACCTCATACAATAGCAGGAGTTTTATTGCAGAAAAATGGGGAAGGGTATGAGCAGCCCATAGCTTTCTTCAGTCAAGTGCTCCGTGATGCAAAATTAAAGTACAACATATTGGAAAAGCAAGCATATGCCCTAGTAAAATCCCTCAAAGCATTCCGTATATATATCTTGCAGTCCCACATCACTGCATTTGTGTCTGCAACTACTGTAAAAGATACTCTCATCCAGGGGGACAGTGAAGGAAAAAGAGGGAGGTGGATTGCAAAGATACAAGAGTATGCCTTAGATATCCGCCCTACTAGACTGATTAAAGGACAAGGGCTTGCTAAAATGTTATCTGAATCAAACTATCTAGCTCTGGGCATAAATTTGTCCATTATAACAGGTGAGGAATCTGAAGAGAAAGAAGAACGACAGGGAATTGGAGTAGCTACTCCAGAAGCACATATAAAGTACCTCACCAGTCAGTGGTACAAGGAGATAGTAGAATATCTCCTCACACTCAGCTGCCCACCAAGCTGTGATAAAGCTAAGTACATAACACTAAGATTAAAATCATAGAAGTATATAGTCACCAATGGCCAGCTATACTGGCGAGATCCCTCAGGTATCCTACTCCTGTGTCTAACAGAGGATGAGGTAGGGAGTATTATGGCTGAATTCCATGAAGGAATTTGTGGTGGACATTACAGCTGGAAGGCCACTGCCCACAAGATCTTGAAGGCTGGTTTTTATTGGCCTAAACTATTCAGAGATGTTTTTACTTGGGTTAGAGCCTGTGAGAAGTGCCAAAAATTTGCTGAACGACAAAAGTTAGTAGCTCTGCCCTTGATTCCAGTCCATGTAGATGAACCATTTAAGCAATGGGGTATTGATTTTATTGGAGAAATACACCCTCCATCGAGTGGTCAACATAAGTGGATTTTAACGGCCAATGATTATTTCACCAAATGGGTGGAAGCCATACCTACAGGGAATGCTACAGATACAGTAATCATAAAGTTCATGGAGGAAAACATCATATCTAGGTTTGTTTGCCCTGCCAGAATAGTAACTGATAATGCACAGGCTTTCAAGTCTGCAAAATTTGTGAGTTTCTGTCAACAATATAATATCACACTAAGTCACTCTAAAACCTATTATCCACAGGGAAATGGCTTGGCGGAGTCTTCCAATAAAACCCTGGTGAGGGCATTGAAGAAGGCTATAAGTGAGAATCAGAGGAATTGGGATTCCCAATTGAAATTTTCTCTGTGGGCCAATAGAACTACCAGTAAGAGAGCAACTGGAAAATCCCCATATGAACTGGTATATGGGAGGGCAGCAGTATTTCCTATTCAACTGGCCCTACCTATAGCCCGATTCGTGCAGGAAAGGCAAGAAGAGCCTGATGATATGATCAGGAGAATAAACCAGCTGGTGGAGTTGGAAGAAACACACAATCAAGTGAATCAAAGGCTGACAGAATATCAGGAGAAGATGAAATGCCTTTTTGATCAGCATGCTAAGGGTAGGAATTTGCAAATTGGTGATCTAGTGCTTAGATGGGACATCTGGAGAGCTGAGAAGGGAAAACATGGTAAATTTGACCCCCTCTGGTTTGGCCCTTTCAAAATTGTGGAACAGGGGGGAAATAATACTTTCAGGTTGGAGAATTTACAGGGCGACTTGCTGGATGCCCCTGTAAACGATCAATTCCTTAAACCTTATTTCCAGTTCTGACTCAGGCCGAGAAAGCCTGGTGTATTATACTGTATATGAGTTTGTTGTTTCGTTTGTGTTCAAATAATGTGGGTGTTATTATGAATCATGAAGTGAAAAGTAAGGTTGTTGAAGAACAGAGTCCGCATAGAAGATGATCAGGAGGTCCCCAGGTGGAGCCAATGTTGATCATAATCAGCTACCTATTAAATTTTCACAAGCAGTCTGGCTTAAACCTCTCAAATCCCCTTTTTTTTTTAGCCTTAAAATATCACTTTTATGCCTATCGTTGCTTTTTCTGCCCCCAAATTACATTATAAAAGGCCACAGATCTTATATTAAAAAATCTACCATACCTAGCCCCTTTCGGCCCTAGCCCCTCAATAGTTTCCTCCACGTAACCCAGTGCTGGAACCAGGCGCAAAAACACTAGGTGCTTATCGCATATGAATATCGGGCGCTCCCTCGACCGTTGATCTGTATAGATCGAACGACATTCGCAATGCTCCTTTACGCCCGTGGCCCACTCCATTCATCGCCCAAACTGCATCTCGGTCGTCCAATCAAACTGTGAAATCAACGGTCCGCATCCCGCCTGTCCTGGTGGTCCCCATGCCCGCTCCCATTGAAAAAACCGGTGGTTTATATCGCACCACCTTCCAAGCGGCAGGCGGTATTCCTCAAATCCGAGCGATTCCATACATCGCTTGCCACGTGTCCCTGCCTATGGCTCCAAAACCGCCATTCATCGCACACTATTGTTCGGTAGAGGATGCGCAGCGATATCGCTGTTAGCTGTCAGATTTGGAGACCTTCATCGAACGGTCATCGCGCATAGAAGCTGCACGAGTTTTAATCCACGGAAAATGCACCCCTAGCCCACTTTCCATTGCCTCCGACGCTCATTCAACCGTCGATCTCCTCCCAAGATCGGACGGTCCGGATTTGATCGCCCCCGCCTTTGACCGGTTTCACCTTCAGCATTCCACGTCGTCCATGTACCATTGCTTTAGTATCACACCACCTGTCCTCGAGTTGTTCTCCATGTACTCTCCATCACCCCAAACCTATATTTGGTTCATTCCTACATTTCTTTCGTATTTTCACGATCATTTCCGCATTCCAATATATTTCTCCATGGCCATCCCACACTGTTACGCTGCACTTCCTACCATTGCCCTATATTTTTCTGCCAGTCCGCCATGCAACGCTGTCATTTCTCATTATTCCCCATCGCATTCAGCTTCCCGTGCATGTTTTTATTTCACAATTTTGTGGATTTTGCAGGGGTACGAGCGGCGATAAATTGCCATGATTCACAACTCTTAATTACAAATGGAAAAATGCAGGAAAGCACCGGTTTTCAGAACTGAATTAGGAAGAAAGCCCCGGGAAGGAAAATTGATAAGACTTCCATTAAAGAAGTGGGGTTAAATCTGTCAAACCCTGCAGGGACATTCAAGGCGCCGATTTCACAGATGAAAACATTAATGGAACAACAGAGGAAGATCAGTGGATGGCTGAGGAATTCAGCGTTCGGCGTTGAAAAATTTAAGGCTTAATTTAGGATTGGGAAGGCAGAGGGTACAAGGCATGAGAAAAAATATCTCAAGGCTTTCTTTTCAGCACCATTTCCTTTCAGGAAAGGACAAAGTGTTTATATGATTTTACTCCTTTACCGTGTTCCTGAAGAGATCTTCATCTAGTGCATTTATTTCAGAACGTCAGCCTCAGAATACATGCAGCACTTCAGAACCATTCAGTAGTATGGGCGTGCACGCCTCCACCATTTTGTTTTAATTATACAATTAAATGTTCATCACCCACTTTCTTTATGAGTCTTCTTTGTTTCCTATAAAAACCTCAACGAACAGATTATGAGGGGTTCTAGATTTTATCATAAAATTATGCAGTGAAAGGCTTTTTGTATACATTTTGTAAAACTCTTGTATGAAGGCTCAGAGCCCATAGGGTCTCAGTGAGGAGGAGTTCCATCTGTTAAAGAGGATTCTGGTCTTTGGTATTTCACGGTCTGTAACTCTCTCTTACGTGTTATATTAATATATCATTTCATTTCATCCATGTTTCCTGTATCATGTTTTGGAATGCGAGTGGCTCACTGATTTTTGGTATGGATTCATCCTAGTTGATGCCCATGCTCGGATCAGTCAAGCGCTTTAAATATGGCTCATGCATGATATTCTGTTTCACTATTCATCTAAACCATATTTCCGCTATATTAGTTGCTTTGGGAGGGTGCTTTTAAAATGCTATTGTCATGTATGAATTCTTAGATTGGTAAGCCCATGCATGATGGTATTGTATATCTGGGTATTAGCTCAATGTTAGCTAATATCTCCTCAGCATTTCTTTCATTACATACACCTTCTGATAATTTATATCTATGACATATTACTTGAACTGGCCCGCTTTGTAGTAAACTGTCTCTGAATTGTCTGTTGCTTTTATATTGGAGTTTTGCATGTTGCCTCTGCAATATCCCTGTCTCTGTGTTAGTTTCTGAAGGTCTTGGTCCCATTCAGATTAAATTTCCCTGCTTACAGGAGATAGCATGTGAGCTGAAGTTGACAACTTCATCCATTATATTACACACTCCTTGCTATGCTAAGATGTCCTAGGCATTGGTCTATCACAATTCTAGGCTGTCTCTAGGAGCGACAACATCATCTGTCTCCATGATGTATTTCTCCTTTTGTTCACGGTACTGAACTCTTTCTTATGCAATCTCTCTGTCATACTTTGAATTCTCCAACAAATATTCCAACAATGCAATTTCTCTATGGCATTGCTGAAGCATTTCACCATCACTTACAGTCCCTGCATTCATACGCAACTTGTCAGTTTGAAAACTACAAGTTTCCATAGTTTCAACTGTTGCTTTACTTATCAGTGCTTCAGACTGATCCACTTCTTCTGCATCCACAAGGACTTCCTCTTGTACTGTAACAACTTCAAGTAAAAAATCATCACTTCTTTCTTCTTCAGAGTATTTATCTCCTGAAATATTCTTTTCCATACTTGTGATAGCTTCACAAGATTGCGCATCCTCATCAGTAAAACTTGTAATCACATCACAATTGTCAGCTACAAAAATACATGGTTTTACATTATCCAGCTGATCTGGATTTACCCAATGGTTCAAGAAATCATCAATGATCTCCTCCTTTGTTTCGCCAATGGAAACCTACAATTTCAACTCACCTGCTCTGAGTTGTGTACACCCCAACTGTACATCCATCATCTGCTCGAGCTCCCTCAGCTCTTCTGTTAACTGCATGTTTATTTGTTGATCTCTTTTCTGTTGTAGCCTCTGCCACTTCACTTTCTTCCTCATGAGCCAACCAACTCTCTGGCTTTCCTCTATCCTCATCTTCAGTTTGTAAAACTGTTCCCTGATCTCAGCTAACTCTTTGTCATACTCTGCATCAGCAAACTACTGTCTTATGCCAATTGCCTTGGCATCTTATTTCTCCCTCTTTCTACTGTGGCCTCTCTCTGAACCTCTGCTCTCTCCTTTATGACTTGCAATATTCATCTTCTTTGCCATGAGTTTCTCACTCAGGAGTTGCACTAAGCCTCTACAACATCAAGCTCTCCTGTTGCCACTTACCTCACCAATCCTTTCCTCCGGATCTGGTCTTTTGGTAATCACCGGTCCTCTGCTAGAACCTTTTGAGCATTCCTTCACTGCTCCTTCAGGATTCACTCATCTGCAAATTTGTTCACCCTCTGTTGAATCTTCAGGTTCTACCACTCTTCTCTTAGAATCCTTTGCTGGACTCCCTCATTGCTGCACTCCAGTTGTGATTTGCTTCTTTCTGCTGAGATTTTCTTCAACCTGCTTGCAATCTGAATTCTGCAAACAACCAGAGTTAAATATCATCTGTCAACTCACCTTCAATATCCTGTTGATCTTGCTTCACTTCCTCAACTGCACTGCATCTCTGTGCTGCAATCTTCATTAGTTTCAAAATCTAATCTTAGCATATGCAATTAATTAACAAAACTTGAATATTCACATAGAGATATTCCCCACTCTGATACCAATTGATGCAGGAAAACCCTGCAAACCCTGAATTTCTCCAATACTATGCACATATAAAAATGCATCTCAATAGCTCCCCAAATAAAACTCCAAATTAGGGAAATTTCACACACTATCACTTGCGGAAGCTTGTAACATATGTTCACAACTTTTTTATGGTTTATGAAAACCATACTTCAACCCCACCCTAAACTCAATTCTTTCATGCGAAAGCTTTAGAACTGAACTTCAATCAATGATATGAAACCATCAACAATCAATTTTTCATGTGATTAAACCCAAAACTTCAAATCACATTTGGAATCCAATTCACAAGTTTTATACTCAAATGTCAATATTGAATGATTGACATTAAAAACACATTGCCCTTGACTTCTCTGACCATTCAAAGTTGTTCTTGGTTCCATCCCTCAAAAATTCACATTATTTATACGACTCATTCAATACTTTTCACCATATCATAAGACCAATGTTAACACAACATTAAACCTTAAACCAAAGCGTTTATACTCTTCAATCGAATTTATGACTTCCGACTTCAAAGGGACATATATAAATGTTTTCCAAGTCATACTTACCTCCACACGCCTTCCCAAAAGCGATGAGACACATCTTCCTTGCCCCAATGTCAATTGAAGACCTTTACACTCTCATTTTCAGTATTCACGCTACTAAAATGTGAATTTTTTTAATCGTAGATCCGTTTGGCTCTGCGTTAAGATTATTCTAACGCTGCATTCGAATACTGCTTCAATAAACACCTCCGCTTTTGGTACTACGCCTTGCATTCATAACCACGCTATTAATCGTGTTTTACCTTATCAATTCCATTGAATTTTAAGAATCAGATAGGCTTAAAACAAAATCTTTGCATCGATTTTCAATGTCGCATTCTCCGACTTCTGGCTATAAACAATCATCACATCAAATACTTAATGATTCAAACCAGTGTTCTTACCATTCAACGAACAATGCTCCTTCACATTTCAATCGACCACCAGCTGCCCACGTCTTCGTGGCTTCCCTTGGTAACTGCCCACAAGTCGAAGCTCCATTTATATATCTTTCTGCTCAACAACAACACATCTTATGCCATTACTTCTGCCATCAGTCATTCGATCACCTGCAATGTGATTCGACCAGGCTTTGGCTACACTACTGTGATTTCAGTTTCTTCCAACGCTTTTACGTTTTCTCCATAGATCACATAGAGTTTAAACAAATCTCTGCGTCCTTGTTCTTCAGAGTTCTTCACTGATTTTCAGACTCAAGACCTGCAACCTTCACACAACGCTCACCTTTGAATTCCCATTTTACAACTGTGTTCTCCTTTGCTGTTGCACATTCAACAACTAGAGATCGATGAAAATACGTTCACTTTTCTTACGTCTTTCATCAAAAGGCCACACCTCATCGACTTCTTAGACCGTGACATAAACATAAGAACCAATATCGATTTATATAAATCGAATTCTTTCTTTTTCCAACTCAGATCCTCTTCAATCAGGAACTACGTCTTAATTTGAAGCTCCTGAACCCTGCAATTTTAATTCATGCCAAACACATCTACACCTGTGGTTAAATCCAAAATAAACCCAAACCACGATTTCAAACATTAATTCTGTGCTCTTACACAATAGTTCATTTAGATTCTCATCTAAGAAATTGCGCCATCCATGAAATCGTCTTTCCAAAGCTGACATATCAAACCCAAATTGATTGATATTCAATCCAGTCCTCCTCCAGGATGATCGATCTCTTTCCTGCGTCTTCTTCACAAATGTAGATTTAATTCAATTCAATGCATAAATCGATTTTAACTGAGATCGATTTTCTCCTCCTATGCTTATTTCACAGAAATCCAAGCATTCTTTAAATAGAATTTAACCAAGAATATATATATATATATATATATATATATATATATATATATATATATATATATATAATTCACATAAAAATTCCAAAACAAATCTCTTATAATCAAATGTAATTAATTACAAAAATCCTCTTCGTCCATGGCCATATTTTCAAATCAATGGCCCTTTTACAAAAACCAGTAGGCTTGCAAACTTTGCTGTCCAAACCTCACCTCTAATCACTCTATTTTTTCTGATCTATTTGGCCTTTGAGGCTCATTAATTTATACAAATTGAATTGAACCAATTTAGGTTCAAATCCCTTTAATCACTCAACAAAGTCCTCAAATATCTTAACACCCCTAGAATCTAGAATTTTATCCCTAAAATCTTGAAACTAAATCTAACTTAGGCTTATAATTAATTCTTAAATATCCCAAGTCTAATTTCTCTCACGTTTTCCAATTATTTAGAAACATTAACAAATCCTCACAATAATTAATTAAAAATATAATTTAATCTCTCAAAAATCTCATTAATATTTACATTAAAATTAATATTTTCTCAAAAACATGAGACCCCTAGGTTTAATAAAAATACAAAGTATTTTTCTGAGCTAATGCTCCCGCATCACCTCATTAAAGCCTTGTTCTAGCCTTCATTGATCATGCTGAGAATGAATTTATTTATTTAGGCTATCACCTCATCTCAGAATGGGTTAGGGTCCGAGAGCAGGTTCTGATAGTAGACAATTAATTCCTCCATAATGTCCTTGGTTTGGAGGAGCCTTCTGCCATCCGAGGTGGACAAAGAGTATATTTTGACACTTCTATGCTTCATCATTGTTTTGGGGAATAATTTGGTGCTGTGTTCACCTTCCCGCAACCATTTTATCCTAGAATTATTTTTCCACAATATTTCTTCCTGTTTGTGCTTCTATTCTAGTTTCGGAAGAAGGCGATCCTCTTCTTCTATTAGCTTCTCAATTTCCCCTTCATTAATTTTATGTTGTTGGATCTATTGCATTGAAGCCTCTAGGAGCTTCTTTTCTAACCCAAGTAGATATTGGTGGCCACTTGCCTAATGCACTTGGACCCCCACCATTGTTTCTTTCAATTTTTCAGTTTCCTTATTTGTCGCACAATTTACTATTTTTGGCATTTTTTCGGGTCCTCAACTTCCTGAGCCATTTTTAGGCCCTAAACGATGTTTTTTTGGAAAATAAATAGTGATGAATGTGATTTTTTAACTCAAAATACACTATTAGTATTTGTATTCCTCGAATAGATCTTTCTAATGAGGTACGGTGTGTGTCAAACGAACATTGTATGCCAAAGTTATGACCCTAGGAAATTGATGTACCAATTTACCCCAACAGGGCCCATATTTTTGTGTTTCATCTCTTAGGGTTAGGTTTTTGGATGTTTATGGTTTTCCATTGTTTCTAAATAATAAATAGGCCTTTGAGCCTGATTTTAACATAATTGAGAGGCATGTAGCCACCACATCTCTTATAAGACATAAGATACCATCGCCCTAGCTAGTTTATGTCTATTCATTCTGTAAGCATATTTCAGTTATTTGATATTAATGAAATGAAGTTTTGCTTCTACTGCATATCTTCTTTTATTTTTATTTTTCAATTTTATTGCATTCCTGCATAAATCTGGATCAGTGGTATTAGAGTGGTCTGCTCTTTCTCGATCCTTCTTTGCATGTCTCCAACGAGGTCAGGGTGTAAGGATTTAGGGTTTAATATGGTTGAAACATTGCAAGATCAACCTCGCTAACATCGACAGCCTCCCATGGGGGAAAAAAAGAAAGACGAGGGAGAAGGAGATCCTATCAAAATATTGCTCGAGGAGGTGCTCGATAAACAAAGGAACGCGATGATGGATAAATTTGCCCAGATCCTTTAATGGCTACCCATCGATGGTGCATCTGCATCCAAAAACCACTCTGGAGGTGCCACTCCTTTCAAGGTACAAGTCAACTTCGACATTCTTGTATTTAAAGTCTAGATAGATGCAAACATTGTAGATAGATGGTTTAATTTCCTAGAAGGGTCATTCTCGGTCCATGATTTCTTCGACCGAGAAAATATTGCTTTTTCACTCCTCAACGCTGCCCCCCATGTCAAAGGCTAGTGGGAAACATACTGTGCACAAAAGGATGAGAGGGAACCTTCTTTGTTCCCGACTGGACCCACTTGGAATTCATTCTGAGATGGCATCAAGGAAAATTATTACCCCGTGGGGAGCTATGAGGACAAGTACATCCAATGGACCATGCTGCGATAACAAAGGGATCAAGATCAACACGAGCTAACGAATTTGTTCGATACATTGTGCACAAATTTGGGTATTAAAGATTCAAAGAAAAATTTGGTGCCAAAGTACAATAGCTATTTTCACAGATACATTCAGGAATAAATGGAGTTTCTCTTCATTACCTCACTTAGCGCGACATATCGATATTCCGACAAGATCGAGCAGAAATTTAAGCAGAAGAAGCGAGACTTTGGATCCGCAAATCTGAAGCTAGGGAAAGGCGCCCCTGAACCACAGAACAAGGGGAAAAGCCAAAGAAGGGTGACTCATCACAACACCAAAAATCCAAATAAGGACACGGGGAAATGGTGTGAATTTCATAACAGCTCCACTTACAACACAAGTGAGTGTCGGGCATGTTGATCAGTGGTTGTCATTGATGTCAACCCAATCAGCACCAGGGGCTACCCAAATATTGCATGGGAATTTTCACCTACCAAATTACTATATTATGCATCAAGAATTATTTAGATAGTTTCTACTTGTCGAGATGTTTCCGTTGATATAAGGAAAACCACGTAATTCTTCACGGTTTGAGAGATATTCATGTTTGAAGTTTGTAACCCCAGTTAGTGGGCTAAAACCCCATGGTGTTGTGGCATGGGTCATTGAAAAGTAAATAATTAATAATTTTTAAGCTCCTCAAAGCCCTCCCAAATTCACTTGTTGAATCCCCTCTCAACCTAAGCATTTATATAAATTGTGATCTTCATATCGTCATGTAGGGATTTCTCTACTTGAAACAGGTCATCGTGGAATTTCGCTCTAAATTTTTTTGTACAAATGTTCATAAACTAAAATTTTTATGAGGCGAAGCCGAAATATTGAGGAAGCACCTGTAAAAATTTTAGATCAGGGTTCAGAACAGTTTCAGAGATACGATCTATGGAAGTAAGTGTTTTTGCAGGCTCCTGAACTTCATATCAAAGAAGTGACATTGGGAAAATCATCACAACTCTCTCTTTGAGTATCGGATTGGAATTCTGTAAAAATTGGAAGATAGTGTATGCAATGAAGTTTTTTCTGTATCAATTGCAGAGCTGAATGAAGAAACAGTGACACGTGGCACATTGTACAATTTTGATCTACTGAAATAGTCCATAATTAGGTCGTTGTGAGAGATTGGGCATAACTCTCCCTTGAAGAATCCAAATTGGATCAGACTTGTACCATTGGAAAGAAGACTCAAAGAAATAATAAAAAACTTAAAATCAAATATTGGGGAGCTGAAATATCATAGATACACCAGATTAAATATCGAGATCCTAAAAGGCAAGAAAAATCTAGATCATGTGTTGTCAAGGGCTGCAAAGGACCAGACTTTTTAGGGCAGCAAAGGAAAGCAAGGTGTAGTAGAGGTTAGCATGACAAGATTATAAATCAAGGTGCAGAAGATCAGTAAGAAGTTCAACACATGAAGTCTTCAAGTTGGAAGCACTGCATACAGTCATTGTAAAGGTATCATTGTACTAAGTCATTGTAAATGCATCATTGTAAAAATTGTACAAGTGTCTATCTGCCAAGATTTGAAGAGGCGGTGTCGGGAGGTCTAGGATCATCATTAGGTGGTTGTGTCATAGTTGGGGTTATGTTCTAGTGTGTCTTCTTCTTCTACATCATTCTATATCATTTTAAAGTGGAACATTTTCCCTGGTACGGGAGTCCATTCTTGTTTTATTCTTCTATAGGGTGGTAGGGTGGTGCGATGATGGTGCATGAAGTCACCAAAAGGTTCAAGCTTGTGAAAAATTTAGGGTGGTAGGGTGGCACTAGGGTGAGTTGTAGCCCATTGGGTGTTGGGGCATCCGTTCAGTTGACTATTGAAGAATCTTGGGCGTTGGAGCGTCTATCCAGTGGGAGCTGGAGAAGAAATTTTCTAGATTATAGGAATTTGGAGCTTTATTTTCAATTGGAGTTGAATATTAAAGAATTATTAGAAAAGAATTCAAGTGGTTTTTGTCCTGGAGAGGGTTTCCAACTTAAAAACTGTGTGCATTTGTGTTCCTTTTGTTTATTGCTATCATTGTATAAACAATGATAATAATTGAAGATTAACTAATGCTCTAATTGAAAGGAATATTGATACACACCCTTCTTAGTATTTCCAACAAGGCCAAATAGTCACCGGTGGCCAAACGAAAGGCATCCGAATGAGATGCATGTTATGATTCTGAGTTATAATCGGACAAGGGGAACGACAAAGGGAAGAAAAACATTGATGCAGAACCCGATGCCACCATTTCTACCACCAAGCTCTAAAGGGAGGAGCGCAAGGATCTAGAGGAGGGGAGAGCCTTTTCCATTCCTTGTTAATAGCAGAAGCCAAAAGATACTTATTTCAGCTGAGGTCATGAAGTGGCTCGACCTACTGACCACAACACACCCGAAACCATATACCATAGGGTGGCTTCACGGAGGAAGAGATCTCCATGTCAGCCAACGGTGTTGCCTTCCTTACAACATCAAGCCCTTGACGGATGAGGTACCATGTGATGTTGCTCCTCTTGACGTGTCCGATGTATTATTAGGCCAACCATACCTATGGAAGTGACATGTTGTGTATGAGTCTAGGCCTTGCTCTACTATTATTACTTTGGGGAATAAGTTGTACACGATATCGGAGGTAGTACCACCTTTCATCATCTCTTTGAGTACTGTAAAGAAAAGCAGTAAGATTATTTCCCAAACCAGGAACTTTGTTTTCATTTCAATTCACCCACTGGGAATGAAGAAGATTATGGCCACAAGCTCCAACAGGGCTCCCCTTCACGACAACAACAGAGGAAAAAGTCATGGAGGAATACAAGGACATTTTATCCTCACCCATAGGGGTTCCTCTACACTGTCAGGTCAAGCACTCCAATTATTTGATCCCAGGCATGCCACTTCCTAATTTCCTGATCTATCGACGTTCTATTTTGGAGAATGATTGAATCAAGAGGTAGATCCAAGAATTGTTTCAGAAAGAGAACATCAAGAAAATATCCTCACATGTAAGTCTAAGGCTGATAAAGAAACCAAATTTATTGAACGCTTCGATCATGCCCGCCAGCAGGTCCATGATATCTTGGATAAATCCAATGCCAAGTACAAGAAGTGGCATGATCAACATTGGTTGCCACACAAGTTCTAGGTGGGTGACAAATTTTGGTTGCATTTTCAGAAATAACGCCTAACCAGAGCTCATCGGAAGCTCATACCACTCTGATATGGGCCTTATACCATTATCAACGCTGTGGGAGATAATGCATTTAAGCTCATAATTCTCCCATTCCTTGGCTGACACCCAATGTTCAATGTGGATCACTTTCGGCCATACTTTCCATCATTAATCGACACATTTAACATTGTAGAACAACTCACACCAACAGAGTTAAACCCAAACTACATGGAACAAGCCACAACTGATCAGATCATGGACACACAGATCAAGAACACTTGAAAACAAAGGATCCAAATATTTTGAGTTGTCAAAGTAGACCAACTCCTTCACCAGGGCAAGTGGCACTACAAGGAAAATACCCTCTAGCGGAGGTTGTAAAGGAGGTTTTTAGTGTTATCAAATTGGCCAAAATTGTCAAAAAACCATTTTCTACAACATCCCTTTTTGGTAATGGAGGTTTTGACGGAGCTTCTAATAGAACTTCAACACAAATAAAAAAATTGGGCGACCAGAGTTTTTTACGAATTTTTTTCTCATCGGTGCGCATCTCATGTGTGAACGCACCGATGTGTTTTATGTTGTACGCACTGGTACTATAAATATACCAAGCCCCGAGATGGAAAATTTTTTTGGAATCCCCACAACGTTTAGAAACGTCTTGGTGCATGTTACCCACAAAGACGCACTAGGCCGATATAAGGTGCATGCACCAATGTTGTTAAGGTGTAAAAACGCACTGGGACGTTAAGTTATAAAAACACACTAACACGTTAAAGAAAAACCATACTGGTGCATGTAACGCCTATGCGCCCGCCCGGGTGGTACTCGTCGATAAAGCGCACCGGATGTTCTAATTGGTATTGGTATTTGGTGCAGTGTCCATAGGTCGTAGAAACACACCGGTGCACAATATCATACAAACACACCAGTGCACAGTAACTAACACACATCAGTGTTCATTTTCTATTTTTTAGAAACATCGCCCTGTGACAGTGCACTTATTGTCATTTTTTAAAATTCATTATTCATTAAAAGTCAACACATATCTTATAATCGTATTCATATTAATTAAATTTTTATTAGTGCATTTGAATGTGATGTTTGGATGAATTTGTTATATCATATCATCATATTTCGCATCTCTACATTATAATATTTAATCATCCATATATTTAATCAGTGGTGTAACATTTCACAACGACAATGGAGAACAAAATAGAATAAATTAAAACGTATATATATATATATATATATATATATATATATATATATATATATATATATATATATATATATATATGACACTCTTTGTCATACAAAATGGGATAGTTATTGGTATCCCTTTGTCTTTCAATTGGCACACTATGCCCATTACATTAAACAAAATGTCTGATTTCACAGACAAATATTTCAAAAAATACAATGCCTTGCTTTGATATCCAAACATATTGATCATCATTCTTCGCTAGAACTGTTGTCACTGCTTGAGATACTTCCATGATTTAGGTGATTGGGGGGAATATTTTGTTCATTTTGTTGATTGTCTTCTTCTTCTTCAAGTTCCATCTACAAACATAAAAATAAAGTGTAATGAGTGTATATACATTGGTGAAAATAATAAAAATTGCAATATTAAATAATATACATCAATGTAAATTGAAAATAAATGTACCATAGCAATAATTAACTCATGAACTATACACATTCTTTCAAAACCAAATTTCATGCCATCTCTCAACAATTCATTTGTTGGCGTAGCTCCATACTTCGTTTCCTGCAAGTTTTATACCCCATAAAAAATCATAGATTTAATATAAAATATTTTTTTGTTTTATTAATTATAGACGGAGCTAATTAAAACAAGATAGATGCTTACAAATTCCACAATTAATTTCTGATATGCAAACATATACTGACAACCCATATTTAACCCAATCTCAATCAATTCTTCTGATGGTTCTTCCTTGTATGTTAGCACCTATTTGAAGACATTCAATGATGACCGTTGTAAAACAACTTAAAATATACAAAAATGAAATCTAGTGAAGTTGTTACAAGGAAGTAACCATTACTCACAAACATATATATCAACCTTTTTCTTCCTTTTCATCCTGTTTTATATGTTGAATGAGTTCCATTTTCTTTTCTTTTTTGCAAAAAAATACTTGAAAATTAATATTTAATGCTAAATTGTTTATTTAGTGTACCTAGTTGAAAAATTCAATGATTACATATTACATTTGAAGCACATTGTTGTTGAGATGATTCCTCGTGCAAGGAAGTTATGTCTATTTCTTTGACCATCTCCTTGTACACCATTTTGGATATTCCTACTAGCATATTTCTAATGTCAGCTCATTCATCCTTTGAGATTTTCATAATCTTCTTGAAAATGTAACATGACAATAAACTATTTAATTTTTATATTGATATATGAAAAGTAAATATAACAAAAGTGATATTTATAAATGATTGCTTTGTAGTAGTATATACATATAATTCTACAAAAAAAATTAAAAGAATATTACTTTTTCAATCCTTCTTTTTTGTTGTTGTACGTTTTTTTCTATTAAAAGTTTGACATGTCTCATTGAACAATTCTCTGGAAACTCATCCTGCAGTTTAAATAAAATTTGGTTCTTGGAATCATTGGATTGATTTTTGTATTGTAAGTGGAAATAATTTCTATACATTTGTTCCACTAGATCCCTCAAAGTTTTGTAAAAAAAATTCCCCCTTTCGTTAACCTCCAACACTACTCCAGATGAGCTAAGGAGAAATTCGTTTTCATTCGCATGTTCTATTTTTTCTTTTCTTAGAACAAAATTCATTTTCTTCATTGTTGGTCCCTGTAGAACATTAAACCTATATGAATTAATAGATTTTTTGAAACATGTTATCTAATATTTTTAAGTATATTATGATTGAAAAATCAAAAAAGAAACTCATATTGGATCGATAGTATTTTTTCATTCACCTGATTCATCCTTCTGCAATTTTTCCATCAAGATTTTATGCTTTTTTGGTCTTAGATAAGAAATAATCTTATCAAGTTTCGTCATTTTGTGGCTCTACGTGATACACACTCAAAAATACATATTAGTTAACTTACATATAGTTCAAAAATAATAATTTTTGTAAAGAATTTACAAAGAACTTGTTTTTTTTTTTTTTCTAGATGTGCTATCAGTATTTTTGTTACTTGAACTCTTAATCAATATGAAGCCTATCCCATTCATTAATATATTTTATAAATAAATCAAATACTTTTCACGTAATAAAAAAACATGAAAACGGTTTGTCTTTCGCAACTTACGCACCGAATGTGGTGCGGTAGGTTCTTATAAACGCACTGCCAATACAGTAGAAACAAGGTACGATTATCTTTGTCAATAAGGAGACCCGATGCGTTATATTAATATCGGAGCACAAATTAACATAAACATAAATTAATAAAAAAATATTTTTATCAAACAATGTTTTTTGTCAGTATACACCCGATGTGCTATACTACAATCGAACACCAGTGTGTTATATTAAACAATGCACATCGATTAAAAAAATGTGGTTTTTAAAAAAATCGTGCAAGGGCCGACATGGATTTGGATTCGACTATGCAAGTGGTTTCGCAGGTTAGATGTCACACACACACACACACACATATATATAGGTGTATGAAATTATATATATATATATATATATATATATATATATATATATATATATATATATATATATATATATATAATGTCATACACACACACACACACATATATATACAAACCCTATAAATCTAAAATGAAAAGCCCTAATTGTGAAGTCACATAAACAAGAAGAAGCAAGGGGTTTAATGTAAGAATGGATTTTTTTTTTTTTTGTTTATTCTGAATTTTAATTAAATGCAAATATGAATAGAGATTGTAAATGATTGTTTTAGTAAAATTCATAGTAAAATTTAAGTTTTTTACTATGCATGTATTAAATCTAATAGAAACTGTAAAAAAAAAATTATTACAATAAAATTTAACAATTTTACTATACTACAGGGTTTTTGTGTGAATAACTAGATGTTTCAAATTTTGATTCTCTGAATAATGTTGTTGTTAAAAAGTATTTTGTTGCTCCACAGTGCTCTCATGCTCTCTTGCTCCAGGTATGTCTCTCATGCAAATCCCTCCCTGATATTTTTTTCAAAAATAATGAAATAATTAATAGCTTTTACTATTTTTTTTAAAATTAGATTTCCGACAATCATTTGCCATCCATTTTTCAATTTACTGTTTTTTTTTTCTCTTCAAAAAAATGAAGTTGCGCTTTTTTGTTTTCCCGATATTCAATGCATTTGATAACTAACAACACCGGTGCGTCCATTAATAAAACCGCATCGGTGTAGTTAACAATACATTAGCACTGATAACAATAAGTCCTTTTTTAAGGCACCAAAATTGCTTTTCGGTATGTACACCAAAATTTACAGTTGATTTTTCTCAAATGCAGGGACAAAATCTCATAATTATATCAAATAGGCAATTCTTCAAAATCTAGCTCATTCCATAATATTTTTCAAAGTCCATCACGGAGTTCTCCCTATCCATCTCCAGAGGTAATTACTTTAGATTTTATTTATATTTTCATAATCTAATTGAATTTATTTATTTTATCCATGTCAATCAACTGAATAAAATTAATGTATACAAATTTTCAGGTTCATGCTAATTTAGAATCAAGTTCAGATGCACAAAATATTCAAACAGTTCCAAAACGTCAGAAGCTCTTATCAGGAGCAACATACTACAAGGCGTGGTTGGTAGATGAAAATGGACAACCGCTTCACCTTTCCAATTGTAACATGCCATCTTCTAGCCACAATATTGGGACAATGATGGTAATAATAATTATTTGGTATAATGTAATTATTTCAGCATCAAACCAATTAATCATGCATTGACATCATCGATTTTTTACTAATCATGTTTAAATATATTTTTTGAAATTATTAGGATTCTATTGATGATGACCGACCTACCTACCATCTTCCGTTACACCCCAAGACAATTTCAAATAAAGATAAGGATGAATTAAGATAAAAAATTGAAGAGGAATGATACCAAGAATGGTTGAATCAACCACGTATTCAATTCCCAGTATGTCTAGATTCACCAATTAGGAATGATTACAACAATAGTAGTTCTTCACAAGATGGAAATGGAGGCAATCAAATAGAGGTTGGTATGGATGATTACTTAAGGGATACGACTGCTATGGAGACAATGTTGTTAGATGCATACCAGAACAATGACGAGCTAGGGGATGATGCTCATATCGCTATACCTTTTTCGAAAGCCTTAAATTTTCTTTCACCACCCTTCTCTTTGGACTTGGAGGTGAGTCAAAGTCTACCCAGTTAGGGACAATGATGTTACTGTACAACTTGAAAGCAAATTTTGGCTTGTCGAATGCATGTTTCTCATAAATTTTGAGGTAATTGACAATCCAGTCCCTTATATCTTGAGAAATCTTGTCACAAAATCAACATTACAGATGGTCAATTTTATGAACGTTAATAATTATCGACATTAATGTACATTTAATATTGTTCATGACCAATTAAAGGTTATTCAAAGATTAGATTTTTTCGAGTGATAATATCTTGCCCGGTAGCTGCAAAGAGGCAATTTTTTTTTTGAAAATGTTGGGTGTTGAGTACATATCGTATCATTCATGTCCAAATGATTGTATTCTATATAGAGGAGAATATGCAGAAAAGGAGATATGTCAGAAATGTGGGCATGACAGGTATGATAAATAAAAAAAAGGGTAAATCACATGGTCCCCCTTTTAAGATATTTAGGCACATGCCTATAGTCCCAAGGATTCAAAGGCTCTTTCGTTGCAAAGAATTAGCTATGTTATAAGGATGGCATGCCTCACATAGAAGTGAGTTGGGATTTATGCGAATCCCAACAGATTCAATAGCCATGAAGCATATAGAGGATACATGGCCCAAAAAATTCAAGGATGAAGTACGAAGTCTATGACTCAGCATGGCCGTGGATGACGACAACCAATATTCCCTCCAGAACACCAACTATTCTGTTTGGCCTATAGTAGTGATCAATAACAATACCCCCCCACAGTTTTCCATGAAGAATGAACATCTTATGTTGGCTCTCATAGTCCCTGGTAGAAGACAAGTGAATAATATGGATGTCAACTTACAACCATTGGTAGATGAATTGAACGAATTATGGGATGGGATAAATGTATACAATGTATCAAGACCCATAACAACAAAGAGGAGTTTTATGTTATATGGAATATGTGCTTACGTGACACATGATTATCCAGGCTTAGAGGTTTTCTATGGTAAATTACATGTTTATTGATTTTTTTATATACATAACAATATTCTTTCGCATATTAATTATTTAATTCGGTGTAATTGTTCTAATATTCATGATATTATTTGTCGTGCCATGCATATTGTATACAATAATTTCACAGGTCTTGTAACAAAAGGGTATTATGGATGTAAATGTCATGGACCTTATCTGAAAGCTAGATAGTCCAACGACCTACGAAATCTACTATATGACTGCTCTAGGGTATTCCTCCCAGAAGAACACCCTTACAGAAGAGAAACATTCGATTTCAATGGTAAACGAGAGAGAACCAAAAGGCATGCAATAACGACACCAACTAAATGGATTAGAGCATTTGAGAGAGAGAAGGAGAAGGATTTCATAGAAATGTTTGATTCAAATGGGGTGCCTATGTTCGATGATCCGAAATTCTTCGACACCTATGTTGAGAAATTTCCCATTGGGATGAAAATGAAATCTATCTTTTATCACCTCCCATATTGGGAGCATATTAATATTACACACTTATTAGATCCCATGCATATATTTAAAAATGTTTCATCTTCTTTATGGAGGCATATATCATCGAAACAAAGTGACACATTGGCTGTTAGGAAAGATCTTATTACTTCAAAAATTAAAAAGAAATATTGGCCAAGATGATTAGAAAGTACAGGATCAGAGGTTGATCCCTCTAATTGGTATTTCAAATAAGTTGATGTCCCATGGATTTTAAAAAAATATGATCTTTCTTTGGTAAAGGAAGTTATAATGGGTGTGAGGGTGTCATCTTCAAATATGGGTCTTCACTATGACGTTGCTTCATCGTGGAAGACCATTTGTCGGGGTTGAAATCACATGAACATTTGAATATTCTAAGAGTACATATAATGTCAAAAGCATGATTTTATTATTTTTTATATTAATAAATTTTATCCCATGCAGAGATCATAACACATAACTAATTTTGTATATTATTTCATGTGTTTATAACTTTGCAGTGTCATTATCCTTTGTTCGTGTGTGGGTTTGTGAAACATGACCTCCATCAAGATCTAGGACATGCCATATCTAAATTTTCTACATTTGTATGTTGGATCATGTCAAAGGAGATTCATGTGGCTAGCATTCCATGGTGGTGTCAAGAGATAGTTGAGATTATTTGTATGTTTGAGAAGGAACTGCCAAAGAGTTTCATGGACTTGTAGGTTCATCTTCTAATCCACCTAGTAGATGAGGTTGAATTATTTGGGGTGTTTTCTTGTCGTTGGATGTTCTTCTTAGAGAGGTACATGAAGAAATTGAAAGATTTTGTTCGAAAAAGGGCAAAACCCGAGGGGTCTATGGTAGAGGGGTACATATCGTATGAGTCTTTCTATTATTCCAGTGAGTACATCAAGCAGAATGAAAACAGACCAGGGGCAGTGATTTGGGATGATGAAAGGGATGAAGACAAAAGAGAAGGGGAGCTTCTCTAAAGTAATGGAAAAAAAACGCTTGATAAAGAGTAAGCGACTTATAATTTTTCAAATTTACACAAAGTAAATATACATGTTGAACTTTGATATAATGTATACTTTGATCTCATGTGTACTATATGTTAGTTTGATTTCATTAGCGAATGTAGAAATTGAAGCAATCAATAAATTCGTTCTTTACAATTCCAAAGTGACACAACCATGGGTCATATTGTACGAACAAAAGAGGATGAAATGGGATAGTGACAGGAAATAGTTCAGACAGTTGAATGGTAGAAGTGTGCCTTATCTCTATCATTTAAAACAAAATATGGCAATTATATGCTCCAATAGTTGGGTTGCTATCCAAGTCAGAGAGAAATACGGTGCAACTGGTTGTTACCCACGTGCTAAAGAGGATGCACTAAACATAGGGATTGGGTGCAAGAACTCGGTAATAATCTATTTATGTACATTTAAACTTAATTATAATACACATTTTAAATGTAACATCTATATTTCATATTTTAATAGTTGGGTTATTAGACACACGAGACTATGATTTTTTAAATTTTTTATAGATGCATTTGTTCTCATTTATGTGGGCATATAGACACCATTTTCCCATAGAAAATGTCGATGATGGACACATGACACAATACTGTGGAGTGGAAGTCAAGTTCGATCAATATAGTCGAGCTAGCCACATCGATCAAAACCTAGAACGAGGGACGTTAGGTTACATCGGAAAGATACAAGAGATCATTGAAGTGGATTTCACTTCTTTCCAATGTGTTATTTTTAGGTGCAAGTGGTGGGACACCTTTGATAAGAATAATGTAAAGGAAGATCGCGATAGTAGGCTGATATGTATCAACTCTAGAAAGATGTGGGATAAAACTAAGGAGCCTTATATTTTCCCCAAACACTGCAACCATGTGTTTTTTTTACCTACATGTGTTGGATAGGGATTGGTGGTTCGTATTGATACATGGCCCTAGATCAAAACATATTTTTGAGAACAATAGTGTTATCATGCCAAGCGAGATGGAATATAATGAGGCTGATCATGAGAACATAGAGTGATATGGTACATGTGTTATTTCATCATTTATACTATTTAAGATGGGTTTTTATAAAGAAGAGGACTTAACCTTATAATAAGACTCTTTCTTTCAAAACATTATAATATGTATTTTGAATTAATTTCTTTTCATTACGTTAATGTTAAAATAATTTCATTTGATAATTTGCAATTATGTTGATCTTGAAAACTGTGCACTGTATGAAGTTCTTTTTTTTTAATGTCAATTTCTAAAATAATACAACTACTTTATTGCTTTAAATGTGTGTGAATGATATCTTCAAAATTTAAAAAAATATATTAATGTAGACTATTATTTTTTGTATGTAAGATTATAATAAAATAATGATAATTCTAAACATGAATTTATTTGCATTATTTTCTAAACTTTATTATATTACAAAAATTCATATTATTCTACATTTATTATTTTACAATTATTTATATTCATACAAATTTATGAATTTACAATTTTACAATTATGGTAATTTAACAATATGTATGGTATACATTTTACTTACTGTAGTTATGGTTCAAAATTGACAATTAATTTACAATTTTACAATTTTACAAATTTACAATTTACAAATTTTATAATTTTAATAAAATTGAATCATGACAATACATACAATTACAATTACAATTTTACAATTTCACAATACAATTACAATTACAATTAGAATTTTACAATTTTACATACAATTACAATTAAAATTACCATTACAATCATTTCACAATACAACTAGAATTACAATTTTACAAATATTTGATTTGTACCTAGGTTCCTAATCCAATGAAGAGAGACTTCCACAATGCAGAGGTGAATTGTACATTCTATATGATATAAATACCCGTTGAAGGGAAATTCAACACCCCCTCCCCCCTAATTTTCAAATTATTTATTTTAAATAATGTGGGTTCTTTCCTTAAATTTTTGGCTAAATCACCTTTTATGATTTTCTTTTGGTTAAGTGTCCTACAATTTTGCCATTTTTTTCCATTTGCATCAGATTTCTATTTTAATTGCTTCATCGAATTCAACTTTTGGCTAGCTTTCCATCAATATTTGTTTCATCTCATTTTCTTACATGGTTTGCAAATGATGCTCATCCAAACTTTGATAATTTTTGATGTCTTGGTTAAGAAATGTACAAAATGTATATTATTTTAATTTTCGTAAATAAATTAGTAATTGATTTTAAATATTAATTCCTAATCAATTTTCACTAATTAATTCATTTTTGACTAATTAATTCATTTTTCACTAATAATCTTACAAATTTAACCAACTAAATTGTCAAACAATTAAAATAATGTGCTTTCGAGATCTCAATAATTTATTTCAATTCCTAATTTTAAAAAAAATTACAAAAACCTAAAATATCACAAATACAAATACAAAGTAATTATAATTCATTTTATCAAAATTTTAATTACTAAAGTAACTATAGTTTAAGTCTCTACCTCATCTTCATTAATTTAATAGCCCAAAATCAACAAATTTTAATTATAAACGAAGTAATTTTAATTTCTATAGAAGTAAAGACCCACCTCCATGTAGACCTCACCTCCCGCACTATACCTCAATTCACATCCGTCTTCACTCTCATATCAAACATCAGAAAATTTATTTATTTCATATTTGAAACTTCTGAAACTTAGACGTGTCCGATATTTTTAACTCTTCCGATGCCTCGGTTCTTTCGCATATCACATATTAAAATTCGGCATATCGGAACTCAACACATATCGAGACTCTTGTTTTTGAAACTTGCGATTTTTAGAAACCCCTATACGTGACTTTCTTTCATCTTCGATGGGTTAAGTTTTGTTGGTTAATGTATATAGATTTTTGAGTTAAGTTTTCTTTATTAACGTATGTAGGTCTTGTTTTAAGATATAGTTATAGTATTTTAAAAATATATTAATATTTAATTAATTTACTTTTGATTTAATTCTCGAAAATAGTAATTCATTAAAATTTGTTTTGATTTAATAAAATTAATTTTTAATTAATTAAATTTTGTTTTATTTGTTTCATTTAATTAATTCAAATTTTATTTAATAATTTGTAATTTTGTTTTAAGAGAATGGTATAAAATTAATTAATAACTATTTAATTTTAATTCTACAGCTAAGTAAGAATTAGAATTTTCTATTTTTAGTCAAGACATCAACTTTTTCTAGAATTCTGGATTTTTTATATTGCAACTCTGGAAACTCATAAGTTGAGTTTTGTTTGGCCAAATGAGGCCCATGATAGCTCGTTAGATAGATAAAATCACGGGGAATATTTCCGAAGTAGTTGCAGGACCAAATTCGGTCATTTAACGAGTCTATAATTTAATAGAAAATCAAGCTACGCATTTTTAAACAAAATTATTTTTCTGAGTTTAATTTTTTTCACTTTCATTTGCTCATACCCTCTATTGAGCGCATATGCATTCGGCTATATTTTATTTGACCAATAATATATTTAAAAGGCCTAATGGAAAACTCATATTTCCTTTTATTTATTTAATTTCTGAATAATTTTGACAAGAAAATAGTTGAAGAGATGAGGAAAACAAATTTCAATCAATGAAATTGTTCGAGCAAGAGGGAAAAATAATTTAAAGCATTAAATAATGTTCGAGTAGAATGATTATTCAACAACTCTCCTATTTGGAATAGCTTTTGTAATTCTAAATAGCAGTTTGTAGAATGGAGAAAGAGATTCTCTTCTCTACAATTCTATAATTCGTATAAGCACTATTGTAATGAGGGTTTAGAGTTGTAGGTGAGAGGAGAGTAGATCTCATAGCTAGGGGATAATTTTTGAATTTTTTCTTTTGCATTATGGATTGCGTTCAAAGAGTTGAGTTTGCACTACTGTAGCTCTATTTTTTGCAACAAAGTTTAAGCATTGTAAAAGAATGTTGGGGATCAGAACGAGAGAAAAAGTTTCAATAAATTAGTATTTAAAATACTATTTCTTTATACTGATTTTATTTTATAATTGCATAAATGTGTCATTTTCATTCATATTTGTGCACTATTGTCTATGTCACTAGTTTGCCTCAATTATCTGTTTTTATTTATCTCTCCTCTTGTGTGTTGAACTCTGATTTCTAAGAAAATAATTACTCATAAATCAACCTTTTAATTTTGATTTAACAAACAATAATATTCTCTGAACTATTTCATTATACTATTGTTTAATCATTCGAGTTACTGATTTAATAGTCATCATCATTTTTTGATATCAGTGTAGGGAGGTCCACAATGTCGAGTGTCCGATAGTGGGTCAATAGGGTTGTCAATGTAAAGGCCAATCAGTAGAGGCATCAGTCGTTGTTCTTATAGCACCAACTGAGTCTCCAGGGGAGCTCAATCCTGCCTACGGACAAGCCTGGGCAATCAGGCACATAATGGATAATTGTGAAAATATAAAGAGGGGGCTTGGTATTAATCAGGAGACTTATCCTAACATGTTCTCTGAAAATGAATGTATCATAGGTCCAAGTAATTGGCATTTTCCCTCATGTCCTGCTCCACCGAAGATATTATTGGCTAGGGCACTAAAGAAAGTGCAACAGTCGTCAAAGATGAAAATAATCAAAATGAAGAAAGAGGTAGCGGAGGGCAGGAGGGGCCAAGGTGGTCGTAGTGAATAGAACAAGGGTCATTTTCTGTCTGGAAAGCGACAATTTCAGCCGGGTTATCAGGGAAGAGAGGAAAGGGGAACGAAGGCCGAAATGGTTAACCGATGGACAAAGTAGCAAGGGAATAGATCCAGGCAGAAGAATGGGAACCGCTAGTAGTGGACCCAGGTAATACAAGAGGAAGGTTGAACCTGTTTAAGCAGGTCATCTAAACATATTAGATAATGAAGAGTCTACTGGTGAAATACATGACAGACAACCAACAACCAAGAGAAGTTCTACGACAACTAGGGCAGCAAAAAAACCAGGAAGAGGAACCAAGCCTAGCAATCATCCAAAAGGACATATAGTCGGTCCAATTGCAGTTGTACCATCAAAATGTCTGTCTCGGATGCATGGAGAAGTTGCTTTAGAGCATGCAACAGCAAGAGATACTGGGATCGAGCGTGAAGGATCTGGCCTCGGTAGACTCTTCTGATGACTAACTGTTTGTAGGTCTTGATGATCTTGAAAATTCTATCTTTTTGTTTAGTTGATGTCAGATAGAATTTACATTTACTGTAGCCAATATAGTTTTATACTAGATAGGATAATGTTGAAAGTGTGGTTGGACATTCTCAAAATATTTCAGTTTTGGATGGCATATGATGCTGACTGGTGGCTGACAAGCCTGGTTTCCTATGGGCAGGTTGAGGTCACCAGAAAAATATTTTTTGTAACCTGCTTCATAGATGATTAATAGAGGAGTACTGCCAAGTTTACAAAAAAAAATTTTATCATCATTTTGTGAACTACTTCCTAAATGTTGTTAATTAACTATTCCTGTTAATAGATCTCTAAACATAATGTGTTTTGGTATTCATAATATCAGTTAATTGAACTAATTTTTTAGCTTGATATTTATTATAATCCAGACATATTTAAATCCCAATCATTTAATTACTTTACTCTCAGTTGTGTTAGATCTACATATTCCTAATTGAGATAGGCTTAGGATTTCTTTCCCTTTTCTTGCATTTTAGGATTAATTTGCATCTTGCGTTCTAGAAGTCCTCTCATCAAAGAGGTAAATTTTAGTTCTAGCTTGGTTGAGCCCCAGATCAACATAAGGATGACTTTCTTGCCTAATCAATAAGAAGAGTCGAATTGGTGTCTCTTCTCTATTGGTAGGTGAAAGTCAAATTTTAATCCAGTAGAGATAGAGAGAAGGTAATTGGGCCTAGTTTAACTAGTCAAAACCACCATTTCAATGGAAAAGGAGTTGTTTTAAGTTCTCGACTGGGTGGTCTCCCTTATAATGGTAAGGAAAAGAATTTTGAGCCATTAACACTACCTTAGGTATTCCATGGAATCGAAACATTTCTTTCATGAAAATATCAACAATTTGAATAGTCTTATAAGTAGATTGCACTAGGATAAAATACACTATTTTACTAAATTTATCTACCATGACCATGATCGAATCATTATGTCTCCTTCATTTGGGTAGTCCTGTTATAAAATATAACACAATGACTTCCCATTTCCATTTACGACTGGGTATTTGGTGAAGAAGGTCGACGAGATGTTGGTGTTCAACTTTAACTTGCTGACATTCTAAACATTTCATCAAAATATTCTAAAATATCTCTTCTCATACCCGGAAAAAAGTAATATTATTTTTCCAGAAAATAATTTTTGATAGCCAGGATGGGCAGCGTAAGAACTTCTGTGAAATTCATCCAAAATCAGTTGTCTGATTGAAATATTGTTGGGAACATATATTCTCCCTCTAAAAGTTAGCAGATGATCCTTGTTAATACTATATTTAGATTATTTTTCAGGGCTATTAGTCTGATCGGCTTGCTTCCATAAAAATTTATATTCTATATCCTTTTTATCATATTCTTGAATTTGATCCAGAAAATTAAATTGTATTTGGTTGTAGTGAACTTTATACACATAGTTCACCCTTATACTTAATGCATATGGTACTCAATTTTCCTTTCCTTTTAAATGCTTGATGTCGAATTCAAATTCTTGAAGAAAATGATTCCATATTGCTTAACATTTATTCAAGTTAGGCTGCTTGAAATAACTAGTTAGACTTCTATGATCTATCATCAACAAAAACTTCTTGCCCAATCGATAATGTCTCCATAATTTCAACACATGGATTTCAAAAGTTAATACCAAATCGTAAGCATAATATCACTACTCATGTTCCTTTAGTTTATGAGATTCATATGCTATCATATTCCCTTCCTGTATCATCAGACCCCCTATCCCTTCTTGGAAGGCATATGTGTAGACCACAAATTCCTTGTCCAGGTAAGTAATATTTAAAATGGGGGAAGAGGTTAATAATTTTTTAGCTGTTAAAAAATTTGTTGATAGTTAGTTATCCACTTGAAATCCCTTCCTTTCTTCTGCAGGGAAGTGATAGGGTAAAAAATTTGGGATAATCCCTCAATAAAACAATGATAGTACCCTGCTAGAGCAATGGAAGATCATATGTCTGCCACATTTTTTGGTACGAGCCATTCGATAATGATTTTGATATTTTCATGGTTCACAGCTATACCTTTGACTGAAAGACATGCCCCAAGTAATGGATTTTTTCCTTGTAGAAATCAAATTTGCTAAATTTAACATATAGCTCATGTTCTCGTAAAAATTGTAGCACTATCTGTAAATGTTCTTTATGCTCTTCTAGATTTCTGGAGTAAGCTAGGGTATCATTTATAAATATCAAGACAAATTTGTCTAGAAACAGGTAAAATATACCATGCATCAAACTCATGAATGTTGTTGGCATCTTGTTCATCCAAAATTGCAAGGAAAAAAACTTGTAATGACCATAATGGGTTCTAAATGTTTTCTTACAAGCATCTTCTTCAATTACTCTGATTTGAAGGTAACCTAATTGTAAATAGATCTAAGAGAAGACTGTAATAGCTTTAAATTGATCAAATAAATCATCGATTCTATTTAGAAAATACTTAGTTTTGATAGTTAACTTGTTTAACTGCCTATAATCAATGCAAAGTATCAAAGTGCCATCTCTTTTCCTTACAAATAGTACCAGAGCTCCCTAAGGTGACACACTTGGATGGATGTACCCTTTGTCAAGCAATTCTTGCAATTGAAACTTGAGCTCTATAGCTCAGGTATGATCATACAGTAGGGATACTTTGACACTAGGAAAACTACAGGAACTAACTCTATCATGAAGTCAATATCCCATTTTGGGGGAAGTCCTCATATGTTCTAAGGAAACATGTCAGCAAAGTCTTGAAGGACTGGTATGTTTTCTAAAGAATATTTTTTTCCTTAGTATTAGAATACACAACTTGAACAACATATATCGCATAACCCTTTCTAACACATGTGCCTAATTATGAGGTGGTAATATGACATAACTTTATTAGCTTTTCACTCATTGGATTTCTTTAACTTTATTAGCTTTTCACTCATTGGATTTCTTTCCTAGAGCCATATTTAGAGATGTAACTAATATATTTTTATTTACAATTAACTAAGGACCAATGCCCTTCTAACCAGTCCATCCCAATCAACATATCATAAGATCCTAGGGGAAACACATTTAAATTGGCCTTAATTTCTTTCCTTCCTATTTTGATAAGACAATCCGGTCCCTTAGAAGTCACTCTTCTCTTTTCTCTCGTCGCTAATTGTACCAACTAGGGAATTTAAATTTATGAGTCTGTAAATGAAAATTTTCCACTACCTTGGGGTTGATATAACTTAAAATTGCTCATGGATCTACTAAAATAGATATAGTCTAGTTAAATCACTTACCTTCCAATTCTATCACGGTAGGTTGATAATCCGTTTGATGGTCTTCCAAAGAAGTGTTGATCCTTGGCATACTCCTCACCACCTTATTGACTGTAGAAGCTTCCTATATGTTTGTAGCTTGGCCTGGCTTGGAATTATGGGGGGAATTTTATAGTAGTATGGTTCCCCAGAGCCACAACACTGTAAAGTGGGATTTTGCGATTGGCCAGGTTTCAACTTGTTTGATACCTCTATTTGTTTGGGTTCATTTTGAAATTTAATTTTCTGCTAATTCTTCACAAATTTTCTTTTTGGCTGACTTTTGTGTGCACCTTTAAAACTTGCAATATTTATATTTATGTTGTTTTGGAAAATTTCTACCCTTTCTTATGTGACCAATTTTTACTACCATCCCCATTTTTCCTCATTTTTTGATAGCGAATTCCAGCATTATGAATTGCGTCATCCGTCGTTTTGGGATTATCAAATTCTAAGCTCTCCTTCATAAATGAAGGAAGACTACTAAAAAAGCATTGGACTTTAGTTTTTTCCTCATGTATATACATAACGTAGCTTAACAAGGATGTAAACTTGGT
This sequence comes from Pinus albicaulis, assembly GCA_034641835.2. Lineage (NCBI taxonomy): Eukaryota > Viridiplantae > Streptophyta > Pinopsida > Pinales > Pinaceae > Pinus > Pinus albicaulis. The sequence goes on along the minus strand of CM076582.1, from coordinate 472,587,365 downwards.
CAAACATTCATCCATAGTCAATTATCCCAATTTTAGGTCATGAAACACTTTTTCATTTTCATTATAAAACCGTTATGTTTGATATTTATTTTTAAAGTGCTTATGGAACTCGTCCCAAGTCACCTCATTCAATTCCTTTCATGGTATTATTTCTTCCCACCATAAGGTGGCATTTACTTAAAGCTGGTAAATAGCCAACATGACCTAAAGGATATTTCCATACTCATACATTTGAAATTATTTATTGATATTTATAATACCGACTTCAACAACTTCCTCTGCCTCCCTATCAAATGTCAGGGGTTTAATTTTTTTAACTACACTTGCAATTTGGTTTTATTTTTCTTTTTTTTCCTTTGCTCAGAGACTTTGTCAGGTTCTTCCTCGTTATTGTCCCTATCTTCTTTGATTCTTTGGTTATGGCTTCTTTCTAGCGTGTTATCATTTCTTTATCTAGGTTCATCATCCTTGGATCCATTGTCAGGGAACGATATACAATTCCTATGATTCGACCTTTTCAAGAGACTCTTCATAATTCGTTCTTGGTCCCACATTAACCTTTCATTATCAATTCTTAAACGAGCCATTTTATATTTTAGATGTTGAATAGTATCCAACATCATAGTTGTTGGGTTTTTGTGTTCTTTGCCCAATTGTACCCACATTTCAAGGTTCATCTCTGTGATTGGTATAGGATTAGATCCCACAGTGGACCTCATTGGAGGTAAACTTATAGCTCCCCTCCTCATCTCGTTTCTCCCCTATGTGGACATCAACATACTTTGCAATTACTTCAGCTTCCCAAAAATTTCAAAATGTTGAAACCATGGCTATCATACCACCTCTAACACTCGTCACCCAAAAGAAAATTTAATTTACCTCTTACCAGGATTAACCATGTTAAAAATATCTCTTCTAAGGTACATAATGTTTGAGCATAGGTTTTGTTTATAGGTATAAAGGACTCTTCCACACCATATTCTTAAATGTCATAGGAGAAATTGTGTATTCTACCTAGGGCTGATATTGTTTACCATTTAATTAACATGGGTTCTTATATATACATATGCTCGATGCCATATGAATTTTCTACGACAAAGGTATTATTATTATTATCATTATTTTATTTGATAGAAGACGTGACAAGGATAATGTACACTTTTGAGAATGTTTGAGGTCTAAAATGGGTCTCCTAAGAAAAATGTACAACCAAAATAAACTTTATAAGAACCAATAAGATTCAAGATGATGATGTAAACCATGGGGGATGATTCACCATTTTTGTAGTAAAAAAGTAAAAATATTAAAAAATAATAAAATAATAAAAATTCTTTTTCAACTTGTATTTGAAACTTATGTCCCTAAGGTTTTACTCAAATTTCGAGTGGGAGTACTCATTAGATGCAAAATTTAATTCCTCATCCAAGGAGTACCCATGTTGCATATTTTCAATGGAACTTGCTAGACAAAAAATGCGAAATACATAAAAAACATGATTGCAATCACGTTTTTCATGTATTTCTTATTTTTCGTGCAGAAGGTTCTATCAAAAGTATGCAACATGGGTATTCCTTGGATGAGGAATCAAATTATGCATCCAATGAGTGTTCCTGCTTAAAATTTGGGTAAATCCATAGGGAGATAAGTTGAAAATATGAGTTGAAAAAATAGTTTTTTTCCTTTTTTCCCTCTAAAATTTGATGTTGTAATGTAATATTATTTCATTGTTTCCACTATTATTTTATAATTTATGTACGAAGCCCATTTTAGACCTCAAAATTTTCCTAATCGTTCCCTGTGTCCGATGGCACGGCGAATGGACAACAGCTGTCCTGAGGTTCGAATGGTTCTAAAAACTTTGTAAAAGTTCCTTCAATCTACACATGGAAAGGATCCCACCATCGATTTGGTAGGGTTTTTATCCTATGGTTCTGCCATCTTTCGAGGGGATAAGGTAAACTACCTAGTTTTCCTTGGGTTTTGCAGGTCATTTATGATGGAAAAATTGTTGGGTGAGA